>CM061541.1:106261260-106641260 GCA_030864215.1 Capsicum pubescens | reverse complement strand
AGTCGATAGTTATCATACTAAATAGTTCTAATTGAACTCTTATTGTTATATAACCACTCCTCTAAGATATTGTTATTCTATCAATTTTTTTGCATTTGCATTGGAGATAAAACATTCTTTCAAAGATAAACTTATAATTTTTTTAAAAAATATAATTATTAGATGTGCTTAATTAGTAATCATGCTACATGATTTTTTTTCGCTACACGATTGATCATAGTATTTATCTCAAATAACAATGAACAAATAATAATAATAGTAGTAGTAATAGTGATAGTAGTACAATGTAGAATTGGTAAAGTAAAAATAGTTAAATTATTATTTTTACTATTATTGTCTCATTGATTTTAATATTTATCTCAACTCAAATATATATTGATTTTAAATATGTATTGTATTTGAAAAATGTAAGGATAAGGTATAATAATAAATTAATTTTTTTTAACAAATATATGTGATATTTGAATTTGAATTTAAATGAAATTTGAATATGAATGAAATTCTTATCACTTAGCCTCTCTTATATATACTTCTCTATCATTAAATTTATTCAGGAATTTATTTACTGCATTTTTTTGTTCTTCATCTGAAAAATTATTCTTGTTTTGATAATTTTCTTTTCATATGCAGGAATGATATAAGATTTTCATCTTATCTTTATCTGTGAATGTTCAAGGTCCGCCAATTTAAATTGATATACGTATCTCTTCTTTTTCGATGATTCAATATGAGGAATAATATTGTTGTGACTACTTTTTTTATCATCATAATCTATATCTCTGCCATCATTTCTTTCTATTGCTTTCATGTTTGTTCAAGTTAATTATAACAATTTGTTTTTATGAATTCAAGTATTAATTTTCTCACAAAGGTTTCTTTGTAAATATATTACTGAATGTTTATTCTTAATCTTTGTGTATACTTTCATCATCATCTTTAATGGCGTATGCTTATGTATTTTATTTTATTTCGATGATGAATTAATCCCCTACGTCTCAAATTATTTTCAATAGATAACAAAAAACATAATTTATTTGGAGGGATATAACATACTTGAACTTAATAAAGTATTTTTTTTAAAAAAAAATTAAGATAATGAAAATACTACTTAGTAGCTATTAGTTGATTTTGATCTTAAAAAATAGATAATTTTATTTGATGTGATTGTTTGGCATTAGTAATAACATATATGCTAAAATAAATTGATATTTGATATTTTATTAGTAAAATAAAAAATATTGCATAATAGCATTTGTGTATACCTAACACAAAATAATAAATAGCATAGAGACAGAGTGATCGATAAGGAAAGAGTAGGAGATTATGGTGGTTGGGATAGGGTAGGGGGTGAACTAGGTGGGTGGGTAGGCGGGCGGTGGTGTAGATGGGGGTTAGAGTTGCGGAGTAGGATTTTTTTTAAAAGGTAAAAAAAAAGTTTTTTTTTTATGGTGGTGGTGGGTGGGGTGGGGTAGGGGAGGTCAGGACAGAAGGATGGAAATTTTTTTATAAGAAAAGATTTTTTAAAAATAAAAAAATATTTTTTTTGGGTTAGGTAGGGGTTCGAGTTAATGGGTATTGGGGGTAGGGGTGGGTGAGATAAAAAAATTTATTTTAAAGAAAAAATAATTTTTTTTCGTTGATAGAGGGCGATTTGGGGATAGTAGGTGGATGGGGTGAGAAAAATATTTTACAAAAAATATTATAAAAGAAAAAAAAAAAAAAGAAGAAAATTGGCGACATGGGGTAAGGCTAGGAGGTGGGTGTAATATTTGGTGGGGTGGTGATTTTGAGAGTGATTTGAGAGATCTTGATTTAATTAATTTAGAAGATACAATAAGAAGTATAAATAAAATACTTAAAGATATTAATCATAAAATTGAACATTGTAAAAATAATTAGCAATAGAATAATATCTGAAAATTTAAAATAAAATAATAAATTTTATGCACTTAATTTTTGAATTGAGACTAAATGAAATTTAAAATTTGAAATTAGAAGTTTCATAATTGATACAAATAGGTATTTTTAGTGTTTGAAATACAATTGAAAGATCAAACTTTTTAAAAAGAGTATAGTTAGTTGTGAAGTTGAATTAATAGATAAAAATATTGAAATTTGAAATGAAAGGTAAGAAATATAATTTTATTTCTTAGTTGGTTAAAAATATAAAGGTAAAAGCCCCACATTAATATTAATAGTAATTTAATGTTTAATATTTTATTATTTTAAAATTTGATAAATGAAATATGCTTAAAGAAATACTATTATTTTTTTTTTTCATATCAAAACATCTAAAATAATTGTAATGATGATTAGTTATTAAGTATTAATTTCACTATTAACACATATTTTTAATATTGCAAGGTCAATTTAAAATATATCGGTGTGATCAATAAAAATTAAGTAATTTTATTATTTCAATCTGAATTAAATAATATTTTCTAATAAATATTTTTATAAAACCATTCCACGCATAGCGCATACTAGTCTATATATATAATAAAGGAGGATAGTCTAGCCTTAATTTATGCCAAGTGGCATCTTAAGAATTACCCTCCTTAAATTCTTACAACAAAAAACTATCATTTTTTAACAATAAATTATTTTGTTGATTATTTAAATATTTAATATCATTTTTTTTTCATATCTATATATATAATAAAGGAGGATAGTCTAGCCTTAATTTATGCCAAGTGGCATCTTAAGAACTACCCTCCTTAAATTCTTACAACAAAAACTATTATTTTTTAACAATAAACTATTTTGTTGATTATTTAAATATTTAATATCATTTCTTTTTTCATAGCTATATATATAATAAAGGAGGATAGTCTAGCCTTAGTTTATGCCAAGTGGCATCTTAAGAACTACCCTCCTTAAATTCTTACTATAAAAAACTATCATTTTTTAACAATAAACTATTTTGTTGATTATTTAAATATTTAATACCATTTCTTTTTTCATATCTATATAGCCTTAATTTATGCCAAGTGGCATCTTAAGAACTACCCTCCTTAAATTCTTACAACAAAAACTATTATTTTTTAACAATAAACTATTTTGTTGATTATTTAAATATTTAATATCATTTCTTCTTTCATATTATGGTAAAAAATAATTTAAAATGATTTCTATTAGATGAAAACTATTATGATTTTTATGGATTATTTAATTATTTATTAATATTATTTCATATTATGACATAAATAATTATGATTCATTTCTATTTGATGAAAACTATTATGATTTATATTATCTTATTTTATATTATTTTCTATTGTGGTAAAAAAATAGGCAAAATGACTCGATAAACCCTTGTACTATGTCAGTTTTGTAATGTGGATACTTCTACTTACATGTTTGTCATCTGGACCCTTGTTCCACCAAAAAATAATATTTTAAATATTTTTTTGCATACGTGGCATTAACTCGATGATGTGGCAAAATGCGTGTAAACACACATTCTTTGGGCGCGTGATAAAATATTTATAACATTTAATTTTTTTTAAAATTAAAAGATGGCCCAACCAGCCTTTTATTAACACAAAATAAACACAATTATCCAAATGGTCCAAGCCCAAGCACAATTATCACTCCATCTCTTATCATCTTCGTTGTTCGGATTTCACTGCTCCGATGCGGGTCGCCGGCTACCCTCATCGCCCACAACTGATGGATTTTAGCTCATTGAGCTACGAATAAGAAAATAAGGTCGCACCTCAAGCAAAGAAGAAACTCAAAAACCCTTCTTTGAGTTCATCGAAGGAACTCAAAAACCCAAACCCAAACACCATGGTCACACCTTTTTTTGTTGAGTTCATGAACGCAAACCCAAACCCAAACACCATGAACGCAAACCCAAACCCTTCTTTGAATTCATCAAAAACCCAAACACCATGGGCGCACCTCAAGCTCATCGAAGCTTCTTTTCCCGAAATTGGACTAAGAGATGCGCAATGGTCTCCTCTATCCCTTTTCTCAATTAAATTGGCTTCAATTCGCTCCACAGTTGCTTGAATTTGAAGATTCCTTTCTGACAATTTGGTTGAAGCATTGTTCACTTCGCCATAGTCATTTTTTGCAATTGAAACATTGTTTTATCTTCATTACCCATTTTCACAGTTGTAACATTGCGAATTTCATCAGAAATTGCACGAATTTGAACGTCCAATTTTGATAGTTCCGCCGCGACTGAACTGGTACCGTCAACGCTCTTTTGAGCAATTGTGATATTAGATTCCTTTGTAATTTGAAATTGAATAGGATTTTATGATGTATAATCCACTCCACCGCTTTTAATCACCTCAATTTGGTAGAATTATTTTGGGATATAATTTTTTAAAACTCAGCCGTTGGAAGCAATGCTTACAAGTTGCTGCTCAGGTTGGTGGTGATGAAAAAAAATATTTTTTATAGTATTAAACAATTTATAATCAACTTTATCAATTTATTAAAAATAATAAATTTTTTAATTTTATAAATTTTTCTTCAGTATTTTAAATTTAAAATTATTTTTAAAAAATAAAATTTATAAATTTTATAATATTATAAAAAAAGATGAATTTTATTTTAAATATTTAAAAATGATGTGGCGGCTGATGTGGAGGCGAGTGTGCTACACACACCGAAATAGGGTTTAAAATATTACTTTGTAATGGGTGCAAGGGTCCAGATGACAAACATGTAAGTAGAAGTATCCACATTACAAAACAGGCATAGTACAAGGGTCCATCGAGTCATTTTACCTAAAAAATAATTATCATTTATTTTATAATTCATATCTATATATATAATAAAGGAGGATAGTCTAGCCTTAGTTTATGCCAAGTGGCATCTTAAGAACTACCCTCCTTAAATTCTTACAATAAAAAATTATTATTTTTTAACAATAAACTATTTTGTTGATTATTTAAATATTTAATATTATTTCTTTTTTCATATCTATATATATAATAAAGGAGGATAGTCTAGCCCTAATTTATGCCAAGTGGCATCTTAAGAACTATCCTCCTTAAATTCTTACAATAAAAGCTATCATTTTTTAACAATAAACTATTTTGTTGATTATTTAAATATTTAATATCATTTCTTTTTTCATATTATGGTAAAAAACAATTAAGAATGATTTCTACTAGATGAAAACTATTATGATTTTTATGGATTATTTAATTATTTATTAATATTATTTCATATTATGGTATAAACAATTATGATTCATTTATATTTGATGAAAACTATTATGATTTATATTATCTTATTTTATATTATTTTTTATCTATATATATAATAATGGAGGATAGTCTAGCCTTAATTTATGTCAAGTGGCATCTTAAGAACTACCCTCCTTAAATTCTTACAATAAAAAACTATCATTTTTTAACAATAAACTATTTTATTGATTATTTAAATATTTAATATCATTTCTTTTTTCATATTATGGTAAAAAATAATTAAGAATAATTTCTACTAGATGAAAACTAGTATGATTTTTATGGATTATTTAATTATTTATTAATATTATTTCATATTATGACACAAAAAATTATGATTCATTTATATTTGATGAAAACTATTATGATTTATATTATCTTATTTTATATTATTTTCTATTGTGGTAAAAAATAATTAACATTTATTTTATAATTCATATTGTGGTAAAATCAATTGACATTTGTTTCTATGGAATGTGCACTATTAAATTTTATTTCTGTTGGATGAAGATATTATTTTATATTTTATTACTTATTTATTTAATAGATATTTTTTCATATCGTGGTGTAAATAATTAAGATTAACTTCTATTGAATGAGCACTATTAAAATTGATTTTTACTGTATGAAAAGTGTTACGATTGTTCAATTATTTCTTATTTTGTTGATTATATAATTATTTCATAATATTTCATATATATACGTAAAAATAAACTAAGATTAAATCCTATTATAAATATAGAATATTAAGTTATTCTCTTATTGATTGATGAATCTTGAAAAGGATACATAATATAATTACTCCTAATTACGTAAGTTTTTTCCCTTATTTTACAATCCAATTCATTTTTCGCAATTTGTGTTCCTTAATTACGGAATATTTAACAATTACAATTACAATTCAGAAATTTAAATCCACAAGACAAGATGGTAATATTTTTTTTACGAGAACTACTAATCATTGTAAAATATAGTTCTGTTTTACAGCTAATGGTAAGTAAATCATATTGATTATAAACAATACTTTGCTAAACAAAATTATGTCAATATTATTGAGTAATACATAATTTATTAATTTTCTTACAGTTAACCATAATTAGCACTTAATAACTATGGTAAATAAATATTTGATAAATACTATGGTAAACTAAGATTGATTCCTATTATAAATATAGAATAGTAAGATATTCTCTTATTGATTGATTGATCTTAAAAAGGATACATAATATAATTACTCCTAATTACGTAATTTTTTCTCCTTATTTTACAATCCAATTCATTTTTCGTAATTTGTGTTCCTTAATTACGCAATATTTAACAATTACCATTCAAGAATCTAGATTCCACAAGATGGTAATATTTTTTTTTACGGAAAATACTAATCATTGTAAAATATAGCTATATTTTACAGCTAATGGTAGGTAAATCATATTGATTATAAACAATACTCTGCTAAACTAAATTACGTCAACATTATTGACTAATACGTAATTTATGTATGGTAAGTGCTACTACATTATTCTTATAGCTAACTACAATTAACAATTAATAACTATGGTAAATGAATATTCGATCAATATTTTCTTAGCAATTTTAAAGATATACTTACCAATATTGATTGTAACTAAAGATGATACATAAATTACTATATATTGGAATAATTTCTACGTAATTCAAACATTGAAACTACTGCATCATCTATAGAAAAACAATAACTTCAATCCTTCACTTTATTAAATATATGGCTGCTAAAATTGAATTTATCAAAGAGGTTTCCGGGACAAAGATGCAATGGTATTTAAAGGTGTGAGTCATGAGATTGTGGATTATTCCTGACCGTGAAAAGGAAGACAACACCATTTCCATGGAGATGGTGTTGCAAGACAAAAGGGTATTGCTATCTCAATTTTAAAATTAGTCGTACATATATATGTTGACGTAATTCAATTATGGATATAATATATGTGTTAATTTTTTTTATAGGGAGATAGTATCCACGCCACTATTGGGATATATGTTATGCGTTTGTTCAAGAAAAAAATAAGTTAGTTAGGGCTATATACTATGAAAAATTTCGTGGTCGGTCCAAATACATTCAAATTTAGGACCACTAAACACAAGATGAGGTTGATGTTCACAAACACAATAATTATCGAAGAAATAAATGATCCACTCTTTGATATGAATATCTTCAATTTACGACCTTATAAACACTTGATTGACCAAGTGGATGTTGACGAGAACAAATTGTTTGGTAATTGTCATAATTATTTTTTATTATAATACAAATTGCTCTTTTTTAAAAAAACTTATTATGATTTTTGAATTTTGTATTAGATGTCGTAGGTGAGATTTTTGGCCATGGAGGAGTTTAATCACACAACCAAAATGGCAAGATCAATTTTTTTATGAATGTTGAGCTACACGACCACGAGTAATATCATGTTTCCATGATTAGAATTACTAATGATATAGAAATGACATTCTTTCATTCATATAATGATGTATATTTTCATGTAGGCTGACCAGTATTGAGGCTACATTTTGGGGTGACTTTGTTGATCAAATCACTCTATATTTGGATGGATCCAGCGCTGATCCAATTATAGTTGTTATACAGTTCATTCGGGCACATAAATTTCAAGATAGAAATTTTTCTCGTGTATAATTAACAGTTTATGTATGCTTAACTTTGTTGTGTTTGTGGATGTAGATAAGTACACTGTTCGTAATACTTGACATGCTTCAAAGTTGTGGATTAATCCCGATCTTCCTCAAGTTGCTGATTTTAAGAACAAGTTTTCTATCTATAATAATTATGACTTGTAATTGTACAATTATAACTATAGAAATCTAATAATAAATGCAGTTTGGTCGTTGTGCGTAGAGATAACTCTATGAGAATTAGCCAAATTTTAACTCAGCGTACTTATTCTATTTCGGAAGAACAAACATCTGGTGATATAGAGGCTAAGACTATTGCGCAATTGGTCGAGTGTCTTTATGTAAGTATATTTTGATTTGATTTTGCGAACAATATGTTTTTGTTGTGACATATTGTATTTTGGTTTTAAGGATTAAGTATTACGAATTAACTTTATTGTTTTATTTTTGCAAAATAATATATCATTTATGAACATTATGCTTCAGTTAATAGTTATTTCAATTCACTGCTTGAGTATTATGTATTATGCACTACTGTTATCCAAAGTCAAATCGCAAAGTGAAACCCGAGTTCTATTATGCGCTATATTTATTCAAAAGGAAATGTAAATCTTGTTGTTGGCAAACAAATACTTTTATTTATTGCGCGAGTCTCAGGAAAGAAGTACTTTTGTATTACTATTTGATAGCTTCTGATGCATAATAAAACCTGAATATACATACTTTATATTTACAAAATCCAATCACAAATAATATACCACATCAGGATGGTATTCACATACTTTACCATATTAGGATGTGTTGATGCTTTTCAATTTGCATATAAACATTTTTTCTTGACAATGATGAGAAAACAAAGCATTGGGTGAGGAAACTCTGTTGATTACTTTTTATTTTGAAATTAACATATAAGCAAAAAATTAACTAGATAGGCCTATATCTTAATCTTTTTTTATATTATATGTTCTAGGAGAGAAATTTTTGGATATATGCGATCATCATTCATATAGAAGTGGAGAAACTATGGTCATATATGGGCTGCAAGAAGTACACTAGAAAGGTCGACAAACTTGGAAATAAGTTTCATTGCAAAAAATGTGATCGCCTGGATCATTCGGCTGCTTATAGGTTTGAGCATAATCCGTGAAAATTCTATTTGAGTCTTTAAAATGTGATCTGAAATTTATGTAGTCAACTTTTGTTCCAGATATAAACTTCAAGTGAGAGCAGTGGACGATACAGGCTTTATTTCTTTGTTGCTTTGAGATCGTGAAGCAACAAAGCTCATAGGGAAGACCGCTACTCAATTGAAAGGACACGTAGACGAGGTATGTTATTGATGTCTTTCACAAGATTTTGTTTTGGTCTTTTCTAAAGGTGTGATTTTTAAATATATATAGATTGTATGTCCTAATTACTTTGGCATATAGACTACTGATGCTGATGATGAAGGTGCGTATCCATATGAGCTCGATACTATTCTTGAAAAAAAACAATGTTTAAGGTAGCTGTCACAACCGATAATGTAGAGAATTATAATAAGGTTTATACCGTTATTAAGATATGTGACGATGAGGAAGTCACCAAGCAGTTTCGTTCCTCTCACAGTGACGGCGACTTCCCAGTATATGTATGGTTATGCTTATCTTGGAGTACACTGTTTCTAACATTCTCGGCTATATATATATATATATATATATATATATTAAGATTTTAGTTTGTGACAATTGCTAACATAATAATCTTATTTATCAATAGGATCCAGCTATCAACTGTAAGAAGGTCGCTAACGAACCTCGAGAAATCACAGTGATTTTAGTATTATCTTTTTCTATCATTCTATATATAAACACAACAATTTTCATTACCGTTTTTAATTGTTCATAATTTTTAATTAAAATTGTCATTACTTTGTAGGATTCTACTCCTGATAATGACTTGATTACTCTGACAAATACTCTTGTCAAGAGAAGTTTATTGGAGGTTGAATCGCTTGGCATTGAAGTTGATGATGACCTTTATTTAAAACTCTCAAGCACTAAGGTCAACAAGTGATTAAGAAGGAGAAACTTGCATGAGTTAGAGCATCGAACAGGCTTGAAACGATAATTAGAGAAATAATTTCCTGGGATTTATTTTTGACGAACAATATGTTTTTGTTGAGACTATTTATTTTGGTTCTAAGTATTGATTAATATGGATTAGCTTTATTTTTTTTTAATTTTGGGGAAACATAAGTTGTGTTATGAACATGATATTCCAGTTAACAGTTATTTGAATCCATTGCTTGAGTATAATGTAATATGCACTACTGTTATTCAATGAAAATCGCGAAGTGAAACCTGAGTCCTATTATGCGCTATTTTTATTCAGAAGGAAATGTAAATTTTACTGTTACCAAACAAGTACTTTTACATATAGCCCGAGTACTAGGAATGAAGTACTTTTGTATTACTATTTGATAGCTCGTGATGCATAGTCAAAACTGAATATAGGTACTTTATATTAACAAAAACAAATAGCACACAGTGTACAACATTAGGTTGGTGTTCACATACTTTACCATATCAGGATGTGTTGATGCTTTACAATTTGCATATAAACTCTTTTTTTGGACAATGATGATAAAACAGAGCATTCTGTGTAAAAACTTTGTTGATTACTTTTGGTTCTCTACGCACAATAAACTCAGTCATTTTTGTTCAACTGAGTCTGTAAATTTATAAAATATGACAGGAGGTTTGGGGTGCAGATGCATAGGAGGTTGTTAGCCAACCATTTTTCTAAGCCTCTATAAGTGTTGTCTCATGGGTCGAATGCTTTACAAAAGTATTTTTGATTGGCTCTAGCCTACAACTATAGTTAGTTAGCGAATCATTATGCTCGACATCCATAGAAGTTGTCACACATTCAAATGCAGCGTTTAGCAGAACTTTTGAATAGTTTAAACCAAAATGTATAGCTCGGCCTCCAATTAAGCGAGTTTTTATTTTATGTACTGTGAGTTTGAAGGTCATTTGAGCTAACGATCCTTCGTTTGTTATAAAAAATCAAAGGTCTTTAAAGCAGAAAGTAGAATTCCATTTCTTTCTTTGACTTGCTGGAGAAGGATGAAATAAGTGTCGTCGTTGAAGAATAGTTTCTCAAGGATCATTTCCAGTAATTTGGCTCTTCAATTTAACATGGGCATACTTTTATATAGAAAAGAATAAGTTTCACAAACCAAGTATCTTTGTGTCTATTCGTCACTCCATTTTTTACTATGAAGTTTTTAATTTTTATTGACCTGCTTGGACAGATTACAAAGTGACAGATACATTGAATAGAGTTTAAAACGGGTAGCTTTGCTTCCTCCATTGATTTTAAACGAGTTGCTTTGATTTCTCTATTGGCTTTACTTTGGACAAAAACTGCAAGTATATGTAATTCTTCTTTATATTGGCCAAATCTTATTATGCTGAATGAGATTTATCACTACAACTATGACAATCTTTCTTTCCTGATAAAGATGGAGCTCCAATAATATTTTATCAGTCATGGATTTAAAAATTATACAAACACTAGGATGAAATATTTTGCACCCTTCCTTCCATCTGCTTATCTAAAAGAAGGAATTACTGGAAGTATCATAGACAATGTGCCGTTAACTGAGCTTACAATTGTGCAAAAGACCCAAAAGAATTATTGAAGCAACAGAATTCTCTGCATCTTTTACTCGAGACTTTTCCTATCCCATCACCCTCCTTATAGATTGAACTAAAGTGTGCTAATTTATTTCAGACCCAAATATACAGCTCGGCCTCCAAGTAAGTGGTTTTTTGTTTTATGTACTGTGAGTTTGAAGGCCTTTCGAGCTTTTGCTGATAACGATTCTTTGTTTGTTATTTAAAAAGTCAAAGGTATTTAAAGCAGAAAGTAGAATTCCACTATCGGGACAGTGATAAAACTTCATAGTGATGTAGTCAAATGTAGAGTCAACCTACCTATATGAGTTTTATTACCCCTTTCCAACTTTACAGCTGGTACGAATAAGTTCATGAATCTCCACGGAATAAATGTTTCGGCCAGATTATATTACAAGTTATTGGAGTTATTTATAGATCATTATTAGGATATCCCATTTAACTTGCTAACCAACCATTTTTCTTAGACTCCATAAGTGTTGTCTCACGGGTCGGATGCTTAAAAGAAAGTATTGGAATGGCTCGCCTATATGTATAGCTAATTAGCTAGCCATTTTGCTTGGCATCTGTAGATGTTGTCGCACATATTTCAGATGCAATATGTTACAGAACTTTTAAATAGCCTGGACAATGTATAGCTCGGCCTCCAATTAAGTGGTTTTTTGTTTTATGTACTGTGAATTTGAAGGCCTGTAGTGTTTTTGCTGATATCGATCTTTCATTTGTTATAAAAAAAAGTAAAGGTCTTTAAAGTAGAAAGTAGAATTCCACTATCAGGACAGAGATAAAACTTCATCGTAATGTAATCAAATGCAGGTCCAACCAACTTTTAAATGAGTTTCATTACTCCTTCCAACCCTGTAGTCTGTACACAACATATGGATATCCATGGAATAAATGTAGTGGAAAATTATATATTACAAGTTGTTGAGGTCAGTTATAGATCATAGTTAGGATATCCCCTTTGATTTTCTAACCAAACATTTTTCTCAGACTCTATAACTGTTGTCTCGCAGGACGAATGCTTAAAAAAGTATTTTTGAATGGCTCATGCCTATATGTATAGGCAGTTAGTGAGTCATTACTCTCGGCATCTATAGATGATGTCACACATCTAGCTTCTGCGTTTAAAAGAGTTTTTGAATAGCTAAGACCAAAAATGTATAGCTCGACCTCCAATTAAGTAATTTTTTGTCTTATGTACTGCGAGTTTGAAGGCCTGTAGAGCTTTTGATGATAAATATCCTTCATTTGTTATTAAAAAAAGAAAAGGTATGTAAAAAAGAAAGTATAATTACACTATCGTGATAGTGATAAAACTTCATATTGATATAGTCAAATGCAGGGCCAACCAATTTTTAAATGAGTTCAATAATCTTTCCTACTCTGCAATCTGTACACAACAAATGGATCTCCATGGAATAAACATAGAGGAAAATGATATATTACAAGTTGTTAGAGTCATTTATAGATCATTATTAGGATATCCCCTTTGACTTGCTAACCAACCATGTTTATTACAGTGAAGTGTTTGATACTGTAATGACCAGTTCGATTTCTCTTTGAAAACTACACATTTGCAATTACGGCTATAATCATTGCACTTACATTCAACATGTCATAAACACAATGAATGGAGTCTTACTCCAGTGCAATATAGTAACTAAATACTCTTAAGAAGTTGTTCTAAAAGTTGCAATAGAGATAATGTCATCCTTCTAATATTATGGGAATTCTCATTGAACGTATGCTAGTGTAGCATAGAAAACAAGCAGAATAGCTGAAAAGTAACCATGATAACTTTGATTCTACAAAACAAAATATAAGACTAAATAACAATGATATTAAAGCTAATCTTTGGGCAAAGGCCATTGTCACAACAAAGGTGAAGGGTTAAACATAATATGCCTAATAGGATCTTCTACATCACCTCCACCAACATGTTTGACAAACTCAGCTTGAGAAAGATAAGTACCATGACAAACACAAACAATATTGACTCTCCCTTATTATATCCATACAAAAATCCTTCAATCTCCTCTCCATTGGGTCCATCACCTCATGTGGAAACACCAGTCTTTTTAAGCATGAAGTTTATGAATATTTCCTTAGTTTCTTTACCGATTTTCCCTGACAAGACTGGTGATTTCTCATTAGTCATTTCAGGTGTTGTTGTTATCCGTTTCTGCTCACTCTCTGGTGACTGACCACTTACTGGAGTTCTTGATTAAGTGCTATCACTTAGTCCTGTAACCATTTTTCTCAAACTCCATGACTGTTGGCTCGCGGGTCGGATGCTTAAAAGAAAGTAGTTTGGAATGGCTCCTGCCTATATGGATAGACAGTAAGTGAGCCATTTTTCTTGGCATCTATAGATGTTGTCACACATGTTTCAGATGCAGTGTGTAACAAAATATTTGAATAGCTCAGACCAAAATGTATAATTCGGCCTCTAATTAAGTGTTTTTTTTATTTAGGTCCTGCGAATTTGAAGGCCTGTAGAGCTTTTGCTGATATCGATCCTTTATTTTTTGTTATTGAAAAAAAAATCAAAGGTTTGTAAAATAGAAAGTAGAATTCCACTATCGGGGTAGGGTCAACCAATCTTTATATGAGTTTCATTAACCCCTTCCAGCTCTGCATCCTGTATGAATCAAGTCATGGATCTCCATGGAGTAAATATTTCAAATGGAATATATTATAAGTTGTTAGAGTCAGTTAAAGATCATAGTTAGGATATCCCCTTTGATTTGCTAACCAAACATTTTTCTCAGACTCTATAAGTGTTGTCTCGCGGGTCGGATGCTTTAAAAAGGTATTTTTGAATGGTTCGTGCCTATATGTATAGGCAGTTAATGAGCCATTAATATCGGCATCTATAGATAATGTAACACATTTATATACAACATTTAATAGAGTTTTTGAATAGCTCAAACCAAAATGTATAGCTCAGCCTCCAATTAAGTGATTTTTTGTCTTATGTACTGCAAGTTTGAAGGTCTGTAGAGCTTTTGCTGATAACGATCCTTCATTTGTTATATAAAAAAGCAATGGTACATAAAAAAAAAGTAGAATTCCACTATCGTGACAATGATAAAACTTCATATTGATATAGTCAAATGCAAGGGCCAACCAAACTTTATATGAGTTTCATTACTCCTTCCAACTCAACAGCCTGTACGATACAATAAATGAATCTCCACGGAATTAATGTAGCGGACAATGATATATTATAATCTGTTGGAGTCAGTTACACATCATAGATAGTAATTTTTCCTTCTTTAATCATTTTTTAACTGTGAGTTGCTAGCCAGTTCTCTCGACCTTTATAAATGTTGTCACACAGGTCGGATGCTTCGAAGAGAGTATTTTTAATGGATCAGATGAATATGTATATGCAGTTACCATGCCATTATGCTCGACATCTATAAGTGTTATCACACGTGTTGTTTTATGCAACATGTAACAGAACTTTTGAATAGCTCAAACTAAAAATTATAAGATAGACCAATGAATATGCACCGGTAGAAGTCTAAATGCTCATTTTGACGTAGTTTATTGTTGTAAGAATTCACAAACTGACACAGGAAAAGTTATTATGTGTCTTGGAATTGGGGATATGAATTTTAAAATTAAAATATAATACAAGTGTCCAATATATTTACAGTTATAGAGTTCAAAATTATCGACTTATATTAAGTATATACTTTTTAGCCAACTTGGGAAATAAATATTCATGATTTGAAAAGAAAAGTGGAATTAGTTATTCAATAACGGCAATCTTTGTTAATTAAGGCCACCTAACTATCCATATGTCATAAAAACACACAAATAAAAAAAACAATAAGAATAAAAAATAATAAATGGCACAATATATATATATGTGTATATATATATGTATATATATATGTATATATATATATATATATATATATATATATAGATATAGATATAGATATAGATATATAGATATATAGATATATATTAAATTAATAAAAGTTGAAAAGCCTCAAAACACCTAACATGAAATAGGAACATTCAGACATTCCTAAAGTTGCCTTTTGTATTTCACAAAAGAAGTATAACAACCGTTTCTCTCACAAGTCACACGCTCTTTACTTTTGCTATCTCAACCTATCTCTCTTTTAAATAGACTATGCCTGCAGAGACAGAATCATATAAAATCCAGCTTCAATAACATATACATATGGAAAATCAAGAAAAGAAACAAGCGAGAACAAACAGACTATGCGTGCAGAGACAAAAATGGGCTAAATACTCTTCCAGAAGCAATGGTTCGAGCTTGCTTTTTCCTAATTACTTTTTATTATTAGCGAGATGCATCTTCCAGAATCCCTAATTTACATAGCTGAACATATCAATATGGAAACTCCCAAAACTATTGGGAGATTTTTAGATGAACAATTAAGATTCATCGGAAGTTGAAAGATAATTATGGTGTAATTTCATTTTGGATACAATATTAATTTATTATAATGCTTATATATATCCACTATATTGAGATTGTAGTTTCAATGAAAATACTAATTTGGGTGCCACTACATTTGGTCGCAACTAATAGTCACAATATCAAACTGCTTAATTTAATTTATTCCAACAAGAGAAGTGCTAAATTATTCATGAAATTGCTTTCTTTCATCCTTGCATCTTTCTGTAACTTATTTGGCAACATTAACAATTTTTATATAGAGAATGACACTCCCGCAAATGGCAGAGGGAGTAGAATAGGATGAGAAGAAAAAAAATCCACTTTGCCTGCTATAACAAATGTTCAATTCCAAACAGGTAATCTTTTCTATGTCTCTACATATATAGCTTACATTAATATAGGCACGTTCGTGAACAGTTTTTTCGTTGAAATGCAAGAAGGATTATCTCTCCGAGTGTTGTTGTCAATAGAATAAGAAAACATAAAAATGTGATGAAATAAATATGGAATTTGATACACCTGTAAGCTGAAGAACATTTCAAAATAATTCAAATTCAACAGAATTAGATAGGACTAAAACCTATGAAATCACCGAAACCCCAAAATGTGAAAAACTATGGAACATGTTCTAGATATCATTTTAATTTATTCTGACAGAGAGAAGTGCTAACTTGTTCATGAAGCTACTTTTATTCTTCCTTGCATTTTTCTGCATCTTATTTGGCTGCAACAACAATTCTTATACAGAGAATGGTCACTTCGCGAATGGTAGAGGGAGAAGAATCGGACAAGAAGAAAATAGTTCCACTTTCTATGATATAACGAATGGTCATTTTCAAATAGGTAATCTATTCTACTATGGATCTGAATATATAACTTACCATAACAAATTTTGTTCGTGAACAGTTCCCCCATCGAGACGCAAAGAGGATTATCCTCCGAGTGTTGTTGTCAATGGAATGAGAAATTAAAAGAATGTGATGATCTCAGACATAGCATTTGATACACTTGCATGTCAAGAAATACTCCAAAATAGTTCTTATTCAGTAGAATTAGAAAGGACTAAAACATATGGAATCATCGATAACCCAAAAAGTGTAAAAACAACGGCACATGTTCTACATACAATTTCATCATGTCAATATTACACACCTCTTATGAGTATCTCATCAATGAGATGTGGAAAAGTTGCATCGTCGCAAACTCTCGTGCATAATTCAAAGTCCTTTCCACTGCGAGATTTGAGCAATGGTTAATTTTCAAATAACTCTATTTCTTAATTTGTATCAGATTTTTGAGTAAATTTTACGTCAAATGCTTAAATAATTTAGTCATTTCTAACATGTGTTGATGATAGAATTTGAAAATTATTTATCTGTAAATTCAAAATAAAAGAAGGGTAAAGGCATATTGGGTGGTCTTGAGATTCCAGACTTGAGTCGTTCCAACATGCAACATGAAAGTTCAAGGTTTAATCCTACTACTTCACAAGATGATTCATATTGTTTAGGTGAGTTGTTAACTTTTTTTGAGTAAAAGTTAGTTTTAACTCAGATTTGTTAAAATAATATTTTCTTTTATGTCTTTTTACTTTAGTAATTACTCTATCGATACTAAAAAAATTGATGATAGGTACTCCTGGTGGACATGTACTGCCTGATTTTAGTGGTGATTCAGGTGACGAACATAAACTTTTAAAGTTCTTAGATTTTCAATATACTAACTTGACATTGTGGTTAAGCCAATTGGTATCTTATTAGCTGATTCGATTGTCCTTGATTATACTACAAAATCTGATGATAGGTGTTCAAAATTTTGGAAATATGATGAACAATAAATGTTTGCCTGATTTAAATGTTTCCGCGGTGGTGCAAGGTTAGCATTTGAAGTTTTGTTGTTAAATAATATGTGGTATTGAAAAATATTGACTATTCAAGATTTATCGATATTTATCAAAATTTTATCCCGAATACATCAAAATAGTATTCTAATAGAGAATGTCATAGTTATTAAATAATTCCTTTATCTTTTACTCTATTTTCATAGATATTCGAAGTGAAGATAATCTGCCTAATTTAAATGGTTATCCATGTAATGAAGGTAAAGTTTGAATCTCTTAATAACATTTGAAGAATCCAACTTTAATCAGAATGCGATAGATTAGTATGCCATGTTAATTGTGCTTTACCTTATTTGAATGTTTGTATGACCTTTATTAATATAAAATCAACTGATGATAGGTCTCTATAGTCGCTCTCCAGATATTTGAATACATCGAATTATGCCGGATTTAAATGTTCCTTTAATTTTGCCAGGTTGGTATTTGAGTCTCTTATACTATCACATTGAATAATATGTTATGTTGAAAGTTACTCACAAGCAATAATTCTATAATTCTTTTAGAATCAGAAGCTGGATATGTTGCTGCTATGCGAGGTATGTCACTAGGGCATATTGATTTTTTCATTTAATAGGCATCCACAAGTAAATATGATAAAATTTCTTTAGAGTGATATTGCTAAACATGAATACACACATACAAGGATCTTAAGTTTATCAACAATTGCGATCATACCACTTTCAAAGATGCATGTTATGAACTTGGCTTATTGGATGATGGCAAAAAATATGTGGATTCCATCAAAGAGGCAAGTAGTTGGGGCATGCCATCGTATCTTAGACAATTATTTTCTATGTTGTTGTTATCGAATTTGATGTCACAATCAAAAAATGTTTGGCAAGAAACATGGCTATTGTTGTCAGATGATATCCTTTATGAAGAAAGAATATTATTGACTAATCCAGGTACGAATACAAACTTTATATCTGTAAGTTATGAGAATATTTTAAATAATCTCAGTGTGCATGTGGTGATATAAATGAATTATCCAATTTTAGAATATTAAAAATATATGTTTTTTGAAGAAGTTAAATTGCTTTTATATTGATAAATAAATGTCTAAGAACTTGAATGATTTAAGTGATGATATCTGCTTTTACATTTGTAATCCAATGATTAATGGCTGAAATTTCAGTTAGATTTACTTTTATACACTTTTTATTTCAGTTCTGATTGTTATTGTTCATATTTTGTTTAAAGTATATAATTTGTTGCTTAATATCTTATTACTTTAAAAAATTTCAAAGATGCTTGATACTTGCATGAAAAATCACGCGAAAGTTTCTTATTTCATAATAATAGTTGGTTAAGTAAGATAAAATTTAGCTATAAAACTAAGAGAGTATATTATATATATGCAGGACATCAGCTCCACGCCATTTCAAAACCTTTCTCTTTTTCTCCGTTGAAAGAAGAGCCTTATATTAATACATAAAATAATATTATTGAGTCCAAATATTTCCTCAACATCGATAAATCAAATTTGAAAAGCACTATTCCAAGATTTTCCTTTAACAAAGAAATCAAATAAAATTCTATCAACATCATTAAATTAGATAATGTTTTTTTAGTGTAATCATGTAATTTAAATTTTTATATTATTTTTTCAGATGCAAAGCTATACGATGATGAAGTGAAAAATTGATGTTTACAAAAGTTGAAAAAAATCTTTGAAGATTGTGGAAGAAGTTTTCAAGATTTTCCAACAATGCCAAGACCTCTTTACAATGAGGAAGAAGTTGACAATAGCAACAGATTAGTCAATGATGAATTGCAGCATAATAGACGCTCTTTGTTGGATGAACATCGGCGTCTATTACTAAATTTGACAAAGGAACAAAAATTCGTTTATGAGAAAATCATGACAACAGTGGATGAAGACAAAAATGGATTGTTCTTATTATATGGTTATGGGGGAACTGAAAAGACATTTATTTGGAGGACTTTATCTTCTGGTATACGATCTAGAGGAGATATTGTACTAACTGTTGCATCGAGTGGGATTGTATCTCTATTGTTACCAGGAGATCGAACTACTCATTCAAGATTTCTAATTCCCCTCAATCCAAATGAAGATGCCACATGTAATATAAAGCAAGGTTGTCCACTTGCAAAATTGATCATCAAGACGAAGTTGATTATCTGGGATGAGGCGCCAATGATGCATAAATACTGTTTTGAAGCTCTTGATAAAACTCTTCGAGATATTCTTAAATTTGAAAACACTTCAAATTTGGATCGACCATTTGGAGGTAAAACGGTTGTTCTTGGCGGTGACTTCAGGCAAATTTTGCATGTTATTACAAAAGGTACTCGACAAGATATTGTTAATGCTACTTTGAACTCTTCTTTTTTGTGGCCCCACTGTGAAGTCTTGAAATTGACGAGGAATATGAGATTGCAAGGAAATCAGTTAGGCTCACATTTAGAAGAGTTAAAAGAATTTTCAAATTGGATTTTGGAAATTGGTGATGGAAGAATTGGAAGTTCCGTTGATGGCATCTGTTAAAAGTTGCTTTAAGAATGCAGCTGTTTTTTTTTTCTCCAGCAGTTTTTTTACATACAATCCTAGTTAAATTAGGAGTCCTATCTTTGGTAGGAAACTAATTAGTTATTTTAATTTTGGTAGAAATAGGTTGTTTCTTTGTCCTATTTTTAGTTGTAATAGCAACTATTTAAGTTGCTAATTTGATGATCAATACAGATGGCTTTTAACAAGAAAATAATCTAGCTCTTTGCACATTCTCTTCTTCAAACTCTATCTCTATTTTAGCGGCTACCTTTTGAATTGAATTCCTGTTATTTCTTTTTAGCGATTTTAAACCAACAATTGGTATCAGAGCTTTAATCTTAAGGGACCTATGAGTGTTTGCATCAATATGATCCAGTGGATACCATGAATGAGAAACAAATTTTTCTTCAATGGCACCACCAACTTTCGATGGAAAAAGTTATCAAATCTGGGCAGTTAGAATGTGGATATATCTGCAAGCTTTGGATCTCTGGGAATCTATTGAAGATGAATATGAGATAGCTCCCTTGTCGGACAATCCCACGGTGGCACAGATTAAAACTCACAAGGAGAGGAAAACGAAGAAATCAAAGGCAATGGCATGCTTATTTACTGCAGTTTCATCTAATATCTTGACTTGTATTATGTCTCCGCAATCAGTGAAAGAGGTATGGGATTATATCAAGACTGAGTATGAAGGAGATGAAGAAATTCAAGGGATGCAAGTGATGAATCTGGTACGTGAGTTTGAGCTACAAAGGATGAAAGAAAGTGAAACCATAAAGGAGTACTTTGACAAACTTCTTAATTTAGTAAATCACATCATATTGTTGGGTTTCACTTGCAATGATTCAAGGATCATTGAAAAAATCCTAGTAAAGGTACCTGAAATATTTGAGGCTACCATAACAACCTTAGAAAATACTAAGGACTTGTCTAAGATCACTCTTGCAGAGCTCTTAAGTGTTTTTCAAGTGCAAGAACAACGGCGTGTTATGAGACAAGGAGGAGCTGTCGAAGGTGCCTTACCAGCCAAGCATCACGATGATGGACATTATATGAAGAAGAAAAATAAGAAGTACCAGCCAACTGATGAAAAAGGTGCAGCGGACAACAACAAAAACAAAACAGGTGGTTTTAAAGAAAACTATCCTCTTTGTAAGCATTGTGGCAAGCTCGGACATGCACCTTTCAAGTGTTGGGAAAGGCCTGATGCTAAGTGAAATCATCTTAGGCATGAAGCAATCATCTGCAAGAACAAAACTCAGCAGCAAGATGCGGAGGCTCGAGTTGTTGATGAACAGGAAGAAGATCAACTCTTTGTCGCATCATGTTTAACAAGCATTGTCTCAAGTGATTCGTAGCTGATCGATAGCGGATACAGAAATCATATGACTTGCAATAAAGATCTTTTTAAAGATTTGAGGCCTACTAAAGTTACAAAAGTTAGAATCGGCCATGGTGGTTGTATTCCAGCAAAAGGAATGGGAACAATTATTAGAAAAAGGTTTCAAATTGTATTTCAAAGATAAACACTGCTTGATCAAGGAAACATCTAGACAAGACCTATTTAAAGTCAAAATAAGAGATAGAAGTTTCTTATTAAATCCATTGGAAGAAGAGCGTGGATTTCACCTGTTGTGTGTGGAGCCACCTCTGCTAAAAGAAGATATTCCACCTGATGTTGAAGGCTGGTTTTGTCGTGGTTGAGATTGCAAAGTTGACTATATTGACTTGCTTAATGATCTTCAAGGAATAGACCTTTCTGCCACTAATAGCTGGGAGAAAGTATATCCCAAGAAAGTTGTTGCTGCTGCGTTCGGGGAGAAGCTAGTTAATATTTTTGGACTTCCATTGGATGACTCAGAGAATGGCCTGCCTGACATACCTTGTCTAAATGAAGTTTTTGCTAAGTATTTAGGTGAAGAAATTTCTTCGCCTGAGAATGATTTGGAAGATAGAAAGCCCAATATGGTGTTGTCGGGAAATAATTCTGGTCTTGCTAGGCAAGAAGGATTGTGCCCTCTTAATGGATTCCAAAATATGACTCATTTGAAATCTGATTCTGAGTGTAAGCTTTACTTGTAAAGCAATATTTCTGTTCAGAGAAAACAGATGCCTGAAAATACTCCTGCGATAGCAATTGACTACTGGAGACTGCCTAAGGATGTGACTCTGAAGGATGTTGTTACTGTCATCCGTGCTGATGAAGCTCATCATAGAGACATTAACCATTTTGCATCTCCATGGGAGACATATCAGGCTGACTTATCGATTGATCTAAGCAAGCACCATGTGCCCAAGAAATTCTTTAATAAGGTTGTTTATTGGTCAGTGAAACTTCTCAGGATTCCAACCAATTTATTTTTTAAGGAAAGATACGGTTATCGTGCAATAATGTTGGAAACAGTGGCAGGTGTACCAGGAATGGTGGGAGGTATGCTGTTACATCTGAGGTCGTTGCGCAAGTTCGATCTTCTAAGGCAAAGAATTGGTGTTTGCATTTCATAAAGTAAGAAGGAGTGTTGAAAGTTGCTTTAAGAATGCAATTGTTTTTTCTTTTTTCTCCAGCAATTTTTTTACGTACAATCCTAGTTAAATTAGGAGTCCTATCTTTGGTAGGAAACTAATTAGTTATTTTAATTTTGGTAGAAATAGGTTGTTTCTTTGTCTTATTTTTAGTTGTAATAGCAACTATTTAAGTTGCTAATTTGATGATCAATACAGACGGCTTTTAACAAGAAAATAATCTGTCTCTCTGCATATTCTTTTCTTCAAACTCCATTTCTGTTTTAGCGGCTACCTTTTGAATTGAATTTCTGTTATTTTTCTTTAATGATTTTAAACGAACAACATCAAAAAGGTTTGAATACCTGATGATATTCTCATACATAATTGTGATGATCCAATATTTGCAATCGTAGAAAATACTTATCCTAATTTCCTTAGTCATTCTAATGACATTGATTACTTCCAACAAACAACAATTCTTGCTCCAACTCTCGATATGGTGGAATTTTTCAATGAATACATGATTTCACTCAATCACAATCTGGAGAAGATCTATTTAAGTTTTGATACGATTTGTATGTCTGATGATGCTTTTACAGCTTTGGACCAAGTGCATACACCAGAATTCCTAAACAGTATTAAATATTCTGAAATTCCAAATCACTCTATTACTCTAAAGGTAGGTGTTTCTGTGATATTATTGAAAAATATCGATCAGTCATTAGGATTATGTAATGACACAAGATGATCATCACAAGGCTTGAAAATTGAGTTATTGAAGCCAAGGTTTTATCAGGTAATATGGCAAAAGAAAAAATGTTCATCCCAAAAATGACGTTGACTTCGTCCAATGCGAGAATACCTTTTAAGTTTCAGCGACAACAATTTCCAATTATTGTGTCTTTAGTAATGACGATCAATAAAAGTCAAGGCCATTCACTATCTCATGTGGGATTATTTTTTAAGAAACCAGTGTTTACGCATAGGCAGTTGTATGTTGCTCTTTCACGCGTGACAAGTAGAAAAGGGTTACAAATTTTAGTTTATGATGATAATGAAAAAATAACAAATAAAACTAGAAATATAGTGTACATTGAAATTTTTCATAATTTTGATTTAACACGTTATTTTAAGCTTTCAAGGGTTGTGATCATGAATGATTTAGCTTTATTCAACATGTTCATGGTTTAACTGCGGAACCACGTGTATATTTGATGGAATAATTTCATTGGTATCATAAATGATTTACTTATCCTACACATATTTTCTTGCTTTTTTTTATTTTAGATAGGGTATATAAGGGTGATTGCTTAAGTTCGATTGTGTATGAGAGAGGTACAAAGGAGATTACTCTTTCTGTTGTAAGTAGAATCAACTCTGAGTGTACCAGTTATTGAATTTAATATTTTACTGCATAGTTGTTGTACATGATATCGGGAACTTACTATTACGACCACCTAAATATATTAGTAGTATCCCTGAGCTTGCAGAAAAGTATTTACTTTGCTTTCAACAAATTTAAACTTTGGAATGATAATCTACCAGGAAATTTATTTTATCGGAGAAACACATGTTATAGCTTTATTGAAAAGTACATGGTTAAAACTTGTATTGATATCAAAGTTGATATTTCTTTTGGCAGTATACTTTCATGTTCGTTCTTAATGTTAAAACTTGGATGTTCTTATAACTGCAGCCCCATCAGTGTGATGTAACAAATTTGCTTGCTGCAACGGTCCAAGAAGCATTTCGTTCTGTAATTTCTTTCGATAAACTTGCTAGTTACTTGAATGATATCTTGTCTTGACAGGGACCTCCTGATTTTGAAGATGTATGTTTTTATGAATCTGACTCCTTTTTATATAACAAGGCATTTAAATACTTGGCTAAACATGGAAATTACATGCCCTACTGCAAGTTTCTACTGACTAAGGTTTTTTTTCTTTCTCAACTAGGTGTATATGAAAGGATTACAATGTTTCGTGATGTAGAAAAGGCTTTGAAGGAAATTGAGTTCCATTTTGATGGAACTACTTTAAATCTTCATGGATCAATTAGGATATTTTCTAAAATTGAGAAAATATTGCAGGAGGAGATAACTCAATTTGAGCTTAGCTCCTTTATGCTATTACTTTGTTCGTATAGCATTTAATGTGATCAACGTCAATGTGGTGAATTGCCATTTTAATTTCAATTCCTTTTGAAGTATTCATATCAGATGGTGTATTTTTTAGACAGTATAACTTGGTACTTAGTACTTAGTATTTATTTATCTCAAAAAGGGACTTCAGATAGTGTATAATTTTATTTTCTTTCTTTCCCCTTGAAAGTTGATCATTGGGCAACCAGTTTTAAAATGAGATAAATATTAAACTATACTTTATTTGACATGATTTTTGTTAATAACTTATATGTAGGGCTCTTCAGTTCATGTATTGAACATCAGGAAGAGATCCATATATCACACTCAGGGATCACACTGTCAGAATTACTTCTCTGAGGTTAGAGTTGCTGTATATTTTTTTTTTATTCGAGTGTTAGCGTAGTGTGGTAATCCAGATGGATACGTCGAACTCATCTGTGCTTCAAGGTGGAAAATGATTTTAGAAAGCTATAATGTAAACATTTCTAGAGAATGTTATGGGGATGAAGGGAAGTTTCTAAATTGTTCCCTTTATAGACTTCACACGTTTTCAAACATACATTCGAAGGATGAAACTGATGTTTCCATTTCTAAGTGTTGTTGTTGAAGAAGTTTCAATTTTAGGCCATTTCTTTTATTAAAGTCATAAATTGTTCTTCTCATTTAATTGAAGAATACACTGCAATTAGCAGGAAGGTTCTTTCTCTTTCTAAACTGATATACTTGTCCATTGAGGAAGTGATTTTTTTTCTTTTGGTATGGGAGGTAGGGGGAGAGGGAAAGTTTGAAATAATTTGTTCATGGGATAATTCTATATAACATACAAGTTTGGTAAGTCAACATTCTAAGGTTTTAGATTATCCAATTCAGGATTATTTACTTCAGTTATAAATATGTTATTGTCTTAGTATGTCATTTCTGTTTAATATGTGTATCAATAATCATAATACTACTAACTGCAGATTAATTCCATAGGAAGAGACATACTTGTATAGTAGCAAGATGGAGAAAAATGATAATCTGTTGGTAACCTCAAGCTTTGACCATTCAATTCAGCTATGGTGGAAGGTAGTTTAAATAACTCAAGATGAGTGTGCAGTTCTTTCATGTTTTGTCTAAATACTTAGCTTATGAAGCTCGTGATCAAATTTTACCCTGTCTGTGATATTCTAATCTGCATATTCTTTTAGTTGTTAACTTATTATGACTAATTTTTAGTTTGCTTTCACTATATCATGGAGTTGTCATACTTATTATTTTACTCCTACATTCGTTGTTGAATATCATTTCCTATTGCAAAAGTAAGAAACAAAATATTCTTATGATGCATCATAGTTGGTCTAAAGTCTATAAAGATTATGCAGGAAAGTGTATTTGCATTATGTTGTAGAATTTCATAAGTGGAGCTATTGGTGTGTTCATTATATTGACAACTTCAGTTCTAGTTATCGGGGATCTGTTTCTATAGAGTATACCATGAAACACTGTACTTAAATTTTTCAGTACTCATCTGGTTCATATACATCTTTTACATTTCAATTGTACTGAAATTGCAGGTACTTTTTGAAGGTTGGTTATTCTGTCATCTTTCTTTAGCGTAGGTTTGTATCAAGTGCATTGCTATGCATTACTATTATCCTGATCTCTCCCCTTTGAAAAAAAGTATATGCTCCTGACTGGATTTTTAAGACTATAAAACTCAACATATGCAGGGGAACCTGCCAGTCATTTTGCAGATCTCTTCCCGAGGATCCATTGCTTGAGTGTTTTACTTCAACTGATCAATCCTAAAACTACTGACCAGAAGCATCATAAATTGTTAAGTATCAATACAATTAACCACATGGAGCAACAAGAGAAAAACAGTGTTAGAGGAGACAGTAAAATTTATCCGGAAAGAGACGGCAGGGAGTTGGAACCTAAAAGCAGTATTAAGCTTTTTTATAAATCAATTCTTATGCTTTTTTCAAGAGAAAAGCAGTGTTAGAGGAGACAGTAAAATTTATCCAGAAAGAGATGGCAGAGCATTGGAACCTTAAAGCAGTGTTAAGCTTTTTTATGAATCAATTCTTATGATTTTTTTCTAAAAGAAATATTGTCCGCGCATCGCGCGGATACTACACTAGTTTTATATAAAAACCTGCACACACAAAAAAAAGCGACGCATGAGGAGGACGGATAAAAAAGAGAAAAACAAGCAAACAGTAGAGAAAAGAAGAGTTGGAAAGAAAAGTGAAAGAAAAGGAAAAACACGTACAAAGGAAGGAAAAAATAAAAGGTGAGAAAAGAGAACACGAGTGAAAACAAAGTAAGGAGAAGAAGAAACAGACGCAACAGATTAAGGAAGAGAACAGAAAAGTTAGAGTTAGAGTTTGAGTTTGGAGTTTTGTTTGAAGTTTTTGATGACGACTTTCTTGCTTTATTACTTGGTTAATTCATTTACATGTTCTTATTCAATGCTTTTTCTAGTTTTTTTTTTTTTTAAAGCATGATAGAATGTTTAAATGATTGTGTAGTATCTAATATGAAAGTTTATTGTTTATATGAAATTTGTGCTCTACGTCTTTATTTGTAATTTTATTTTGACATAATGTTAATCAAATTCTTTTTGAATACTAGATAAGATAATTTCTTAAAGCTAATAATGTGAAAAGATGTCAAGTTATGTTTATTTTACGTGTAATTAAGTCGTAGCTATGATAAACCATAATATGTGACCCATGCATGCATGCAAACTTAACAAAAAAAGAAAAATTTAAAAGAAAAAAAAAATCCTTGGTTAAATAATAGATGGTTGCGTAGGTTTATAATTTTATGAATATGTTGTTGTTTTAATTTGTTTTCTTTAGAAACCAAAATTAGGTTATCGGGTTTGTTAGGTAGTCACGCTACATAAAACACACACAGAACACAGGAGGGAGCAAAAAATAAGAGAGAGAAAAACAAGGGGAAAGTTAGAGGAGAAACTGAGAGGAAGGAAAATATAATTGAGAGGAAACCTTTTTTTTTTTTTAAAAAAGACGCACATCAAACTGGAAAAAGCAAAGACTTGAGAGAAAATTAAAAAAGAATAGAGGGTAAAGAAGATTAGAAAAATAAAACACATAGGCAAGAAGCTAAAAAAAAAAAAAAATTAGACAAAAGTAGAAAACAGAGAGTAAGAAACGGACAGGGAGAGAAACAAAAAGAAGGAAAAGGGCAAAGAGGAGAAAACATCATTGAAAAAGTTGGAGTTAAAGGTTTTATTCACGATTTTCAGATTCGTGGCTTCTGAAAGTTAGCTATTGTTAACTTTAAAAATCGAAAGATTGTAGTCTTTTATTTATCGTGAATTCACCTCTCAAAGGTAACTTCATTGTATAATTTAATATGACAATTGTGAAAAACTTGATTTCAATGTTATGAATTACGTTACTCGAATTTCACATGTTCTAAATGGTTATTTCTTGTTGACGTTAAAACATGAAATATGTTTAATGTCTCTTTCTTTTGTATCATTAAATTTAGAATAAAAATCTTTTACTTACGATTTTTATTTTTCTAAAACTGATTATGGTAATACTTGTGATTTTCATGTTTATCTTGAAAAATAAGTTAAAGTTAAATATTAGGTTGTTGATTTTATACAAGTCTCTGTTTGTCTTGGAAAACTATAGAAATATTTTATTTTTTTCTGTTGCATAGGTTGAAGCTAGGTGTATGATCTAGAAATATTATTTAACAATTTGCATCAATATAATAAAGTCTATTAACTAAGTGTTTGTAGTAAAGAAATCAAAGCTGAAAAGAAGGATAAAAGAAATGAAACATGGTAGGAGGAATTATCGTTAAAATGAAGAAATTGTTTTAATTTTATTTCGAAGATTAAGTGGGTGGTTATTTAATTTGGAATTTAAATTCATAGGAATAAGCTAATTTTGATTTTGCTAATTTATCTTTTCTTGTCAATTTTAGTGCTCTTGATTAAATTAGGTGATTCCAAATGATTTGTATATTAAAAAGGAGAGGAAAAATCAATTGTGAGAAGTAAGCAAGATAACTCGTAGTTCATAAATAAATGAGTTAGATTCTTAATTTTAGAAAAAATTAATATATAAATGATAATTAATGATGAAACGGAAAGCATTGCTACTGATCATTCGTTAAAATAAAATTAACATATTTTTTGAAGCTGATCATCTAGAAGATTCTAAATATTTTAGGTGTTTATTTTAGACTTGAAAAAGGGGGAACGATCCATAAATACCTCAAAGGAGCGAGAAATATATCAAAACCCATGCTAAGTCTGGAAAGTACTATTACCGATAAGCCACACATTAATATAATAAGATAATTTTTAATAATTTTAAAATAAATAAAAAACGGGATATAAAGTAATTTCTAGGTTATCAAATATTATATATCCAAAGATTAATTTAAGACATAAGTCATTAAAGCGACTGTGCTAAAACCACGAGACTCGAGGGGTGCCTTACATCTTCTCCTCAGTCAATAGAATTTCTTATCCTGATTTCTTGTTCGCAGACCAAAATAAAGAACCATTTTCTTTTGACTAGAAATTCAAAAAGGTGACTTGAAACACCATAACTCAATTTCAAATGACGACTCTACAAATAAACTAATCCCTATTCAAAACCGTCACTTTAATTGAAAAGACCCTTTCAACTACGACGAAAAAGGGGAGTGACGGAAATAACAGACCAACGTAGGTATCTTGGGATTTTGCTTTGTAGCCATCATCTATAATATTTGGGCTTAGAGAAACAATAGAAGTTTCAATGCAACAAGAAGCAACACCACTTGGGTCGTTTGGTAGAGTATATAAAAATAATACAAAATAAGGTGTATTAGTAATGTTTGTATTATTAATGCAAATATTAGTAATGTTGGTATTAGTTATGCAAACATTATTTTTTATATAACGTTTGGTTTGATGTATTAAAGATAATATACATTTTTATAATTTTTATAAAAAATTATTTGTTTACCAAAATACCCTTCCCTGTCCACTCTTTTATATACTGTTTTCCCTGATTTTTTCCGCAAAAATAAAAAAGAAGAGAAAACAAAGAGAGCTTTTTCATTTTCATCCAAAATTGGAACCTGTGAATGTGATATGGTGCAAAGACGAAGGGAGAATTCTACTCCACTGTGACATATCCACACTATAATACTTCATCTTCACTTCATCCTCCTGTTTATTAAACGCCTTAATCGAATTCACGGCTTTATTAACAGCTTGTACATGAACAAAATGATTGATAATCTGAAAGAACCCGAGGGTTGTGGAAGCATTGTGACCTTGTACAATGATTTTTGAACATGTTGTAGAAAAGTCCCCAACGGGGATTGAGTGCTTGTATCCGGGTCGGGTTTTGAGTTTTGGGTTGGGTTCTGATTGGTGGACAAAGAAAGTAGGTATGGTAGTAAGGCTTTTGTCGACGAGACCTTTGACGCCGGTTTTGGATTCATGGAATTGTTTGAGTTTCCTTGTAATACACATTAATTAAGGCATGCATTATTTTATTCAACACACTCTACCAACCGAGCCTTAAGAGTTTAAGAGACATTGCATTACAACTGCACATTGAAGGTCAAAAGTATCACAAATGGAGGACTCTCCTGAGCAGTCTTGTAGGATATGCAAGCTAGATATAGTCAACTGATGTATTAGAGTTTTTGTGTTTATCTATTTCTAGTGTTAATGTATAGAAACTGATTTGAGAGCTAACTCTGAAGTCCCAATAGAGTTAGCTGATTTGTACAGACTTATTTTGATTGAATGGAAATTGTTACTGTTTGGACAAAAAAAATAATGATCCTTATATTTCCATCATTTTTTATGGGCTTAGGGTTTAAGATAGTCCATTTAGCTAAAATTGTTTTTTTTTGGAGTTAGCTGAAGGGTATCTTACATGAATGTCGAACTATGATTTTTCTTGTTTTTTTTCTGCGCCGAAACAATTCCCACAAGCAATAGTTAATTTCTTTTTGTTAATTCTTGTTCCTTATGTATAATGCTAATGCTGCTGCTGCTTCCTCCTCTTCCTCTTCCTCTTCTTAGCTTTTGTTTCTTATAGTTATGATTATGAATTTGATTTACATGTAGAAATTTCTACGTTTCTTTAGGGGAATTGATGAAAGAGAATTGATGATGTAAATGATGGTGTAGATGACAGAGAATTAAGTAAATGCAATGAAAACAAATGTGTTTAAGTAACAGAGTATTTAATTAACTTTAATAAATTACGCAAATACATTAATTAAGGCTGTCAAATTATTTTTTGGATGAGATTATTATAAAATTCAGTTAAGTGATTTTTGTGCGGAGCAAAATAAAATGAATTTTATGTAATGAAAAAAAGAAAAAAATATTTGTATATAATACAGACAAAGTTAAGTGACATTTTTAAAATTAGAGTTTAACTAATATATACCGATGGTACAAACATTTTTTCCACGATTGGGTAGCTTTGGAGTCTATTGCATTAAATATTTAAATTATAAAAAAGATAGTAACGCTTCCTTCATTCACTTTTACTTGTCAATAATTTCTTAATTTAATTTCTACTTTTATTCTTATTTTTGACATTTCAAGAGAAAACGATAATTTCTTTTTTCCTACTTTACCGTTAACATTAATTATTTTTTCTAAAAATTATTTTCAAGACACAATGTAAACATCATTTAATAACGGTATTATAGTAAAATATTCATATTATTAAGTATTTTTATTAATAAATGTGTCAAGTTAAAATGTAACAAATAAAATTGATCGGAGTAAAAGAAAACTTGAACTCTACATTTATTTCTATCCAAATAAAGATCCTATTTACCAAAAATATAGAGGGTCATCTTCGTTTTCATTATTTAAAAAAAAAAAAAACTAAAATGGCCGACATGTTTTAAAAAAAAAACGGAAAAGGCTCAAAAATACTCTTGAACTATCTGGAATAGCTTAAAAATACCCCTCGTTATATTTTTGGCTCAAAAATACCCCTCCGTTAAATATTTGGCTAAAAAATATTCCTCCCTCTAACGGAATTCAAAAATGGAACAAAAATACTCCTGAACTATCTGAAATGGATAAAAAATGTCCCTCGTTAGTTTTTTTGGCTTAAAAATACCCCTCCCCTTAACGAAATTCCACCAAGCATGCCACCCAGATAAAAAAAACCACGTGGCTATACCACATTACCATCCACATGTAAAATGTTAAATTTTTTAATTATATGACAATCCTTTCTTCTTTATTTTTATTTTTTTGCAAAGCAGTTTTATTGATTTGGAAAAAAATATGATCAGTAAAATTAAAAATTTCTAAAAATATTTAAATAAAATAAATCAGTGTTTTTCCTGAATTTAGTTTAACGTTTTTGAAATTTCTCGACATTGGGAAGGTACTAAATAAATTTTGTTAAAGGAGTACAAGTTATCAACATTTATTGAGTTCAGAAAAAATAAATCAAAATCACTGAATATAATCTTTTTATTTAACTCTTTCATCAAGAAGAAAGGAATGTCATATAATTAAAAAATACTAACATTTTACATGTGGATGGTAATGTGGCATAGTCACGTAATTTTTTTTTACGAAAAAGGCTCAAAAATACCTTGATGTATTATTCGTTGTAGTACTTCCTAATGAAATTCAAAATCTAATCATACGTACGGAATGAATAATAGTAGAATGAAATTGTTTCACTTCACCAGAAAACGTTAGCCAACAAATTATATCGACCTCTAAAATTTCTTGAACATTAAAGTTTAACATGTGAAGTAGTAGCGCAATAGCATAGTGAGTAAATTATAAATACATTGTAGATTGTAACTATAGTTTTAATATTACCACTGAAGTGGTTATAACAAAACATAGAACAAACGTTGAGATGAGAATTGTTAGTTAAAGGCTCTAACTATGAACAGGGATTAGGGAAGGAACATATCATATAAATGCACGACTTCACCTCATAAGTCACAACTATACAAAAGAGGTGATTTCTATGATTAGGAGTTCGAACCATATGACCTCCTGATCACGTTGCTACAACTTCACTGTTGCACCAGGGATTCCCTAAAAGACAAGATCGACCTAATCCCATTAGGATCATCAAAGTCGAAATATTTTTGAGCCTTTTTCGTAAAAAAAAATCACGTGACTATGACACATTACCATCCACATGTAAAATGTTAGTATTTTTTAATTATATGACATTCATTTCTTCTTAATGAAAGAGTTAAATAAAAAGATTATATTCATTGATGTTGATTTATTTTTTCTGAACTCAATGAATGTTGATAGTTTTTCTAATTTTATATTTAATCATCAAGTATTTTTAGAATTTTTGAAAATTTCACTTTGAGAAAAGTAAATGACATTTAATACATTTTAATCATTAGAAAAACATGGATATAATTTTCTTTAATAATCTAAGTGAAAAGTTTAGCACATAATGAAAAAAATTGAATAATTTGTACTCCTTTAACAAAATTTATTTAGTACCTTTCCAATGTCGAGAAATTTCAAAAAGTTAAACTAAATCCAGTAAAAAGACTGATTTATTTTATTTAAATATTTTTAGAAATTTTTAATTTTACTGATCATATTTTTTTTCAGATCAATAAAACTGCTTTGCAAAAATATAAAAATAAAAATAAAGAAGAAAAGAATGTCATATAATTAAAAAAATATAACATTTTATATGTGGATGGTAATGTGGCATATCCACGTATTTGTTTTTTATCTAGGTGGCATGCTTGGTGGAATTTCGTTAAGGGAAGGATATTTTGGAGTCAAATATTTAACAGAGGGGTATTTTTGAGCCAAAAAACTAACGAGGTGTATTTTTTATCCATTTCAGATAGTTCAGGAGTATTTTTTATCTTTTTTCAAATTCCGTTAGAGGGAGGGTTATTTTTGAGCCAAATATTTAATGGAGGGATATTTTTGAGCCAAAAATCTAACGAGGGATATTTTTGAGCTATTTTAGATAGTTCAAGATATTTTGAGCCTTTTTCGAAAATAAAATGGCCAACATGTTGGAATAGCATCGTCTGTTTTCATTATCACTAATTGTTTTAGGTATATTTCTGTTTTCTCAATACCATGTAACAAATCAACTTCATACACCACCGGAGTAATAACTAGATGTATTATTATAGTGGCGTTGTTGATTGTAATTAAGATTTTAAACAGCTGACATACCAACATTATCAACGGTGATTCTTTATTCCAACAATCAGGCAAAAGTTTTCTTTTATCTCACTTCTGAAATTTGTCAGAAATTAGGTTAGCATCGTACAAATTGATAAGAATTTTTTACAATAGAGAAAATATTACGCTAGTCTAAGTTGATCATGTGAAATTTATGCTTTTTAATAGCCATTAGAATTGCATTCAAATTTCTAGAGTTCAAAGACTAAGTTTGTATGAAACTAAAATTGCAAATCAATTTCATGAAACGGCTGATTGAAAAAATAACTTGAGTTTGAAGAATCAAAATCACAGATCTAAAATAATCTTTATCAAAAGGTCAATATTCTAATAATCTCCTACTTGAAATACTATGATTTGGAGTTCTAATGAATGAATACTTGAAATATTTGATCAAAAGTTAGAAAGATGATCCGAGTAATAAATGCAGAGATTAGAAGGGGGGGAGTATCTTTTCTTTTCTATTATATAGAAGAGGTGGTTTCGACCACCTCTTGCAATTGTAAAAAAATCAATTATTTCCACTTAATTATATATCATGCCCCAATTTATAATAATTTTATTATTTCATCATAATGATTTAAATATTTAATATATTCTATTAATTTATATTAATTAACTATAACTACATATTGAAAGTAAATTTTTTTATTTATTTAATTGTCTATCATGTTCAAAACTAATTTGTTACCACAAATCACAATAATTAATAACTTAAAATATTTAAAAGACATACAGAAATTTTATTGACTCTTACCGAAAAAATCCCTCCACTCCCACTTAATTACATACCATGCCCCAATATATAATAATTTCATTGTTTCATCATAATAATTTAAATATTTAATATATTCTATTAATTTATATTAATTAACTATAACTACATATTGAAAGTATTTTTTATTTATTTATTTAATTAACTATCATGTTCAAAACTAATTTGTTACCACAAATCACAATAATTTGTTACCACATATAGAAATTTTATTGACTCTCATTATTTTAGCAATGCCACACAAATTGAGATAGGAAAAAAAGTACTGCAAAGCATAATAATTAACAACTTAAAATATTTAAAAGATATATAAAAATTTTAGTTGACTCTCAAAATTGTATCGAAACCACATAAATTGGGACACAAGGAGTAAATATATTATTTGATAATTACGTAAAAATTATTAAACTCTCAAAAATTATATTATGTGGTTTCGATACAATTTTGATAATCGGTGCAGCATAAATTATGACAATCTAAAAAATTATCTTAATTAATTGCAACTAAATATTTAAAGTAAATCAATTTATTATTTTAATTGACTTTTATATAGAAAATTAATCTTTTTATTTATTTATTTATTTATTTTAGTAAATTTAAATTTTAAAATTATTTTTTTCTTATATAGAAATACTAATATTTAAACTTAACTTTAAATTTTTAAAGTAAAAAATTAATAAATTTAATTTAATAAAATAAATTTCTAATGAATATTTTCTTAGAATTTGTGTTGGGTCAATATGTATCAAGTTAAAAAAAATATATAGTAAAATTTTATTATTGTGAAAGATAAATATAATGCACTATCCAATAATGTTTAATAATACCCCATATTTTGCATATGCAAATATAGCATCCCGTATTTAGTTAATATACTATTTCGGTGAATTATAGATGATTACTATTGGATATGATAAAATTATATTAATTTTTATAGTAATAACATAATCAGTTGCTCTTAATTAATTATTATGAGTCATCTAGGTATTAAGAAAATAAATAACATTTCATGAAAAATAAAATAGACATAAAATGCGAAATTAAATCTTAATGTTTTAAATTAAATTTCGTCTTTCGAACGATGATTTTACTATATCACTTCTTATTATAAGTCATTTATGTATTAGAAAAATAAGAATAAAAAAAATGATATGTCAACATAAAATATTTGATTTACTATCAAAATTATATTAGTGCCACATAAATTAAGACGGGACAGAAGAAGACATAAAGCAACATATATTATTTGAAAATGAAAGAAAAAGTACTGTAAATAACAATAATTAACAATTTTTTTTTAAAAAAAAACTGACTGATTTCTGCTTCAGCTGCTTCAGTCGTGATTTTACTATATTACCCCTAATTAATTATTATGGTCATTTAAGCATTGTGCCACATAAGTTGAGATAGAAAAAATATTATAAATCAGAATGATCAAAAATTTAAATTATTTAAAAAATATAATTGACTATTGTCGACACAAAACTCTGGACAAGGAGAGTAACATATATTATTCAAAAATTACATAAAAAATATTATAAATTACAATTGTAAGCAACTTAAAATATCTAAAAAAAATAATTAATATGTTATATATTTCAAAAAAATTACATGAAAAATACTAGAAATCACAATAATCAACAGCTTAAAAATTTAAAAGATATAAAATATTTGGTCGGCTCTTGAAATTATATTAGTGTCACTGAAATTGGAATAGAAGAAAAGTATTATAAATCACAATAATTAAAAAATTAAATTATTTTTAAAATATAATTGACTATCAATGCAACAAAAATTTGGACAAGAAAAGTAATGTATATTAATATGAAAAATACATAAAAAAAAATTTATAAATTACAATACTTAACAACTTAAATTATCTAAATACATATTAAAATAATATATGTTGAACTCATGCTAGATTCTGGATGAATCCTAGAAAACATATGCAATCCTTTTATTAAATTTTTTTATTTAAATATATCAAGATTGTAAAGACAAATAAATATCTTAATGTTGGGCCCGTGCTAACACGGGCCATGCTTGTCTAGTTATACAAAAAGACGGAAGAGCTAGAATTCCAATAGGAGAGTGTTTAAAAAATAAAAAAGCATTTAAAAATAAAGAGAACAAAAAATTGGGACGGTAATAAATTAATTAGAACTTGCTATTGCCTGTTAAAGTTACTGATGGGTCGTTTGCTAGAGTGTGTACGCATAATGCTGAATAAGGGGTATTAGTAATGCTTGTTTATTAATGCAAGTATTAGTAATGCTGGTATTAGTTACACATACATTATTTTTTACACAATATTTGGTTTGATATATTAAAGATAATATATATTTATATAATTTTTATAGAAGAATATTTGTTTATCAAATTACCCTTCCTTAACCCTTCCTTAACCCTTCCTTGAACCCTTCTTTACACAATCTGTTTTCAAGGCGTACAAGGAACTAGCAGCGAAAACCCACTTTCCATTTCTTCTCTAAATTCAAAAACCCTGGCAATGAAATTGACTGAATTATTACTGGAAAGAGGAACTTGGAAAACAAGAATAATCAAGCAGAGAACAAGAATAATCAAGCAGAGAAGTCGTTACAGAGTCGAAAAAGTTGAAAAAAATTAGATAGGATTTCGAAAGATGGAGTTTTATTATATCCACCGCATCTACCGAGGAAGAAAAAAGTAGATGGGTTTACTCTATACACGGAAGAGGAGTTGGGTATTAGGAGGTCTAATGTTGGAGGTACCCCACTTTATCCTTTTGATTGTATTTGTTGTTTTTAGTTAAATTGCACATACTCATGATATTTGATGCCACAACTGTGTTGAATTCTCCAAAAATACACTACTTTTGAAGAATTCAACACGCACCCATTGACATTTTTACACTACGTATTGGATCTCAAAAAATATATTTCTCTTGGAGAATTCGGTACGCAACTGTTGATATTTTTATGCTACTTTTGGAGAATTCGACGCGCAATCGTAAACATTTTTTGTAGAGTCTGAGCAACATAGGTTTTTAGTGAATTTTAAAATAATCATTTATGATTAAAGGAATTATATCTTGTGATATTGTTGACAATGAGGAGTCTTTTTTTATGTCGGGATGATGATGATAAAGTGAGAGAGAGTTTTGAAGGAGACAAATGCGATGATTTTTAAAAGAGTACTTGCCACTGTTGAGAATTCAGAGTCCTTGCCACTCTGAATAGGGAGACATGTTTTGTTGTTATGGGAAACCTGTTCTACTCTAAACACATGGTCCATAGACGCTTTAATTTAAAGAGATCCTCTTATAGTTGTACAACTGATAAGCTAGGAGGAGTGATGGATAAGACTACCACGCTTAAAGGCTTGATCTCAACTTTGTATTTCAATTAAGACAATCTCATTATAAAGAGCTTATAAGGTAAGAAATATCTTTCTCCAATTTTCTTTTGTTATTGTCTTTAGAATCATAGAATAACCTAAATTTATTTTTATGATTCTCAGACAAATTGATATAGATTGCCAATTTCTGAAGGCTGAGAATATCATGGATTACAGTTTTTTGATTGGTGTTAATATCTGTAATTATAACAACAATAGCGAGAAGAAGATCTTCTTAAAGAATTAGACAGAGAACTTACCCAGATTTTGAGGTCTTTTTTGCTATTCCTTCATAACTCAGCAAACCCCTTTAAAATAATAAATGAAATTAATTTAATTAAACCTTTGATTTGTTTGAATTCATAAATTTATCGGTTGAATTATTGTGATCAGAAGTGAATCTCTGATAGGGTTTTATGAGTTTGAATAAACCGATGCTTTTGGCTTGAATGATGTGTACAATATAATAAAATCATACTTATTATTAACTCATTGACTCTACATCCAAGATTTGTTGAAGTCCCACATCATTCACGTGATGATAATTTAAGCCTAAGATTCATTTCTTTTTCAAGATTCACTATTGATTGTGGTCATTGTCGGATCTATGAAATTTTTGTATGTTGGAATGAAACCATGATTTCATATTGATATATGCATAAATATTTCAAATTATGAAAGTGTCTACATATTAATAAAAATCATACATATTTTGAACTTACTGATTCGAGATCCTGAATTTACCTTTTAGACTGTGATCTTAGGTGTACTTTGATGAGAAATATTAATTTACACTTGTGTTATCTTTTGCTCGAATGTTTCTCTTAGAAATTGGTGCTAGTATGGACATTGGATCTTTCAGAACGTGATGCTCATTTGGATAAGGAAGCTACTAAGAGATGGATAAAAAACAACTTTGTTCTTGTGGAGATAGCTTGTACCAGATCTCCTACGGAGCTGGTTTTGGCAAGGAAAACTTATCATGCTTGTTACAAGAAATCTCTTGAAGAGGATGTTGCCTATCACACTATCGAGGATCACCGCATGGTACTTCATTCAGATCATTCTAGTTGCAAGTAATCTCATTTGTGGCTCCATAAACCTTAATAATAATTCATTAAGTTGTTGTCAAATTACATGGAGCTTGAATGGTGTCTATGATACAATTGTATGTTTTTGGAGATTGAAAAGGATAGATAATCAACAATGTGCAATTTTTTATTCTATAGTTCTTGTTATTGTAACATATTAGGAGGGCAAAAATATCTTAGTCTATGCATCAAGGGATACGAATTTGCAATGTAGGGAATCTAATGTTCATGAAACTATGTGCTTGCTTGGATGAATAGTGATAGTGAATTAACTTTGTAGATTGATCACTAACGTTTCCAACTTCTTTCAGCTTTTGTTACCTCTTGTAAGCTCCTAACGATATGGAGGAGATGAGGTGGACTTGCGCCTTGCTAAAGCAGAATCTAAAATTCTGCATGAGAAGATCTCTGATAAGGCTTATAGTGACAATGAGGTCATTAGAGTTTTAGACACAAGGAGCAAAACGCAACTCAATGCTATTTTGAATCATTACAAAGATAAACATGATGAGGATATCCTAAAGGTACAGATTCATCTGCTGCTCCATATCTTTTAGTCATATGCCTTTCTACTCTAGGAGTAGCGTTTTATTTTTGTTCTATTTAATTATCGAGTTCTTTTGAAAATGGTCAGCAATAAAAAGATAGGGATGAGTTTGTTGCACTACCGAGGGCTACTATTAAAGGTCTTGTCCACCCCGATCACTATTTCATAGAGGTTCTTCGTGATGCAATTAACATGAGAGGGACAAAAGAAGATCATCTGACTAGAGTTATTATAACAAGAGTTGAGGTCGATCTGAAGATAATCGTTGATGAGTACCAGAAGAGGGATAGAATTTCTCTAGATCGCGCCATTGATAAAGATACAAGAGGAGATTATGAGAGTATGTTGTTGTCTTTTCTTGGACTAGAGGAGGACTGAAGAGGATTTGGCCACTTATGTTTTACAATGACCAGAATAAATAAGTATGACTTTCCATGTGTAGACACATCATTTTGTCCCTCCCAAAAATAAATATTTACTCATTTACCTCTCCCTACCCTACCCTCTATATGGCCTACCTTACCTACCCCACTTAATCCCCCTTATATGTTTTCCCCCTTCCCTTTAACAACTTGACCACATAAAAAACTGACAGACTCCTCAATTCTTTCAATCACACACCTAACACATCCACATAGGGAGACACACTCACATCTATCAACTCTCTATACATATACACCCATACACTAAAATGCGCGGCACACACAAACACAAGAACACAAGGAGAAAATTAGAAAAAAAAAGAAAACAATGAGAGATTGAGCTAGAAACAGAGAGAGATCGGGTTTGAGAGAGAGATCGGATACGGGGAAAACGAGAGAGTTAATTAAAACAGTGAGAAAGGAGAGTGAAACCTGTCGAAGAAGCTAATCTTTTCGGCGAATGCTCACCAAAAAACGACGTCACCGACGAAATCCATTTCCTCCAAGTTCGACTAAAATTAACTCTTTCCAATTTTGTTATTGCTCCAGCTGCTGAAAGCTACAAAAAAATACCTAATCACTGTTTGTTACTGTTTCGGCGATACCCACAGAAAAATAATGACAACTACGCCATTCTTCCCAAAAATTGACTCTGATCCATGTAAATGTTTGTATTTTGCTTGGATTTTGTGTATTAGTATCTCGGGTATTGGCATTCAAATCAAACTTGGGGGTTTTCGTAGTTGATTCGTCTCATAGTGGTGATTTGGGGTTTGTATTGAGGTCTTTTTCTGGTTTCAAATCTGTTTGGGTTGCGGTTTTCGATATCAAGTTGGGTTTTTTCATTGTTGAAGTTTTCCATTCGAAGATTTCTAGATCGGGCTTCATTAATTCACTATTATCAATGAGAATCAGTCCTTCATAGGTACATCTTTCAACTTTACTCTTTTTATCATCTCAGACATGGTTGATGTTGTGATTTGTTGGTATAGTTTGAGTATATTTGAACATTGTTGATTGCCGTTACCTTGATTTCTTTCTTAAAATTGAGTAACTGCATGATTGAGAATAAGTTGGGACCAGAGTTGAAAATTAATGAAGTGAATATTGATTTGCTTTGATTTCTGATGGTGGTTTGATTTGAAATGGATGTTAATTTTGACGAATCTTATAGCATTATATTTTAGGCCAAGATTTAATAGGAAAATCTTAGGTTTGAGGTAGGCAAATTGTAGAAATCGATGATTGTTATCTGATTGAATTATTTTGTTTGAGATTGTTTTATTATGCAAAAAATTGCAAAAATGTACTCATTTGATCAGGAAATGCCTCGAGGTTATTTGTATTGTTTTATCCGGAGATGTCTCAAGGTTATTTGTATTATTTTATTCAAAGAATTCCTCGAGAGAGTTGTACTCGAAGACGGCGCGTGATCAAGGCTTGAGACACCGGGTGGAGCATCGTTTAGGATTAGTGTAGGTTAGCGTAGGTTTACATTTCAGTACCTTTTGATTTTGGTTTGTAATAAATTGAACTGGATACTATTTTGGATTTTTGATTGTTTTGGTTGTTTGTTTTTCTGTTTATGTATTTTGTTGGTTTATACATTTCATAGTGTCATACTAGCCGATATACTCCACGAATCGACCGTGGTAGAATCATGGGATCGAGGGGTGCCTAACACCTTCCCCTTGATCAACAGAGTTCCTTAATTGGAATCTCTGTTTGTGGACCAGTTTTAAAGAGTCAAATCATTTTGTAAAAAGATTTTTAAAGGTGACTTGGCATACCCAATTTATGCCAAGTGGCGAATCTAAGTTTAATTGTAAAATCCTTTTTGAAATAAATTTTCATTTCTAGTCACTTTTATGATAAAAACCCTTTTCAAACCTAAAATCAATCTTTTTGGTAAAAAAGAGGTGTGACAGCTCTGACGACTCTGTTGGGGAATTTCAGAGTTCGAACTTATTTTTTTATGTAGTGTCGACTTAGTTTAACACTATAGGTGCATAGACATTTTATTTGTGTTATTATTTTATCATTGTTGGATGGGTATGTGCTACGTGCTTACAGTTTTCTCTTATGTGTTATCGCTTTATATCTGGCATCATATGCATTACCTCGAGTCTTTCTTTTGTAACAAGTTTTGGAGTACATGTCGGGTACACAAACTCTAGTTGAGTCACCCTTATTTTAGGAGAGGGAGCCGTTGGAAGTTTGGAGTAGGTGGAAAGCAATCGCAGCCACTATAGACCATATGCTCCCCCGAATAGCCTTGTTAGTGGACCCCACCCTAGGTCAGCCTTTAGGTCATGCTTATCTACATCATATTGAGACCTAGTGGGGACTCACTTGGTCCTTTATAGGGGACTCACCTTAAAAGCATCCTTATGTGCTAAATGTTGCATCTTTGAGGGTAACATTGATATTTAACAGACTGATTTGGAAAATTCAAAAAGATTTTCATCAATTCTTTTGACATTTTGTTATTTTCTTTTCATCTTAAAGTTTCAAGAAAAAAAAAAGAGTTTGACTGGCCATTTTTTGGTCAAACTTCACGAACTACGCATACTTGATTCTCCCATCTTGGGGGTGAGATACGTAGGTTTCCTTCTAGGGTTTGGCGATCTTTTCAAAAGAAATAAAAATAGAAAAAGATTTTAATAAAGTGTTAAACTCTAATACATACATTATCTCTTGTTCAGTTAGTTTAAGGTGGTTGGATTGTGGCATTCTGGCTGGTCCCGCACATCACACCAAATCCAAGGAAGGGGAGGGGGGTTTAGTTGTGCCCAACAAGAATATAGAGAGTGACATCATGGATCAAACAAAGAGTCCGTAAAATGAGAGTTTAAAGCAAGAGATTGTGATACTAAGGCAATAAATTATGAAAATGTATCGAGCTTGGGCCAGTGGGTTGTCTCCTTCTCCGTTCCTCACTATTGACCTTACTAATACCTTGAGTTTTCCATCACAATTGCAAAGTCAGTTTCCTTCTGTTGTTGATGCACCACAATGCCAACAAGATCAAAAATACTCCACCAATCATTCCTTAGATCCTCAGTATAAGCCTACCATATTCACAACAATACATATTGTCTATGCTTTTGTTGCTCAACCTTCTACTAAGGCTCCCTCTTTGGCTATCCCCAAATGGGTGTGCTTCCTGAATCTACTAATGAGTCTATGTTCAATACTCTTAATTATCACTGCTATACTCTTGAGCCTACATGTAAGTTAACTGGACCGCTGAAATTTCTTACTAAGAAGCCTAGCATGCCAGAAGAGTAAGAGAAAATGGTTAGAAAAATAAAGAGTGCAGAAAATGCTATGAAAGTTCCCTAGGACTTACGGATTATGAAGATATTTCTTATAAAGACTGGGGCATGTCTTCAAGTTTTAACTTTCCTCCAAGCTTTGAGATATCAAAATTTAAGAAGCATGATGGACATGAGGATTCTGTGAATATTTGGGATGATATTGCAATCAATTGAGGGAAACTGAAGGAAGAAGGAAAATGTACCTATTGTTGTGGCAGGACCAAAGCAGAGCTCGAGAGGTCCAACTCAACAATACTGTCAACCTTAACCCCGAGCCTATACACCAGATCCACATAATCACCTGCAATAAGGTTCCTCTCTCTAAATCCAAGATATTTTATTTTACTTCATCAATATCCTTTGAACAATGCATAATTGTATACTCATCCACCATCTTATCCACAATGGAAAGCACAGGTCCCTCATCATCATTCTCAACCCCTGTATATTTACCAAGGTACCTCTAAATCCAAGTTTCAACTGAGGATGAAGTTTGAAAAGAGGAGGAAGGCAAAGGATAATTTTACACCTGTTGGGGAATCCTATACCAGTTTATTCCAGAGATCAAGATAGTGGGGCATGCGTACTCCTCTCTTTGGGTATACTCCTGACCCAAATTTAAGAAATTTGATCCTAATGTATGGTGTGCTTATCTTTCTGATGTTCAGGGTCACAATACTAAAGATTGTCGTACTTTGAAAAGAGAAATAGAAAAGATGATTCAAGAAAATTTGATTATGGTGCAAAACATTGACACCTCGAGCGTCACACAGAATCCTTCATCGACACATAGTAATGCACAATACGTGGAAAACAATAAGTTGAGCATGGGGATCCAGAACTTATTTGTTGAGAGAAATATATTTGATGGTGATGAAAACTCTAGTCATGATGATGTGTAAATCAGTGGCTAAGATATCAAGCTCAACAATTGAGAAGTCATTCTTCTCCTTACTAGGAAGAATTGTTGGTAGTTTGTTTTGTTTTGTTTTGCTTTCTGCTTTTCAAATTATTTAAGGGTTGTAGTTCGGGATCTATCATGTTTTGTGTCTTTATGATCATTGTTAAAACCCTTCTATCTTTTCTTTCAATGAAATATGATGTCCCTTATTGTTTTATCTTATTTTAAGTTATTTGTTTGTCTTCTTTACACGATATATTTTATGTTGGTTCTAGTGATATGACATGCTTGCGGAATTTTTAGCTAGATCTTAAAATCCAATTTAATCATGAAACATTAAATCAGAGGGTTAAATTTAAAAAAAGGAGCATCTGATGAAATATGTAGGGTGTTGAGACATTTAGTGACCTTTGAAGCCTTCTTTCAAAATTAAGACAATTATTTTGAGAATCACAAGAATAACTTGGTCATTAATTAAAAGATATATCTCAATTAGGTCAAACAGTGGATACACGATCCTATATCATGAGGGACAGAAAGAAAATCAGCTCCACGGAAGCATAGGCCACATTCGATGCGAGGAATTTACAACAAAGGTGGAGTTGTATGCTGGACAAGTGCAGAAGTAGTGACGCACAAGCTCAGATAAAATTAGTGCTATAAAAATATATCACAAATGATCTTCATCTTTCTCTTTCATATTTCATGATATATACTTGCATTTTCAAGGACTGATATGACGAAGGCATTTCATTCTTATATCCAAATATTGTGTCATCCTTTGTTTATCCCATTTGAGTTTTAGTTCTAGTTTCTTTCATACACCTCTTTTGGAATTAAAATAGAGTCAGAAAAAGTTACAAAAAAAAAAGAAAAAAATATGCCAAAAAGAAAGGAAAGAGAAAAGTGTTAAGAAAAATATAGTCAGAAAAGTTCCCAAAGAGAAAAAGAGCCAATAAAAGAAAAAAACAGAATCAAGTAAAAGAACAAGATCCAGAACTACGTTTAACATGATTCTCCTCTTTCGGGAGTGAGATACATAGGCAACCCTACTCTGGGTTAGGACCAACCAAATAAATAATTTAAATTATCCAGTCAAAAGAAATTGGGGCATGATTTAATCTTCATTGATTGAGTCGATTCCATAAGTTGTAAGTCCCACCTCACTTCAAGTGTTATTTGAGCCTCATGTCATCCTTTCTTTCTAACTCTATCCAAAAGCCATCACTACCAAAGAAAGACCTCCAAATTAATCTTTGAAAATGATAAGGCTAAGCATGGAATGCATATGATGATGCATTTTGGGAACTACTTGTCTTCCTCAGCATAAGGAATCAGGAGAGAAATAAAAATAAGAGAGTCTTATCGATAAAAACCCTAACGGGCACCGTAAGGCGATGGTAAGTTAAGAGAGATAAAAATGAGAGTCTTATTGGTGAAAATCCTCATGGATACCATAAGACAATTGCGAGTTCAAAGAGATAAAAATGAGAAAGTCTCACAGATTCTTATTGGTGAAAATTCTCATGGGCACCGTAGGGCCTAGGTGAGCTGAGAAAAATAAAAATGAGAAAGTCTTATTGGTGAAAACCCCCCACAGAAATTGTAAGGCAATTATAAGCTGAGATAAATGAAAATGAGAGTCTTATTGGTGAAAACCTTCATAGGCACTGTATGGCGAAAGTGTGCTGAGAGAAATAAAATGAGAGAAGCTTGTTGACAAAAATCCTTCATCGTGTCACTAGACGAATAAGGTCTATAAGTGCAATTGACCTAAGAAAGAAACTCAGTTTCAGGGCCATTAACTCAACAACAATTGGTGGAAAGTTTGAATGAAAATACCAAATAGCTTAATCCAAAAATGCATGGCATAATCATTAGATTTGATTGTCATTTTCAGATTAATTTTTTTCTTTATTTTCAAAAAAGGGACAAACATTGTCTTTTTTTCCTTCTCGATATTTTTATTTTTATCCTTTTGAGTCTTTCATTCGAAAAAAAATTATTTTTCTCATGTCTTTGAGTTAAGTCCATGTCAAAATAATTAAGAAAGGATTTCAAAATTTGCTACCAACTTCTTTAATTGTACAAAGCAAGACAAAAGGCCAGCACATGAAACAAACATGATTGTAAGTCGAAACAAGTCAAGCAGAAAGTTTTATGAGAAAATGAGTTTGTGGAATCAGGAAAATACCAAGGTTTAAGCGGTTTATCTAAGAAACATAGCAAAACAAACATATTGTGTTTGTTTTAAGAGTCAATCTTAATAACCTGAGTTTGGATCAATGGTGCAGCAAGACAATGGCATATGCCTTTAGTTGGAAGCAAAATTGAATGGGACAACTGCAAGAGGAATCACCTCAAAAGCCAAAGACGCAATCCAACAACCATGTCTTAAACTCATAAGTTTTCTTTGTATGAAACAGGAACACTTGCTACCTTCAAATCAAAGGCTTGAAAGTGAAAATATCTAGAGATGCAATTCCTCATTTCTGCAATTGCAAGAGGCAGTGTTGCTGTACAAGTTTGGTAATCCCAATTATGGTAAAACTCATCATCTAGTACCCCTAAGAGACACACTCTCTAATTTGAGTCTTTCATGTCTCATGGCTAGGAGGTGCACTTCCTAATTTGAGTTTTTAATCCTAAAGATGCACTTTCAGTTAGAATTTCTCACTTTAATCTTAAGAGGCGAACTTGTTGGTCTTGATCATTTAATTTTATGCTCAAGAGGTGCATTTATTGATCAGAGTATTGATCTGTGTTTGCATTATGTAGTTTTGCAAGTAGTTGTGATTGGGTTTAACACCCACAAAAGCTTGTTAATGATATACTGGGGCAAAAATTAAAATTAATTCATATTACATGGAACTTCACTTTAGGACCCTCCTAGAAAATGAGACTTTATTTTTCTAGAAAATAAAATCTTTCTTTATCATAATTTTTGTTTGGGGATAATTTTTGTTGTAGTTATGATTTTGATTCCAAGAGCCCTCCTAGAGAACAAGGTGATGAAATTATAAGTAGGGATCCCACCCAGAGAATAGGGTGATGAAATTGCAAGTTGGGAGCCCGCCCGGAGAATAGGGTGATGAAATTAAAAGTTGAGAGCTCACCCGGAGAACAAAGTGATGAAATTGAAAGTTAGGAGACGGCCTGAAGAACAGGGTGATGAAATTGCAAGTCGGGAGCCTGCTCGGACAATAGGGTGATTAAATAGAAAGCCGAGAGCCCGCCCAAAGAATAGGGTGATGAAATTGAAATTCAGGAGCTCGCATGAAGAACATGATGATGTAATTGAAAGTCAGGAGCTCGCTCAAAGAACAGAGTGATGAAATTGTAAGTCGGAAGCCCGTCTAGAGAATAAGGTGATGAAATTGAAAGTCGGGTGCCCACCCAAAGAACATGGTAATGAAATTGAAAGTCAATAAATTAAAGAAACATCAAGTCAGGAGCCCGCTTGGAGAATAGAGTGGAGAAATTGAAAGTCAAGCAACAAGGTGAAGAAATTGAAAGCCAAGCAACAAGGTGAAAAATTAAAAGTCAGGAGCCCGCCCTAAGAATACTATGAAGATTTTCAAATTCAGAAGTACCACCGATGGAATATTATCAGTTTTTGAATTTATCTCCAACACCAAATTTTATAGATAAAGAATCTATTTTCAAGATCAAACCAAAGAAGATCAGATCATTTATCATTTTTGAAAGCATTGAAGACTCAATTCAAGAGTCAAAATAAGCTAGATATATAAGACTTTTGTAATGTCAGTTATCTTTTTAACTTGTAATTTCATTTTGATATAATAACAAAGTCGTGGACCGGAACCTCGACAGAACCTCACTCAACTCTCCAACTCGGTATAGTCCGTCTCTTTTTCAACCATGGAACTATATGTGACTTTACTCCTACATAACTTGGTATAGGTAGGATTTTCAAAATCAATACTCGATTGCACTTCGTCCTTTATTCTTTCGTTTTGAATAATGGTCGGGTCAAAATTTTATCTCGTTGTCTACTTTTTTATCTGAAAACACTTTGTGTTTACATCCAAAGAGGGTTATAATGTAGAGACGTAATTTTTTCCCTCCCAAAAAGTTAATTTTTACTCATTTACCTCTCCCTACCCTACCCCATATATGGCCTACCTCACCTACCCTACCTAATTCCGCTTACATATTTTCCCCCATTTTCCTTTAACAGCTTGACCATACAAAAATTGACAGACTCCTTCATTGTTTAAATCACACACCTAATATACCCACACCCCAAAATGCGCACACACACAAAGAAGTAAGAACACAATAGGAAAATTAGAAGAAAGGAGAGAAAACAATGAGAGATTGAGCGAGCAACAGGGAAAGATCGGGTTTGAGAGAGAGATCGGAGATGGGGGATACGAGAGAGAGAGAGTTGAGTAAAACAGTGAAAAGGAAGAGTGAAACCAGTCGAAGAAGCTAATCTTTCTGGCGAATTCTCGCTGGAAAACGACGTCACCGGTGAAACTGATTTCCTCCAAATTTGACAAAAATCAACTCTTCCCAGCGTTGTTACTGTTCCAGTGGTTGAAAGCCACCGGAGAATGCCTAATTGTCGTTTGTTACTTTTCCAGCGAAACCCATCAAAAAATAATGACATCCGCGCCATTCTTCCTAAAAATTAACTCCGAACCATGTCAGTGTTTATATTTCATTAAAATCATTCTAGTTACAAATAGTCTCATTTATGGCTCTGTAAACCTTAATATAATAATTCATTAAGTTGTTGTAGAATTACGTGGAGCTTGAATGGTGTCTATGATTCAATCGTATGTTGTTAGAGATTGAAAAGGATAGATAATCGACAACGTGCAATTTTTTTTATTCTAATATTCTTGTTATTGTAACATATATTGTGAGGGGAAAAATAGCTTAGCCTATGCATCAAGGGATACGACTTTGCAATGTAGGGCATCAAATATTCATGAAACTATGTGCTTGCTTGTATGAATAGTGATAGTGAATTAACTTTGTGGATTGATCACTAAAGTTTCCAACTTCTTTCAGCTGTTGTTACCTCTTGTGAGCTCTTACCGATATGGAGGAGATGAGGTGGACTTGTGCCTTGCTAAAGCAGAAACTAAAATTCTGTATAAGAAGATCTCCGATAATGCGTATTATGATAATGAGGTCATTAGAGTTTTAGATATAAGGAGAAAAATGCAACTCAATGCTACTTTGAATCACTACAAAGATAAACATGATGAGGATAACCTAAAGGTAAAGATTCATCCGTTGCTCCATTTCTTTTAGTTATATGTCTTTCTACTCCAGGACTAGCTTTTTACTTCTGTTCTATTGTATTATCAAGTTCTTTTGAAAATGATTAGCAATTGGAAGATAGGGATGAGTTTGTTGCATAACCGAAGGGCCACTATTAAAGGTCTTGTCCCCTGTGAGCACTATTTTGTAGAGGTTCTTCATGATACATTTAATAAGAGAGGGACAGAAGAAGATCATCTAACCTGAGTTATTATAACAAGAGTTGAGGTTGATCTGAAGATAATCGTTGATGAGTACCAGCAGAGACATAGCATTTCTCTAGGTCGTGCCATCGACAAAGATACAAGAGGAGATTATGAGAGTATGCTATTAGTTTTCTTGGACAAGAGGAGGACTGGGGAGGATTTGGCCACTTATGTTTTACAATGACCAGAATAAATAAATATGCCTTCCCATGTGTAGACACATAATTTTGTCCCTCCCAAGAAATAATTTTTACTCATTTAAATCTTCCTACCCTACCCCCTATATGGCCTACCTGACCTACCCCACCTAATCCCCTTATACATTTTTCCTCCTTCCTCTTTAACAACTTGACCACACAAATAATTGGCAGACTCTTCCATTCTTTCAATCACACACCTAACACACCCATATAGGGAGACATATACTCACATCTCTCAGATCTCTATACACATACCTATACACCAAAACACGCACATATACATACGCAGATGTAAGAACACAAAAGAATAATAAAAAAAGGAGAGAAAATAATGAGATTGAGCAAGAAACAGAGAGAGATCAGGTTTGATAGAGAGATCAAAGATGGGGTAATGAGAGAGAGAGTTGAGTAAAACAGTGAAAGGGAGAGTAAAAATAGTCGAAGAAGCTAATCTTTTCGGTGAATTCTCATCGTAAAATGATGACACCGATGAAACCTATTTCCCCCAAGTTCGACAAAAATCACTCTTCCCAAAACTTTTAGTGTTCCAGCAGCTGAAAGCCACCGGAAAAAGGCCCAGTCTCCATTTGTTATTGCTCCAAAAAAACCCGCTGAAAAATGATGACGGTTGCACCATTCTTCCCAAAAATTGACTCCGAACCATGTAAGCGTTTGTATTTTTCTTGGATTTTATGTATCATTGTCTCAGGGATTTATTTTTCTTTGTGGGTAAGCGTTCAATCAGATTTGGGGGTTTTCATAGTTGATTCGTCTCATAATTAGTGCTTTGGGGTTCATATTGAGGTATTTTTGCTAGTTTCAAATCTGTTCGGGTTGCGGTTTTTGATATCAAGTTGGTTTTGTTTGCTGTTGAGGTTTTTCATTCGAGGATTTCAAGTTTGAACTTTACTAATTTACTATTATCAATGAAAATCAGTCCTTCGAAGGTACATCTCTCAACTTTACTCTTTTTATTATCTCAAACGTGGTTGATGCTGTGTTTTGTTGGTATATTTTTAGTATATTTGAATAGTACTGATTGTCGTTGCTATGATTTCTACCTTAAAATTGAGTAATTACATGATTGGAATTAAGTTAGGATGGGAGTTGAAAATTGATGAAGTGAATATTGATTCTCTTTGATTTGTGATGGTAATTTGATTTGAAATGGATGTTAATTTTGACAAATCTGATAGTATCATAATTTATGACGAGAATTGATTGGCAAATCTTAGGTTTGGGGTTGACAAATTGTACAAATTGATGATTGTTATCTGATTTAATTATTATGTTTGAGATTATTTTATTTATCGCATGAAATTAAAAAAATGTACTCATTTAGTCCGGGAATGCCCCAAGGTTATTTGTATTATTTTATTCAGAGAATTCCCCAAGGTTATTTGTATTGTTTTATTCGGGAAATTCCATGATGGAGTTGTACTCGAAGAAGATGTGTGATCAAGGCTTGAGACAATGGGTGGAGCGTAGTTTAGGATTAGTGTAGGTTAGCGTAGATTTACACTTCAGTACCTTTTCATTTTGGTTTGTAATAAATTGGACTGGACATGATTTTGAATTTTTGATTGTTTATGTATTTTGCTAGTTTATGCATTTCATAGTGTCATACTTGCTGATATACTCCATGAAGAGACCGTGGTCAAACCATGGGATGTAGGGGTGCCAACACCTTCCCCTCGGTCAACAGAATTCCTTAACCGAAATCTCTATTCGTGGACAAGTTTTAAATAGTCAAATTATTTTGAAAAAAGATTTCCAAAGGTGACTTGGCATATCTGATTTATTCCAAGTGGTGACTCTAAGTTTATGTAACGCCCTGAGTCTGTACCCCAGATGCTACACAGTGCTCATAATCCCAAAGGATCACAAGCTAACCCATGACAGGTACCTGCTATAATAACTGAATAATAGTACTATAGTATGTGAAAATTAGGCGGGAAATATGCCATAAGGTTCAATACTGTAATAAAACTGAATACGGTATAACAATACCAAAATTGAAACATCTGCCTGAAAATACTCTAGTCTAAAAATCCTCTAAACTACCTGAAATGTGGAGTTGATGGGACAAGTTTCCAACTAACTCTGGCTACTATAATAAAACTGAAATGCTAAAATAATAATCATGTTCTCAAACTATGAGGACTCATCACTAACTCTAACTGCTGAAAATCTGTAACTGCTAGGGATGATCGAGAGCCCATGCATTTGAACATATGATATAAGACATCATAGTGCAAGAGAATAATATGCGTCAGTACTCTGAATGTACTGGTATGCTAAGTGAGGTAGGCTGAAATGCATGGGTTCATATGCATGAACAATACTGACTGAATAACATGAATATAACTGAATGGGAGTACATGCATGAATGTGTATACTGTAACTGAGATCATGATAACAATGGATACATAGTCTGAATACTGATTAACTGATATCTAAGTGTAGTAATATTGAATTGCTGATAACTGAATGACTATTTTTGACAGTCTTGATTCTGTGGAACTATACTGAGTTTCGTACTGAACAGAATGATAATGTCTGACAGTCCTGAATATATAGAACTGAACTGAGTTTTGTACTGATACTAAATCTAAAACTGAGACTGTGGGAGATAATCATCAAATCGACATGCCCCTTTCTGAATAGATTAGGGTCCAACCTGTAACCCCAGTTGGAAGAGTGTCAGTACCGTGCCACGGGTAAAGACAAGATGTGAGTTAACCCTCTCTGGCAGAAAGCTCTTTCATCAACCCTCGCTGGCAGGAAAACTCGAATGAGATGCATCAACCCTCATAATAGCTGGCAGGAAGATATCCCAACCTACGCTGGCTACGTAGTTCTATAACGTAGGGATTGCTACTAAGGGTCAAACCCTCTGCTGGCAGGAATGCCCCCATCCCTGGGTTAACTCGGTGCTGAATCCTACTACCAACTGAATAGACACTGAACTGATTTCTAGTTCATACTAGGCTTGATTGAACTGTTATTGATTATATGTCTAACTGAAGTGGACTGAGTTCATTGAGTTCCGTTGACTGATGGAATACTACTAAATTCTGTTAACTGGCTGAATTTACTGAGGCTTGAACTGAATACTGAACTGGGCTGGACTGATACTGAGTCTATGGAGTTTTTCCTGAGTTCTATAACTGACTGAGAGTACTACTGATCATGACATGACTGATACTATTCTGAGACTGACCATGGCTCTAGGTAATCAGCTAAAATTTTTGGGTATTAAATACCCCAGGACTCTATAGCATAAATTATAAGACATGGCACAATCTTGAAATATAATAAATAACTACTTGATCATCATTCATTCATTGGGACCTTCTAGAAAACACTTGCATGACATGAACTTGAATACATGCTATCATGATATAATTTTATTATTTAATTCTCATGAACAACTCATCAAACACTTGGAAGGCATTGTATATACACATAGTACTAATCAACACATGAGAATCACAATTCCAAGGCTTTAACATAAATTCACATGATACTACATACATGATAGTTGTTTTTACATAAATCTTGCACTTAATTATGGAATAGATATCCAATCAACATTATAATCATGAATACACTTGAATCCAAATCATGGAAAGCATGAAATCAAGCTACTTGAAGTTTAAAAGAGTGTCTTGGACTCCAAGGGTGGAAGGAACCCTTGGATGAACACTTGACATACCTTGGTTGCTAAATTCTTGAAGAAAAATGGTGAAACCTTGAGTCTTGGCTTTGAAATTAAATCCCCTAGGGTTCTTATTCTTGAGCAATTTGAGAGAAAGTAAGTATATTTTGCACAATGAGGGATGAATCTCGTATTTTAGGGCTAAATAAGGGTGGGAAAAAAACTCTAATACCCTGGAGGATGCGACTTTTTAATGACTGAAAACTGAACTGTCTACACTCAGGACGACGCGCCGCATCGTTGGCATCAATGCGATAGCCAATGCGCTGCATCGAGTCTGTATCGGTTCACTGGAAATTGCAACTGGGAGCCAAGGAAAATATTTATCGACGTGATAGCCTATGCGCCGCACCAAGATCGCATCGATGCACTATTTTAGATTCCCAAACGTGGTTCAAATGAGGTCCAAAAAATATGAAACTCGTCCGGGAACACCTACTGACAGTCCTGATCATGAATAAACCTAAAGATTTACATTTTAAGGTCATAAGAGTTGTGAAATAGAGTTACCAACTTACGAAGGACAAATTAATACTAAGTCTTAATACTTAGCTAGAATTTTCTAAGTCTAGGACTCCTTAGGAAGCTTAAAATATTGAGTTGAGCTTAGGATTTTGCGGGGTCTTATAATATCTCCCTCTCGAGAATATTTATCCTCGAATAAGATTGATTAAACTGGGAATACTGATAGACTGGACTTAGACACTGAACATGCACAACTTAAGCATGATTTCATGACTGAAATTATTGGTATACTGAATTATCATACTGAACAAGCATAGCTGATGCATGAGTACTTAGCTGAACATGATTCATGAATGTATAACTGGGATCACCGATAAGCTTGGCTTATATACTGGATATGCATGTGTGATGCATGAGTACATGACTGAACTGATTCGTGAATGCATGACTGAGTATGCAAAGTTAATTGATACCAAGTTGGTAGCTATATCCGACTATGAGATTAAGTTAATTCAAAGAAAAACTGTTACCTTGGGCTGAGTCTGACCTTGTGGAGAAGAGATGAGGATACTTGGTCCGCATGTCAGCTTCTGCTTCCCAAGTAGCTCCTTTAACGAACTAATTCCGCCAAAGTACTTTGACTAAAGAGACTTCTTTGTTCCTTAGTCTGCGAATCTAATAATCAAGGATTTCAACTGGGATCTCTTTATAAGAGAGGCTGTTCTGAATATCTATGCCCTCTATAGGGACTACAACTGCTGGGTAACCTATGCATTTCTTAAGAAAGGAGACATGGAACACTAGAGACACTGAATCTAATTCGGTAGGCAACTCAAGTTCATAAGATACCTTTCCAAAATGGCTGAGAATTCGGTAAGGACCGACATATCAGGGACTGAGTTTCCCCTTCTCGCCAAACCTCTTCACTCCTTTCATAGGAGAGATTTTTAAATACATAAAATCACCAATCTCTAACTCGAGATCCTTTTTGCATACATCTGCATATGATTTTTGTCGTCTCTGAGTTGTCTTAAACCTTTCCCTGATCAACTGAACTTTTTATAAGGTATCAAATACCAAGTCAGGCCCTACCACTGCAGCCTCACCCACTTCAAACCAACCAATGGGAGATCTACACCTCATTTCATAAAGCGCTTCAAATGGAGCCATCTGAATGCTAAATGATAGTTGTTTTTATATGCAAATTCAATCAAAGAAAAGTGGTCATCCCAACTACCTTTAAAGTCTATCGCACACGCTCGCATCATATCTTCTAAAGTTTGAATGGTCATTTCTTCTTGACCATCTATCTAAAGATGAAAGGCTGTACTGAGGTGAACTCAGGTACCAAGACCCTTTTAGAATGCCTTCCAAAAATAAGAGATGAACTAAGTACCTCTATCTGAGATAATGGATAATGGATAATGGAACACCGTGCAATCTGACAAATACCCTGATATAGAGTTTGGCATAATCCTGGCTGAATAAGAGGTATGGACTGGTAAGAAATGAGCTGATTTAGTCATCCTATCTACAATGACTCAAACTGAATTATGTTGGCGACGAGTACGAGGTAAACCCATCATAAAGTCTATGTTCACTTCTTCCTATTTCCAGGTGGGAATGCTGAACTCCTCCATGGACCCACGAGGCTTCTGATGCTCAATCTTAATGAGCTAACATGTTGAGAACTTAGCCACAAACTCTGCAATGTCTCTCTTCATCCCACTCCACCAATGGATCTCCCGCAAATCAAGGTACATCTTAGTGGCCCCTGGATGAATAGAATAGCTCACACCCTGCGCTTCTGCAAGAATTCGCTGTCTCAAATCATCTACACCTGGCACACATAGCCGACCCTGGCAGCATAATACACCATCTCCCCCTTGGGAGAAAACCTCTACTTTCTGATCTCTGACTGGTTCTTTTAACTTAGCTAGACTGGGATCCCTACCCTGCTTTTCCTTCACCTCAGAAACTTGGGATGATTCTAAACTACTCTACACCCATACACTACCTTCTGACGAATCGACTAAGCAAACACCTTGTCGGGCAAGCTGATGAACTTACCGTACTAACTTCTTTTTACCATCCTCCACATGAGAAAAACTACATATAGACATCCTACTGAGAGCATCTGCCACTATATTGGCTTTACCCAGATGATACAGAACGCTCATACCGTAGTTTTTCAATAACTCCAACCACTTTCCCTGACGGTAGTTTAGGTCTTTCTGAGAGAACACATGTTGCAGGCTCTTATGGTCTATGAACACATCAACGTGAACACTATACAAATAGTGCCTCCAAATCTTTAAGGCAAATACTATTGCTGCTAACTCAAGATCATGAGTAGGATAGTTCTTTTCATGGGACTTAAGTTGTCTAGAGGCGTAGGCTATGACCTTACCTCTCTACATCAAAACACACCCCAAACTAACTCTAGAGGCATCATAATATACCACAAACCTATTTGAACCATCTAGTAGGGTCAAAACTGGAGTTGTAGTGAGTCGAGTCTTTAACTCCTGAAAACTCTTCTCACAAGAATGTGACCACTGGAATTTGACTTTCTTGTAAGTCAATCTGGACATAGGAGATGCAATAGATGAAAATCCCTCAATAAACCATTGGTAATAGCCAGCCAAGCCCAAAGAACTCCTGATATCTGATGGAGAGATAGGTCTAGTCTAGTTTCTCACTGCTTCGATCTTTTAGGGATCAACTCTAATGCCATCACCGAAAATGATATGGCCAAGAAAGGCTACTAACCTTAGCCAAAATTCGAACTTACTGAATTTAGCGAATAGTTGATGGTTTCTGAGAGTCTGCAATACTATTCTGAGATGGTTTGCATGATCATGCTCACTGCGGGAGTAGACAAGTATATCATCTATGAAGACTATGACAAACATTTCCAAGTACTGCTTGAACACACGAATCATTAAGTCCTTGAAAGCTAAGAATTTAAAGTGACCATACCAAGTTCTGAAGACTATTTTTGGGATGTCACATTCCCTGACCCTGAGCTGATGATAGCCTGATCTGAGGTCTATCTTGGAGAAGTAACTGGCACCCTGAAGTTGATCAAATAAGTCATCGATTCTGGAAATTGGATACTTATTCTTGACCGTGACTTTATTTAGCTAACAGTAATCAATACACATTTTGAGAGAACCGTCTTTCTTATGCACGAATAAAACTAGGGTACCCCATGGGGATACACTGGGTCTGATGAATCCCTTATCTAGGAGATCCTTCAACTGTTCTTTTAATTCTCTGAGTTCTGCAGGTGCCATTCTATATGGCAGAATAAATATGGGCTGAGTGTCTGGAAGAAAGTCTATTTCAAAGTCGATTTCCTTTTTGGAAGGAACTCCGAGAGGATCTTCGGGAAACACATCTGGGAATTCATATTCTACTAACATTGATTCAAGAGTAGGGGTTTCTGAACTAGAGTCCTAGACTCGAACGAGATGGTAGACACATCCCTTAGATATTATTTTTCTCGACTGAATGTAAGAAACAAGCTGACCCCTAAGTGCTAAAGTACTACCCCTCTACTCAAGGACAAGTTTATTTAAAAACTAAAATTGGAAAATTCTATTTCTACAGTCGACTAAGGCATACCAGGAATGAAGCTAATTCATGCCGAGAATGACATCAAAATTAGTCATCTCTAATTCGACTAAGTCTGCTGAAGTGACTTACTGAGATATCATAACTGGACAATTCTTGTATACCCGCTGGGCTATGATAGATTTACCCACTGAGGTAGAGACTGAGAAAGGCTCTGTTAGGATTTTGGGACTGACTCCAAAGTCAACAGCTATATAAGGAGTAACAAAGGACAAAGAAGCTCCTGGGTCTAGCAAAGCATAAACATGTAAATGATAAACTTGTAATGTACCAGTGACCATATCAGGAGAATTTTTCTGATCCTGTCAGGACTGAAGAGCATAGAGTCTATTTGGGCGCTGCCCACTGGTGGCACTGGATGCGGCACCCTGTTGATTCGGGTGACTGGACTGAGCTGGGAGACGGTTATGCTGACTCTGAGAACCCACCTGAGGACACTGTCTAACCTTGTGACCTGGCTTACGACATCTAAAACACACATCACTGCCAGCTCTGCAGATACCCTGGTAGTTTCTGCCACACTTCTGACAAAGGGGATTGGTTCGGGCACTACTAACACTACCCTGGGGTTTAGGGCCTGACACCCTATCTCTGTTGTCATCTCTGAATTTCAGTACAGGAGCACTGGATGAGGACGGAGTTGGAATTGAGGATTTCAGGCAGAACTAAGAACGATTCCCACCCTCTGACTTAGGCTGAGCAAAGTTGAAACTACCGGTCTCGCTCTCTTGTTCTCTCTCTCTTTCTCCTTATTCTTAACCTTCTCAATATTTTGAGCATGGACCATGAGCCTAGATATGTCCATCTCCTTAATCAACATTGCGGTCCTACATTCCTTGACCACACTATTAAATACACCAGACACAAACTTACTCCTCTTAGATCTACTATATGCTACCACATGAGGAGCGTATCTGGCTAATTGAGTAAACTTAAGAGAATACTCTTATACCGTCATGTTGCCCTCCTTTATATTTATAAACTCCAAAACCTTTACTTTCCTCAACTCTAGCGGAAAGAACCTATCCAGAAAAGCAACAACAAACCTTTCCCATTCTATGGGCCCTGCATCTGTAGCCCTTTCTGCCTTCCACTATTTAAACCATGAGTGTTCCACATCCTGTAACTGATATGCGGCTAAATTTTCACTCTCCCTATCTGTCACCCCTATAATATCTATAACTTTCTGCACCTGATCAAGAAATTCCTAAGGTTCCTCATCTGACTTAGACCCAGTAAAAGATGGAGGGTTAATTCGGGTGAAATCTCGAATCCTAAAAGCCGAAACAGCAGTTGGACGTTCATTCTAGTCTACCACATAATGAGCTAGGGTGGTGAATGTTGCTTTGAACTCAGTGTAGGAGATGTGTTCGTCCAGAGGATCTGGCTAGACGGGTTGGAGTTCTGGATGGTCTTCCGTTCCTCTCCCCTTAGTTCTTTTTGGAGGCATATTCTGTTAATAGAAGAGAAATTTGGATTAGATAGGGAGTTTAACTGGAGCTCATGCTCACTCACATGACATGAATACTTAAAGAAGGGAAACTTTTTCTAAAACTCCTCGCAGCCTCCTGTCCATAAATGTGGTGCGCTACACACCCAACCATAAGATTATACTAGATGTGGATTTCAGACATCCTAGGACTCTGTTGAACCTTAGGCTCTGATACCAAGTTTGTAATGCCTTGAGTCTGTATCCCAGATGCTACACAGTGCTCATAATCCTGAAGGACCACAAGCTAACCCATGACTGGTACCTGCTATAATATCTGAATAATAATACTGTAGTATGTGGAAATTAGGCGAAAAACACGTCATAAGGTTCTATACTATAATAAAACTGAATACAGTAGAACAATACCAAAATTGAAACATCTTCCTGAAAATACTCTAGTCTAAAAAGCCTCAAAACTGTCTGAAATGTGGAGTTGATGGGACAAGTCCCCAACTAACTCTGGCTACTGTAATAAAACTGAAATGCTAAAATAATAATCATGTTCTCGAACTATGAGGACTCACCACTAACTCTAACTGCTGAAAATCTGTAACTGCTAGGGATGATCGAGAGCCCGTGCATTTGAACATATGATGTAAGACATAATAGTGCAAGAGAAAAGTATGCGTTAGTACTCTGAATGTACTGGTATGCTAAGTGAGGTAGGCTGAAATGCATGGGTTCATATGCATGAACAATACTGACTGAATGACATGAATATAACTGAATGGGAGTACATATATGAATGTGTATACTGTAACTGAGATCATGATAATAATGGATACATATTTTGAATACTGATTAACTGATATCTGAGTATAGTAATATTGAATTACTGATAACTGAATGACTGTATCTGACAGTCTTGATTCTGTGGAACGATACTGAATTTTATACTGAATAGAGTGATTGTGTCTGATAGTCCTGAATCTATAGAACTAAACTGAGTTTTGTACTAAGACTAAATCTAAAACTGAGACTGTGGGAGGTAATCATCAAATCGACATGCCCATTTCTGAATAGATTGGGGTCCAGCCTGTAACTCCAGTTGGAAGGGTGTCAGTACCGTGCCACGGGTAAAGATAAGTTGTGAGTTAACCCTCTCTGGCAGAAAGCTCTTTCGTCAACCCTCGCTGGCAGGAAAACTCGAATGAGATGTATCAACCCTCATAATATCTGGCAGGAAGATATCCCAACCTACGCTGGCTACGTAGTTTTGTAAAGTAGGGATTACTACTAAGGGTTAAACCTTCTATTGGCAGGAATGCCCCCATCCCTGGGTTAACTCGGTGCTGAATCCTATTCCAAACTGAATAGACACTAAACTGATTTCTAGTTCATACTAGGCTTGATTGAACTGTTATTGATTATATGTCTAACTGAACTGGACTGAGTTCACCGAGTTCCGTTTACTGATGGAATACTACTGAATTCTGTTAACTGGCTAAATTTACTGAGGCCTGAACTGAATACTGAACTGGAATGGACTGATACTGAGTCTACGGAATTTTTCCTGAGTTCTACAACTGACTGGGAGTTCTACTGATCGTGACATGACTGATACTATTTTGAGACTGACGATGGCTCTAGGTAATCAGCTATAATTTTTGGGTATTAAATACCCTCATGACTCGATAGCATAAATTATAAGACATGGCACAATCTTGAAACATGATAAATAACTACTTGATCATCATTCATTCATTGGGACCTTCTATCAAACACTTGCATGGCATGAACTTGAATACATGCTATCATGATATAATTTTATTATTTAATTCTCATGAACAACTCATCAAATACTTGGAAGACATTGTATATGCACATAGTACTAATCAACACCTGAGCATTACAATTTCAAGGCTTTAAAATGAATTCACATGATACTACTTACATGATAGTTGTTTTTACATAAATCTTGCACTTAATCATGGAATAGATATCTAATCAATATTATAATCATGAATACACTTGAATCCAAATCATGAAAAGCATGAAATCAAGCTACTTGAAGTTTAAAAGAGTTTCTTGGACTCCAAAGGTGAAAGGAACCCTTGGATGAACACTTGGCATACCTTGGTTGCTACATTCTTGAAGAAAAATGGTGAAACCTTGAGCCTTGGCTTTGAAATTAAATCACCTAGGGTTCTTGTTCTTGAGAAATTTGAGAGAAAGTAAGTATATTTTGCTCAATGAGGGCTGAATCTCGTGTTTTAGGGATGAATAGTGGTGGAAAAAAGACCCTAATACCCCTGAGGATGCGGATTTTTAATGATTGAAAAACGAACTGTCAACGCACAGAATGACGCATCACGTCATTGGCATCGACGCGATAGCCAGCGTGCCACGTTGAGTCCACATCGGTTCACTGGAAATTGCCACTGGGAGCCAAGGAAAATATTGATCGACGCGATGGCCGACACACCGCGCCGAGATCGCATCGATGCACTATTTTGGATTCCCAAACATGGTTCAAACGAGGTCCGAAAAATACGAAACTCATTCAGGAACACCTACTGACATTCCTGATCATGAATAAACCTAAAGATTGACATTTTAAGGTCATAAGAGTCGTGAAATAGAGTTTTCAACTTACAAAGACCAAAATAATACTAAGCTGATACTTAGCTAGAATTTTCTAAGTCTGGGACCCCTTAGCAAACTTAAAATACTGAGTTGAGCTTAGGATTTTGTGGGGTCTTACAGTTTAATTGTAAAAAATCCTTTTCGAAATAATTTTTTATTTCTAGTCAGTTTAATGATAAAAACCCTTTCCGAACTTAAAATCAATCTTTTTGGTAAAAAGAGGTGTGCCACTATGTATATGTGAATTGGCATCCATTATATGTTTGATGTTTAAGTGTGGTCTGTTTAACATGCTTTTAGTCTTTTACTACAACTATGCCTCAATTTCAAGCAAGTTTAGATTTTCCACTATTTAGTTTTAGTTTTTATTTTTAAAAAAAAATTGGCGAGATGGTGTCTATAAAAAATAGCCTCTCTATCTCCTAAAATAGGATAAAAATTATGTAGTCACTATTCTCTCTTGACCCTTCTACTCTCATCTGACCTGACTTGTGAGACTATATCAGGCATGTTGTTGTAAACAATTTTTTTGCCTTGAAAGAGTTGTTTTGTCTTCTAAATAGTAGTACTGCATTTTTATTGCCTCATTGACAAGGAAATACAATAATAATTTAACAAAGTAATAAAGAAGTTTCAATCGAATGTTAATATGAACAACAAATTAATATTATTTCTTCATTGAAAGGGGAGATGCTCTGAGTGACAATGACTCTCTGACAATTAAACAATCAGGGTCTTTTAGCTTTGACATTATTGACATTACAATGTCCATGGACTTTTGTGGACAAATCGGGTTTCTCGTTATCGCTATTGTGGTATCTGCATTTAATTTCACTAGGCCAAGCAGGTTACAACCTGTCCTTATAAGCATTTATTACAGACCAATTGGATGACCAAGGCGAATTGCCCTGTACAAAGAATGCCAAGAGCACCAAGAAGAAGAGTGCATTTTTCAACTGGTGGTATTTTGGCATATGTTGTGGCATCCTACTTAGAGTGTCTGTCATGTCGTACATGCAGGACTCATTAGGATGGGGCTTAGGTTTCGTCATTCCCTGTATTGCCATGGTAGCATCAATTGTAGTCTTCAGATTGACAATTGATTCTATACACATAATAATGATGGTGAAGTTATTCTTATCAAGTCTTTGGGAGTTCAAATAGTTAAATCTATTAGAGTATCTACCTCAAAACAGGAACTAAATTTAGATAAGTCAGATATCATCATCATCTCCTAAAATCTTACATATCCAAAGGTTATAGCAATAAAACAACATACAAAGAGGCATCAACCCAAATTTTACATGACATACAACAGTCAAATAGTCTAATATGTTATTGTGATCACCTTAGTAGGATCATAGATAAGATATATTCCACATCCAATTACATAGAGAAAAACAACATTTTACTCTCTCTTAGAGCATTACTTTTTCAGTAGTCGTCGACAGAAGATCTTCATGCAGTATAGATTAGTATACAGGAGAACCATATGAGACCACACAATATGAAGAAACAAAGCTCGAACAGATCCCTGTTTCAAAGTAAAAATTATAATAAATAAGAATGTAAATACTGAAACAATCATCCTAACTCATTTGAACATTATGATAAATGAAACTTGGTATTAACATTTCAAAGTTGCTAGAGAAAAGAAGTTCCAGTTAGATATCCAAGAATATCATCCAACATATATAAGAACAATTTGAGGACTTGGATACAATGTAAATTTAGTGTGTGTAATAATGTAGAGAATTTCTTCTCGGATCAGCTCTGGCAGGTGGACAAACAGTGATGAGATAAGCACCTGGATCTGTAAGAGTATCAAGAATTCTAAACATAGATTTTCAGTAAACAAGAACTTTAAACACAAGTACATGTTTGTCATAGACACATTTTCTTGATGTCCTAGAAAATTTTGACAGATATATGGAGAAATAAAAATTCACTGATGATAAAGTAAATTTAACCTTCAACGGAATGCTTTTCATCAATAGGATGTTAGTAGAAGTGAACCAAGACTTTAAAGTTAGGGAATATCATGTAGAATCTTTTTGAGGAATATAGTCTTAAACTGAAGCATTCCTGTAGTTGACAATAGAACTGTCGGATCATCTGGGACAAGAGAAGAACTTGGCCACAGGTTGTGCTGAAGGTGAAAATGAGATCCTATAAAATTTTATATACTTCCCAAATAAAAGTTGACAAGAGAAAAAAATTCATATTATTAAAAAAAAAATTGAGATACCTTTTGTAACAAACTATACTTCTCTTAGTACCTTTATACTAGCGCATCCATGGGATTAACTACTTGCATAAATTAAGGCCTGGATTCGAACAATTCAACCTGAAGAATAACTATAACCTGCATTCAACTTGGTAGTTTAATATTTGGATCTAGAAGAACAAAAATTTTTCAATTTTCAAAAGTTTGTGGTTGATTGAACAATCAACTCGAGAAAATCTTTCAAAACGGTTAAATGAATCCTCACCAACCATATCGGTCATATTTATTTATTCATACAAAAAATAAAGACATAATACATATATAGACGCTTAAACTTGGCCTCAACTTGCAAATAAGCACTCTAATTTTGAATATGCACATCTAGACACAACTTGTATTCACAGTGTTCGTTGAAAACTTCAACTTACAAAACGATAAATTTGATACCTCCAAAATTATGTGTCATCAGCATAGATTCTCCACGAAACACAAATTATGAGGCCAAGTTTGATATTTTTCTTTATGCATTACGCCAGATGAATTAACTTTTAAAAGTGTTTCTGGAATCACACATATTTTTCTTCTTATAAGACTCATAGAAATAAACAATTATGAAATGCGAAAACAGAATTGAATTACACCATCCATGTAAAAGGTACTGTGTCACTTGGTCAAGACAATATTCAACACAATCACTGTATCTTAGCATGTTATAGTAGGTAGCATGCCTTGCTTTCTGGCGTACTAATATACAATTACCATTTAGGAGACTGAATAATACTTGAATTCTTCTATATTGTCAGTGTATACAAGTTAAAATCATAAAAATTATTCGAAATTTTTCTTAGATAAATATTTTTAACTCAGTGTCACTACTCGAAGGCAGTTCCATTATATTTATCATAAATGACACCAACATATCTAAAAGGATGTCTGAACATAATATTTCAATTAGCAACAACACTCAAAATCTTCACAACAAACATGTCTTTAGGCCTAGCAGCAGGACATGATTTCGTGATGACAGTGGGGGGGTCTGTTTCTCCCTAGGACACCGAACAACTTAATCGAACAAGGAAACAAAATTAAAAGAAGACGAGTTTTAGAGAAGATAGGACGAACCGAGAATGTAGAAGCAAAATTTAAATACATGGTGGATGCAAGTGATAGGCTCAGTCTATTAAGCATCCATTTAGAAATATTCTTAAAAGGAGAAACAGGTTGTAGTCAATTATGGAAATTTTGATACCGACTTTTCATATATTTACAAGCATTAACATCATACTTTTTTATGACTCGATATTATTTCAGAGCATGGGGTTTAAAAGAACAGCCTCCTCTACTTTAACTGGTGCAGTTCTTGGACAGTCCCCGCTAACCCGATTACTGTAGAGTTGGACACCAGATTTAGGCCTAAAAGGAAATGGTAATACTTTCTCGCTAACTGTCATAGCAGCTATCTAATTGAATCATAGAATCTCAAAATTAAATGACTAAAAGAGAAATTTAATTACTGTTATAGCAACTATAAAATTACACATGCACTTAACATTTATTCTGGAGTTGAGATATTTAACAAACATTAGTCACACAAAAAGATTGAGCATCCTTAGGCCCATAACAATAACTAGAGGTGTCAAAAAATAGAACTATTGTCAAACTTTAAAGTTGTTAATCAAGCAAAAACGATCAAACTAGAGCCGCCACTTATATCCATAAGTTTGACATACTTCAAAGTTCATTATGGACAACCATCCACACTGTTGTGTCTCGCTCATATTCACCCATACTTAAAAATATCTTTACTTTTTTTATCATCTTTACAGAGAATCATTGCAGCTTTGATACGTTGTTCTACAGTTTACAACTCTAAAAATACAGGGAATTTAAGGATGGAATAAATTTGACCACGAACATCGGAGCGGTCACGCTCGTTTCAATCAAGGTACCCTTTTTTGTCTTGATTTTCAGTAAAAATTTTCAGAACTTTCATCATACCCTCAAGAAATGTCTTATTATCATCCTCCACTTTTTTTTTCTTTCTTTTCTTTTTTCCTTTTCCATTAACATTAGAAGAGGACCTTTTAGCATACACCTTGTTGATGAGTCTCTTGGGATCCAAAATTTTCATTTTTAGATGTTCCAGCACTAGCTCCAGTGACATTCTCTCTTCCAATAAATACACTAGGTCCAGTGGCATTTTCAGCTCTACTAAATAAGCTAGTTTCAGTGGCATCTTCAGCTGTAGTAAATGCACTATGTCCAATAACATTTTCAGCTTCTCCGGTACCTACTTTAGAGCTATGGTAAGTATTATCTTCTTCTTCATCATCAACATCAATAAGAAATCTCAAACTCATGTCATAACAAAGTTGTGGAGTTCGACTCTTTTGAATTTTCTCAGTAGCATCTAGTCGTGCTTCTGCGAACTCTCCTGTTGCTCTATCCTTGTCAAACATTTCCTTCCAATCCTCAAACATTGGCCATTTCTTAATATTCATATTCTTGGTTTTTGGTTCAACCTACAAAAAAGTGATTAAAATATACAGCAATGCCATATTAATCAAATTATGAAAGAATTTAAGAGCAACAAGTTTCAATAAATCTAGCTCTTATTCCTTCATATAGCAACAAACTTCAGCAAATCAAGATGTTTACTAGCATTCACACTCATTTTGATAGGCTGACAATTGACTTCCATAAATGTTGAGTAACGGATTATCAAAAATAACATAAATGACTTTCATAAATGACATATACTTAATACGGAAAGTGAAAAAATTCACAGAGACTATAAGAATAATAAGTACGATCATGTTAGTTACCTTCATAAATTTATCCCAAAATATTGAATCGTCAACTAATATAGCTCCATCATTATATTGAAAGCCCAAACCACTTTAAATCTTTAGGAGAGCTATAATTTCATAACATTTTTTTCAATATCATATTTTATTTTTAATGTGTGGTTCACCTTTTAATGCACTCTTAGGATGATGTTTGTCTATATAACGTTCTAACTCCATCAAGTGGCCTAGTCTAAAGGTTCCATTATCGACTCTCCAACCATTAGGACACAACTCTTTTAATCCATCTAAAAGAGTTTGTTCTCTCTGTGAAATCCACTTCCTTCATGTCAAAGAAGTTGAGTTGCTTGGCTTTTTTTATGCCTTGGTTGATGATGTCTGACTATTTATTTCACCTGTAAAATCTTGTGTAATAAATTATCAAAAATGTGAAAAATAGAGCATCACAATAACTTCATAAAGTGTGTTGAAATACCAAAATACATTTTTAAATTATACACTTCACAATAAGAGAATAGCATGTAGTTAAGCTCACAAAGACTAACCGATTCAACTAACCTGCACTATAAATTAAAACATACAATAATCAGAGCTATAAAGAGTACATAAGGATATGCTATTAAGCTCACAAAAGTTAAAAGTTCCTGGAAGCTATACAGCTCATACCAGACCAATTCTAAAGAGTAATAAAGTCCAAAGTATTCCATAGCTAACAGGCAGTAATATATTTCCGAAAGTGGTAACAAATCAATTATTAGATCTTTCATTCCACATTAGTTGAGCCAACTCATCCCTTTAACTACCCTACTCCTCTGATGATTCAACAACGTTAATATTTTCGTGTTGATATTGGGCTTGTTCTTTCATATCAATGTATAAGGGATCCACTTTCATCTTTCTACGAATAAAGTTATGAATCAAGCAACAAACACTAATTATCCTGTTATAAATCTTAACTGAGCACCACGGAGGGCTTCTAAGAATTCCCCAACATCCTATCAGCAGATCAAATGCCCTTTAAATAACATTAAGAGTCCTAGAATACCTCATTTTGAAAAGCTCTTCTTTACATCGAGGTGATGCATTGTCACCTCACCAATCCTTTAACCAATATCTATATCCTCGATAAGGTGACAGAAAACCTTTTCCTTTTGTATATCCTCCATCACACAAATAATAATTATCTATAATCTAAACATATAATTTAGTTACTTTTATATAATATTCAAATCCATGATGTAACTTAAAAGCATATACATGACCTACCCTCAGGAATTTTTAAACCATTCCATCTTACTATAGCATCTCAAAAACATGGTTATCGACAACTGATCCTCCCCAACCAGGTAACACACATAAGTAAAATTGAGGTTTCTATCACAAACTCCAAAAACATTAGTTGCTTTCTCTCATTTTCTTGTCTAGTATCTTGGTTTGTATTGAGTTGGAACTCTAATGGGAATGTAAGTACCGTCTAGTGCCCTTAAACAACCCTATAAGTTAAATTATAGTGTTACCTCAAAGTGTAAAACTTTTGTACTTAAATTAGAAATGCTAAAGTGTAATTTCACCTACCTCAAACCATTTTCATCTATCTTCTGTCTCATCCTGTTTAGGATTAACAAATAACAATGGAGTTAGTTTGAGAATAACGCACAAGCATTCATTGAAAGCCCGACTTACGCTCCATCCCGATCTAATATAATCAACTTTGATAGATCTATTCTTCTCGTGATGAACTAAAATATTTAAAAATATCGCTAACTTTTCACTGCTTGATACTTTTACTATCGACCAAACCTCCAATATTCTTAGTTAAGAGAACTAAAGTGTGAAAGGTATTTCTATCCATTCTTAACTTATCGCTACATACACTATCACTGTCGTTTATGATATAATGCAAGTGAGAAATATTTTTTGAAACTCGAACACCCATACTATAGTACCTGACCTCACCCTTGTTTCAACATCGTCTTCTCAAAGAATGACCATGACTAGCCATGAAAAGGCAAATAAGGACAACAAGAAATTGTTGAAACATTATCTCCTCAAGAATAATATATTTAGTACCTGACAGTGGCTGATGATCCATAATAACACCTAAATATGCTATCAAAACAAAAAGAATGAATATATATAAAAATTTAAAATAAATCTGTAACAACCATATAGAGAGTGAAATAGATCAACTCAAACAAAAAGATCAGTGCTAAACCTAAATTTCATCATCAAATTCATTGACTTTGAAAGACTGCATATTCCAAAATGATTGTCACACTCTAAATCGTTGATTTTGGTATAAAATAAACTATACCCAAATTGTGAAATAGGGGTAGAAAAAATTAAAAAAAGACCAAAAAAATAGGTTCGATAGAATTACTAACCTTGTGGAGAAAAGCAAACAATGTTGATTAATTAGAAGGAAGAAGATGTGGAGAATATACCCTCTATGTTTCATGGCAAAGTACAAAAACAGAGAGAACAACTTTTAATATGGTGAGAAAGGAACAGGAATGTAATATGGTGGGAAAAGAAAGCGGAAACATAATTTAAGGGGTAATAATGTCATTTAACAATTTAATACATGTGTTGAAAGTATTTGTATTATTAATACATGGAAAATGGTATGCATTACTAAAACACACCTCAATATACAATAGAGTGTATAATTAATTAGTGCAAGTATTAGTTATGCATAGTTTAAAAAAGAATACCAAATATGGTACTCCTAATACACAAAGCATAATGCATGGATTATATTTTTGAGACACTCTATCAAACCACCACTGACTATACACGGTGTATATTAGTTAAACTGTATGAAATCTTTTCTAAAATGAACTGAGGGAGAATTAGTTAATTGAGAATCGAAAAGGCAGGAGTCAACACTTCAAAAGTTAGTTACTGCTCAATTCTAACTTCTCATTGTAGTATTTTATTCCTATCCATTTAAAGTAGAGGTGCTCAATTTTTTTGTCTTCCTACATGAAGGAACACACACAAAAGAAAGGGAGGTACTAAAGAAAAAAAAACAAGCATGATGTCTCAAAAGGCAAAAACTCTCATCTTAAGCTCATTCTTGTCATTTTTGGGTGTATGCAACTCTGCATGTAACTTTGGCTTAACAAATGCAACAAGCACAAAAATCAAAGGGATGTTTGTATTTGGGAGCTCACTAGTTGATAATGGGAACAACAACTTTCTTGAGAAATGTAAGGCAAAGGCAAATTACTTGCCATATGGAGTAGATTATGCCAAAGGGCCAACAGGAAGATTTACAAATGGGAAAAATGTGATTGATCTTCTTGGTGACCATCTAAAGCTTCCTTCACTTCCAACATTCAAAGATCCTTCAACTAAAGGGAATGTCATTCTTCAAGGTGTTGATTTTGCTTCTGGTGGTTCTGGCATTCTTGATGAAACTGGTGTTGCTTCTGTGAGTTCTGTAATTAATTTCTCTTTCTTTCTTTCTTGCTCACAAAATATTCTCGTGATATATGCCATGGTCATAACGTCCGAACTACCTTCATTCTTTAATTATGTCACGTGGTACTTATGTATCTATTTTCTAGGTGAATGATAAGCAACTAAACAAATATTTTGCTTGCTCCTTTCATCTCAATTTAACTGGCTTAATTACTTTTCTTTTTGATTTATTCCAGAAAGAGTCTCTTTCTACATTTAATAATTTTTTCAATTCCACCATTCAACGTAGCAAATTTAAGAACACTAGATTTTAAAAACTATGTACATCTTTAATTTAAGTCATAAAATTTAAAATTCTTGCTTTATTGTTTGAACTCCATGTTTAGTCAAACTAAAACGCTAAAATTGGTAGTGAAGGAATAAGTTTTAAGTAACTATAGATCCTTGAACAAATAAAGGGGCGTTTCTCGAAATTTTTTAAGTGCTACACAAATATTGCAAACAATTTTTTTTTGGTTATATGTTGATACAATTTTTTTTGGTTATATGTTAATTGTTGAAACTTCTTGATATGAATGGGAATAATATGTTTAATACAATAAATTGAGGTGGTTTAAAAGTAAATTTAGGTTGCAAATTAAAATCTAACAGTCGCTCCACTCACACGCATTCGGTGTATATATCAAATTAATATTTTTTACTATGGTTATATAATTAAATTAAGTAAAATACATATTGATTAATCATGATTAAGTAACATGAACTTTAAATTCAAACACATCGCATGCATGTATTGGATTGGTGTATACACCGGATGCGTGTAAGTTTTACCCCACCACTAATATATTTGTACAGGAAGAAGCGCTTGTGCATGACATTCGTTCTTTTAACAGTTATAAAAGTACATCAATCTACAATGTAGGAGTGAATTCCATTTTACCCCTCTAACATTTATTGTTTAGGAAATGATATTTCTTCTACATATTGAAAGAGAACGATAACCCTCTTACTAATATTTTTCAATCCATTTTTTTTTTTTGACTTCTCATGTATATTTTCCCGATTTAGTTAGGGTCCAACCATATAGTTACAAACCCCATGGTAGATATATTATTCGTTCCGTTCTATTTTGTATGGTATCAATTAATTTGGAACGGTATTTAAGAAACAAAGGATGGCTTTTGAGACTTGTAAATTATTTCATTAAGGGTAAAAGAGAATTTTATAGTTAAATTATTTCTAACTAGAGTAAGGTAACACCATTTTTGAAATAGACTAAAAAAAAAAAGAGTGTCACGTAAAATTGAACGGAAGGAGTATAATTTTTTTTTTTCTTTTCAAGCTACCATTTTTCACACGGGGTGTTTGGTATAGAGAAACACTTTCCAAAAAATGATTTTTATTTTTCTCTTCTCTAGTTTGTTGGTCTTCTTTTCTTTTTTTCTTTTTTAAAAAAAAGTATAAAATTCATAAGATTGGTCAAAATGTGTAGGAAACATTTTTTGTTCAAAAATAAATTTCTCAAAATGAGAAAAATAACTTCCATAATAGAAATATAAAAAACAAGTTTCATAAGTGACATTCAAGTTTAATTTATTGTCCTCTCCCATGCATTCTTTCAACAACGCCAACCATGCCCCTCCCCCCCTCCCCCCACCCCGCTCAATTCCACCCCATTGTGTTCTGCTAGATTACATATAAATATTTTTGAGAAAATATTTTTTCCTTAATTACCGAACACTTGAAAATAAGTAGGTTTCTTACTTATTTTCTATGAAACGCCTTTTCCTTTTATACCAAACACATCCTTAAACGCTGCTTAATTTTCCTAAATTATGGGGGGGTAGGGGGGTGGAGGGAATTCATAGAAACTCTAATAGAAGACTTCTGATCATCGACCACCAAGATTTATGTCTATGTGGTAGAGTGATATCGATGGGAGTTTCCACGCTGCGTGTAATAGTTTGACATACTCTTTCGTCCCAAATTTCCTAATTTGATTTCTCATTTTACTTGTCTTTTTTCATTAATCAAGAATAGACAATTTTTTTCTCCATGTTTTAACCTTTGCATTAATTACTTTTTCTTTAAATTAAAATGTAAACATCATTTAATAGGGGCACTATAGTAAACTAGCCCTGTTATTAATTATTTTTCTTAATTAATATACCATCTCAATTTGGGACGGAGGAAGTATTAATTAGTGAAATGTTGACGTTTGATTCTTATAAATTACTCGTAAATTGTTAGGGGGAGGTGATGGGCATGAATGAACAAATCAAAAACATGCAAACTGTGACATTGCCTGACTTGGAAAATCAACTTGGATGCAAAAGCAATGAAGCACTAAGCAATTACCTGTTTGTGGTGGGAACTGCAGGAAATGACTTTTCACTAAACTTCTTCAAGAATTTTCCACACAACAATGCTACTCTTACAGGCTTCATTTATAAGTTGATCACTGGACTCTCTCAACAGATACAGGTCTCTCCCTCTAATTACTAACTTGCACTTTTGTCTTGTCACAGTATTTGTTGTTTCAGTTGGGTTTTACCATAGTTATACTCCTCAGAATCGTGGAATTACACCGGATATATACTAGTTGAATTATACTCTCTTTCTTTCAATAAAGAATAGTGGGGATTAACATTCAAGGATCAACATATTCAGTTTTAATATAAATTTGGACTTCCATTAACTAATAAGATAAGCATTCAGTACACCCTCGAATTATGGTCAAAGTTGTCACAACACACTTCAACTTTAAAGGAGTCTTATTACCTTCCTAAACTCAATTTTAGCATATTTTTGTTAGCTTTTGTGCTGGCGTGATACCTTTATTACTTAAAAATGGAGCTCACATCGTCAGAGGTGTCACGTCAGCTAATAAGGTGTCACGTCAGCTAAAAAGACTGACAAAAATATGCTAAAATTTAATTCAAGGGGGTAATAGGGACCCCGTGAAGTTGGAGTGTGTCGTAGCAAATTTAGTCATAGTTCGGAGATAGTAGATGTTTTACTTTTAACTAATTATAGTAAGTATAAAAATGTAATTTGAATTGTTAAAATTCATAGACAATTAGTAACATAATATTCTTTATATAGTTAAGGGTGGTTTAAAAGCTTTCAAGAAAATCAAGCACAAAAAACTGTTTGACTTTATTTTTTTAAAGTATTGTCAGCTTATATGACTTAAATCCTAGTATGCTTTTTGATTTTGCAGAGGTTATACGACATGGGAGCAAGGAAATTTGTGGTAATGTCAGTATATCCGAATGGGTGCAGCCCAACGGTTAGGGCTAGAGTCCCCATTCCAGTGCCCACGGGGTGCATACACACAATAAATGTACCTCTAAGTCTCTACAACACTAACTTGAAGAGCTTGCTGGATTACATGATGCAAAAAATGCCTGATTCTAAGTTTGTTTATGTTGACGTCTTCAACATCATTAAGAATATCGTACAAACTCCATCTCAATATGGTATATATCTTCCTTCTTCTTTTTTTTTCTTGATATACAATCTCGGAATTAGTTATGAACTTGGTCGCTAAATTGCTCATAGTTAAACAATTTTTCTTTGATATTTCGTTGCTAATCTGTCACTAAATGCTAAATATAATTAGCGATTGGCTTGATTGTATGGTTACAGAACATATCCGTCATCATGATTCTTATTAGGCAAAATGGCTCGATGGACCCTTGTACTATACTATGTTCGTTTTGTAATGCGGATACTCTTACTTAAATGTTTGTCATCTGAACCCTTGAACCCATTAAAAAACAACATTTTAAACCCTCTGACAGTGTGTGTAACACAACCGCCCCATATCAGCTTCCACGTCATTTTTTAGTATTACTTTAAATTCCATGCCCCACCGTCAGCTCAATAATTTATTTTATAAATTATAGAAAAATTTAAATAATCATATTTTTATTTTTGCTCACAAATTAAACATCAAATTCATTCCAAGTAAATAAAATTCTTCTCCAACTAATTTAAATTTCTAACTATAAATTCATATATACAAACATAATGAATTTTCGATTTTAAATTTGAATATCTTTAATAAATTCACAAAAACTTATAATATTTTCAAGCTTATTCATGAAATTCACTAATTTTTCAATATCCACTATCACTAACTTTCAATTCAAATTTAACTTCTAATCCAAAAAAATATGAAAAGATTTGAATTGAGAGGGAAAATAAAAAATAAAAAATAAAAAGTGAATTGAAAGTTTATTTTTTTTGGAGGGGGTTGGTGCTGAGGAATGGGGGTAGGGGTTGGGGAGGGTTGTAGGTGGGGTGAGGGATGGTGCGTTGGGGGTGGGGGTGGCTGGACGGGGTTGGGGGTGGGGTGGGGATGCTGGATGGGGCTAGGATAGGGTGGCATTGCTGGATGGGGGTGAGGGGTAGGGTGAGGTGCTGGATGCGAGGGGAAGGGGGTGCTAGAGGTGAGGGTTGCTGGATGAGGCTGGGGGTGGGTTGGGGTGCTGGACGCAGGGGGTGCCGGGTGCTAGACGGTGCTGGGGGTGGGGTGGGGGTGCTGGATGAAGGGGATGGGATGGGGGGTGCTGGACGGGGGTGAGGGGTGAGGTGGGGTTGGCTAGATGGGGGAGGGTTTTTTTAAAAAAAATATTATTTTTTAATTTTTAAAAATATTTTTAATTTTAAAAAAAAGGAGGAAAATATGCCTTTTTTATTTTTTAAATTTTACTATTATTTAAATATAAATATATTGATGTCACTAGCTCATATACGCGTGTAGTCACGCGACATGTCCTAGTCATCAATTTTAATGCCACATAGATCTGGTCAATAGTCAAAAGACTTAAGATATTGAGTTTTATTGAGTTGGAGGGTTCAGATAACAAACATGTAAGTAAAAGTATTTACATTACAAAACGGACATAGTACAAAGATCATCCAAGTCATTTTGCCTTCTTATTATTTTAGTATGAACTTTTTTATTCATAATATAGGCAGATGAATTTATGTACTACTGTAGTAGGTTAGAGTTCTATATTTTCTTAATGCATTATACTTTGTTTTAATTATGTGTCTTACTTTCTGTTTTAATATATGTAAAAGAGCACACTTTCTATATTAAGTTAGCTTTTGATTACACTTTCTATATTTAGTTAAGATTTAAAACACCCTACCTAATCTTTGTCCTCAATCAAATTAGAAAGACTTAAGTCATTGATAGGATCCTAAATTTATTTTGAAATTTCATTTAGACCCCTCAGCTAAGACTGATACATATTGAACGCCTATATTATATAGAAAATTGTTTCTATTAGGCACTTCCGAATATTCAACAAAAAATATTGCAGTAACATGACAAAAATGACTAATTAAAAAATGTCACGTGGTATTGAGGGTTCAACCAATTATTAAAAAGTAATTATAATTTTTTTTAAAAAAAAAATCTTTTAAATATATATACTTAATTTTAATTTTAAAAAGTCTTTTTATACCCACACCACACCCAGCTTCCCACGCCCCCTCTCCAACCCACCCACCCCGAATTCCCTTTCTTTCTCCTTGAAAATCCCTGCAATTGGACTCCACCATTTTTCTTAGATCCTTCCTTTTTTTCCTTTCCTCTTCCTCCATTTATCTTTGAACTTTCAATTTCGGTGCAAATCTTAATTTGGTTGTACCCAATTGAACCTCCTTTTTCAATTCCAGCTTAACTATGGGATGACCCATGGCTTTCTCTCCAATGTTTCAGGGCGAATAAAAATTTGACATTACTAAGCTCTCATGAAAAAGAAAAAATGCCATAGCTGCCAGAAAGAAAGCTGATGAAACCCATAAATAGTCCCAAAAATATGTAATTCAATGTAAAAGGCGTAGACAAAGAAACCATGATTTTGGGTCAAGAAATCACCTTCCCAGATGATGACTTAGAATCCAAGAACCCAAAATACCATAAGAAGACAAGGAATGAAACACCCAGCTAAAAATGGTCTTCTTAATCATCTCTGGCTCTTATCAGCGTTAACTGTGAAATCGCCGAAATTGGTGGAGTCAAAGACGGCGGAATTGGTACAACCAAATTCCGGAATTGGTGGAGTCAAAGATTGCCGCAATTGAAACTCCTTTTTTCCAAATATCGTCACTCAAATTGGGGGTGTGTATGAAGACGACGGGTTGGAGGGGGGGGGGCAGTTGTGCTTTTCTTTTTCTTTTTTAAATTAAGAAATTATTATTTATTAAAAATTATATTAATAAAATAATCAAAGTGTAATTATTTAATAAAAATAAAAAAAAATATTAATTAATACTCAATCACGCGCCTAAGAAAAGTGTGTTACACTTTCCTTGACACATTATCAATTTGTGCCTAATAGATGTACATTTGAATAATTTAGGTGTTCAGTAGGTTTAAGACTGGGTTGAAGGGTCCAAGTGAAATTTCAAAACAAGTTAAAGAGACTATCGATGAATTAAGCCAATTAGAAATGGGGAGGAGTGACATTTATTTACGAGAACCCCACCCCCACCCCAAATCCACCTGACGAAAAAACAAAAGCTTTGTTAAAATACGTCAAATAACTTATGTATGGATTTAGAAATATAATAATCAAATAGTAATTAAAAAATTACTTATTTTAGCATCCCCAGTGTGCAATAACGTCCATATATATAATCAACACCCTAAAAGTTGGGATTCAAAAGAGATACTGTTTTTCCTTTTGGATCACTTTATATGACAATATTTGAGTGCACATTTCTTTAAAGCACATAGCTTTACCATGCAGACCAATAACCCAAACGAGGAAATGGTGGGATTTTTAAGGTCCAAATCCATCTAATTGAAGTGATTTTGTTCCATTAATGGTGACAAGTCTTGAATGTCCATTTACACACAGGTTTTGATAATGCCATGGATGCTTGTTGTGAAGTTACACCAATAAAGGAAGGTGGGAATGCAGCTTTGTGCAAAAATGGAGGGCAAGTTTGTCCAAGTAGGAACAAGTATGTCTGGTTTGATGGCTTGCATCCCACAGAAGCGGTAAATATTGTGCTTGCTAACAAGGCCTTTGATTCTGAGCTCAATACTGAAGTCTACCCTACAAATGTTAAAAAACTCATTGAAGGGTAACCTAATTAATATGTATTTCATGGTCTTATTGATCATCTCTTAGACTAGGTAGCACCAACAATTGTATTGGTGTAGAAATGTACTTCAAATGGTTAAAATATGTAGGACCTTTTTAAAGCCTAGTAATACGAGATTTTAGAACTTTGGTGGTAGCTTAATTATGTGCCCCATTTTCACAAGAGATTTCTATGTTAAGATGTAGAAGATGGATAAAATAAAATACGAGAATCGTTTTCTTGTTTCGTAATTGGTTATTTTGTATCATTTCCTCGTTCTGAGACTGCTGCGAGGTTTGGTGATTATAATTTTCAGTTATATGTTCCATTTTATCAGAAATTTCTATGTTAAGAATAAGAAAGAGTAAATTTCATGCATGGTCATTTAGCTTTGACTTCATTACAGAGAAGTTATTCTTCTTTCTTTTATTATACAAAAATCATTTTACTTTTCTCCGGTCATCACAAAAGTTGTTGGAAGTTTTGGCAAAATAGACACTTTGAAAAACTAAATGTAACATTTAGTCTCAAGTTTTAAGAAAGGCAAAATACATAAACATGCCTTTTAACTTGACTTCATATCACATCTATGAACTCCAACTTTGGATGTGCACAAGTAGATCCTTAAATTTGTATAAAGTTGAACAAGTAGACACATAGGTCTTTTGTAGCATCCTACATGGCCAATTCTTGTCCCAAATGGCATCCTAGGTGTATTATGCCACGTAGGATGTATATGTCTACTTGTTCAACTTTATACAAGTTTAAGGGTCTACTTGTGCATACCCAAAGTTGGAGGTCATAGATATAACTTGAGGTTAAGTTAAATAGCATGTTTATGTATTATACCTTTAAGAAATGTAGCGGATAGACATTTATGATGTCATTCATGTGACTTTCAAAAACCATCCAAACCTAGCACACAAGTTTTAAATTTTACACTTTAGTCCTCTCACGTCATCCAACAAATATCTAATATTTTTCCCCATTTTTCATATTTTTATTTTTAATTAAAAAGAAATTGTCCAAGACGCCACTGAAATGCTCCCGTTTTCACCAACTTTTTTCGATTCCTGTGACTTTTCCAGCGAAATCTTCCTTCTCACAACTGAAAATCTTCATTTTTGGTCATTGCCTTCATTGTTATTCCATTTTTTTAAAAAAAAAGATTGCAAAAAATACTTTCCCACCACTTTTACTAGCTTGAAAAGCTTTTGAAATTCACTCAATACCTCGTTATTGAAAAGATTTCAGTAGTTTAGAAGCCCTACATATACATTTCTTCATCCCAGAACTAGCAGGACATCGATTATACCCAATTTCATTCATTCACGTCTTTGTATTGAGATTTTCATACCAGTCATTAATTAGTCATCGACAGTTATAGATCGATACCGTAATCGATGATCGATCAATATGGTATATAATGGAAGTAGCTAAAGTAATTATTGTCGGTGGTGATTATATGAGCGTGTGGGAGGAGGCTCCCAAATATTAGAATTGGAAATCATCTAGTAAGGCAACAGTGCCCATCTCGTTCCGGCACAATGGTTCATACGGCAACATGGTTCGAAGTGTAATTGAGAGCCAAGAATTAGGTTGCGAGCCAAGCGATACTGTGATTAGCTATCTAATGAATCAGAGGGAAAAAATACATCCCCCATTCATAAAGAATGATAGGCAGGTGTCCTTGTACATGTTGAATGTCGTTGTCGATGGCTCTAGGCCATTATTGAGGATAAATATCGTCTTGAGGTCTCCGATAACCTCACCACCGCACCCGACAGTTGGCGAAGATAATTTGATTGAAGATAAGAGCTCGGGTGTTCATCCAATGAATATGAAAGATTGTCCAATGGAATCCCAAATTATTTCAAGAAGAGTGTGGATCGGAACCACAACCCAACCACATCTTCTTCGATGGAACTAATTTTCATATAAAACCAATATTTGTAGCAAGAATGAGCTGAAAATGTTATTAGATGTAGCATCAGTGAAAAAGTCTTTTGATTATGCTACGTTGAAAAGTTGTAGAAAATACTTCAAGGTGAAATGTGTATATCCTAGTTGTGCGTGGATGTTGCGGGCGAGAAAGTATGTGTGCACAAACAGGTTATTCATTTACAAATACGTTGGTGATCACACTTGCGGAGTTGAACACACCACGCGCACCCATAAGAAAATCACGACCAAAGTCATTGCATTATTCTGTGTGAATTTGTATCACAATGGCAGGGATCCAAACACTAGAAAGATTCAGATGATTGTTTTCAAGAACTTTCATAGTAGTCTAATCTATTGAAAATATTGAATGAGAGGTGTGATCGCTAAGCATATGGTTCGAGGGACAATGGAGCACAGGTATTCTTATTTCCTGGCTTTTTCCTAGATGTTCGACACTCTTTATGTTGGCTCTACCTATTCCATCATGATGAACAGGGATAATTGTAGGTTCATGTACTACTTTTTAGCCTTGGGCGCTTGCATTAAGGGATTCGCTTACATGAGAAAGGTTATTACAATCTACAACACTTATTTACACGATAAGTACGAGGGTGTGCTATTAAGCGTGCTTGCACAGGATACAAAGAACCGCGTTTATAAAATTGCCTTTTATATTATTGACAAAAAGAACGATGCATCTTGAACATTCTTTTTTGAGAAATTAAAGTCAATAGTTATTGATGAACCAAATCTGTGCTTTATCTTCGATAGGCACAAGAGTATTGCCAACGACATTGAGAGGGTTTACAACCATGCTCATTACGGGTATTGCATAAGGTACCTTGGTGAAAATCTCTAGGTAAATCACCAATATGGAGATTACCTCTATCTATTCTATCACGCGGCAAAGACATATTCTTTTGAGGAGTTTAGCGATCATTTTGCGAAATTCAAGAATTATTGTCCTGAGGTAGCTTTTTTCTCGAGCATGAACTTGATTTTAAGAAGTGGAGCAGGGAACATTTCCCCGACAACAGGTATGATATGATGACCATAAATATTGTTGATTAATTCAATGTTATATTGATAGACGAAAGAGAGTAGTACCCTGTGGCATCCATATTCAATTCGATTGCTAAGGGTTTGGTGAGAAGTTTAGAGAGAGACGTGTATATGTCCTCAACTATAAGGAGAAAACATTTATGCCTGCTGCCGAAAAGATCGCAAGGAACAATATTACCAAGGGTGACTCCTTCTATTTTGAGAACGTAAACAGGGACGACAAATATTTCACCGTGTTCGGCAGGGCCCGACTGCCAAAGTGATCTACTGGAAAAGACATTTTCTTGTAGGAAGTATGACTTGGTCAAAATACCATGTACTCACGTGATGGCCGCTTTGCGATCAAAGTATGAAGATGATCACGGTTTGAGCATCTACGAGTACTCTTCGCTTATATATATAGTTGAAGTGTACCTTCTTGCATATATGAAATTAATTAATATCCCTTTAGAGTCCAAATTGTGTGCTCCACAGGAATCATTAGACGTGAATATTCCTCCACACCTTGTCGATAACAAGCTCAAAAGTAAGAAAAGAAAACGCGTTAAGGGCGTGAGCGAGGCTTTCAAGATCAAGAAGAGGAACAAGTGTTCCCTGTGCAAGAGACCCAGATAAAGGATAACCATATGTAATAACAACAAATCCTAGATAGGCTTGTCCCTTTTGGTTTTGTAAGTCAAGATAATGTATGTATTTTGACAACCTGCAGTTTGTTCTAATTAATGTAATGTCAGTTTTATCAATTTTAGTCTATTTTTGGTATCGACGCATATACTGTGTGTACTGTCTACTAGGTTTATTCACTATTTTTCACTTTATTTATTATCGATCGCGTTTTAAGTCTATTGAAAATCCCTAAATATTCAATAGATCAGATGAACAGACGAATAATTATGATGCCTCAAAAAGGCTATTGCACGTTCACTCAAAAGCTAGGTTGATTGGGTATACTCTACCTACTCGACTTTCGTTCATCCACGCATTGACCAACCATTGGGTGGGGTAGGCCAAAGGCCTTCTATTTGGTTTATATAAACATCCATCTATTCTACAAACCTTCATCTTCTTCAACAAAAAATTGAGAAATAGTAGCAGATGCCGAGAATCATACTCCGACCTCTCAGGAGAATGTGTTTTCAATGACACTATGACCTCCTCCTCCTCTGCAATGACCTGGACTATCTTTTCTATGGTCTGGTTCAGGATCGTGAGCACCTGCATCAACAACTTTGGCATATCACTCATTTTTATAGGCAATCATCGAGAGGCTTAATCTGGAGCCCAACTATCATGACCCAAACCAGGGCCTGGTCATGGCGGGTATCTCAAGTCCCACCGTGGACTGGAGACCACCCTCTTAGCCTAACTAAATAGATCCAAATACCCTAGCAGCAAATGAATTCTGAACATATAACCAGCTAGCATAATCAATAACCTAAAGAAACTAAGAATATCAACAACCAAATACCATTACCCAAGTCCACAATAATATCCACAAAGCCTCTATCAAAACCAAGGACAATATAAGTCGGTACATGCCCCCGATGATAGTCAAAAAGAGCTTAAAGAATAGTCTATGACAATAGAAAACCAAAACATGAAATGAGGTCTTCCGAAGTATAAAAGTTCACCACTTCAATCCTACTCATGAGCTACCCCACGATCACCTAGTCACTGTGCAGGAAAAGTAGAAGTATTTCTGGTGCCTACATCACATGGGGATACAGTGTCTGAACATAGTTAGCGGATTGAGTGCTAGCTGTAACTCGGGAATAAGGAATAAAGTAATGTCATGATCAATAATCCAAAATCAGTCAAAAAATCCAAATGCACACAAGCATATACATATACATATATTTAATATGCCAGGGTAGGGAATAAGTATTAGTATGCAATTTGAAAATCTTAACCTGCATTGTGTAGCTTGATCGTCATAAAACTACCCTTGGGCTATATGGATCCAGTGTCTCTCCTTGGTTGGGCCCCAGTGCATGTTAACTGTACGAATCTGGAATATCATAAAAGGCCCGGGAATTCTTGTACCCTTCGCCATCTATGATATATATATATATATATACATATAGTATGACATAAGCACACGATCATTAAGATGAACCCTTATGTCGGCAAACATGAGTTTCCAGTATCAGTCCTTCGGGACTCACACCTTCACGGCTAAATAATACAACCCCCATTAAATCCAATTAAAATATTTAACATATAACCCAACTATTACATTAAGCATTAAATCATTAAGGCATCATTAAGTTGTATCGTCATACCGACTATAGCTTGCAAGCAATGTCATTAAGCCAACACTTTGGGGAATCCTTGTACCCTAGACTCTATTATTAAAATTAACTTGGGGGATTCCTTGTACCCCACAAGGTTTTCAAGACCATTATTATCCACTTGGGGTAATCCTTATACCCACAAGGTTTTCAAAGCCATCCTTAATCATTTTACCATTTATGCAATGCATTAGTATTACAGAAATAAGTCAAGCCAATTGATAAATGGCATTCCAAAACCAATTATGCAAGTGTGTTGGGGTTCTTATCAATTTCAATACCAATATCATATTATTTGGGGAATCATTGTACCCCTAGTTACATTGTTCACAAGTTTGGAGAATCCTTGTACCCCTAAATTCATTCACCACTCCCATGCATCTCTATGAGTGTACAAACCAACAATTCAATGCATAATAAATTAATAGTAATCATGGAAAAAACATTCAAACAATTTGTATCCAAAACCCTCAACCCATAATTCAAAACCCATCATCAAAACTATGTGAATAATAAACCAATTTTATGCCATTAAGAAAATCCAAGTGTAAGGAGATAGATACATGACTTAATCACCAAGAAACTTGAAGAAGAAACCACCCTTAGAACCCTAGATGCTCACTTACCTTAAAACCCTGGCCTTGTCTTGAATGAGGAATTTGAGAGAGTGAAGAGAGTATTTGATATATTAAACTATTGAAAATAACCCTTCCTTGGTGTTTTATGTATGTGGGATATAAAGGGCTAAAGAGAAAAATGACCAAAGTGTCCTTTAAATAAAAACTAAAAACTATCACCCAATCGTTATAGGTGTTCTTACGACTCATAGGGTTACCCTATGACTCGTGCACCTTAGTCATAGGATAGATAGTTTCCATGGGTACCCACACTAGTTTAGTTATGAGAAGCACCATACGACTCGTATCGTGACCCTATGAATCATAGTGTCCAAGTCGTAGTAAAGACAAAACCACCAAGGCCCTACATTGGTTACTTATGGAAGGCACATTACAACTGGTAATGAGTCTACACGACTTATTAAATCTAGTCATAGTCAGAGTAGAACAATAGGAAAGCATACTAGATAGGCTACGATTAGGGTGTCAAGACTTGTATAGAGACCCTACAACTCGCACAGTGACTCGTAGTCAGGACAGTGAGTTCAAAACTCAAAATTTCTTTGAGGCCAACACCTGGGTGTTTTATCAACAACTACATTATCCCCCACACAATCCCCTTAGTTTAGGATTTATTTTTGATATCGTTGTAGTTCTAGATTTAGTTTATTGCAAATAAGCTTTTATGCTTAGGAATTTTGTTAGATGAAAGCTTTTTTCTTTTCCCCTTTTTCCCATATGTTGGTGTTGATATTATGTTAAACTGTGTAGAAATGAACTAATGACATTAACAACAACAAAAAACCCAGTGTATTCCCATATAGTGGGGCCTGGGGAGGGTAAGAGGTACGCAGTCCATACCACTACCTCCGGAGAGGTAGAAAGGCTGTTTTCGAGAAATGAACTAATGAAATGAACTATTTTCTATTTCCTACATATTATTTTGTGACACCCCGGGTTCTTGAGCCTTAGACCCTCAAAGAGTTGAGTAATGAATTAACCAAGTTTCTAAAATTTGTTTCATCATTGGCAGTGGTAAAAGCCCAGGTAACGAGTCGTGATATCACGTAATAAGTCATTACGAGGGACTCATTGTCCGAACTGTACGATCGCCCATGTGTTCTACTTTAATCACGAGTCTTCATCATGACTCGTGATGATGGTTAACGAGTCGTGATGAGCGACTAGTGGTCATAACAGTGAAGGATGGAATTTTTTAGCTCAGGTCACGAGTTTAGGCAATGACTCGTGATCAGTCATCATGAATAGTTAGATAAGCCATGACGACTGACCCTTATTTTTCCTGCCCATTTTAATTGTGGTTTTTTCCCCATTTACACTTTACCCATGACTTAAAAACACCCTAATGACCCCTTTAACATCAGACATCAGTTATCAAATTAAAAACACTATTTTCTCCCATTTAACTCTCAGGGCAAGAGAATGTAGAATGTAATTTTGTCCATCCATAAATTATTTTTACCATTTTCTCCGTCTTACCACGCACTCCAACCCCATTCAATAATTTTTCCACAAAATGACAAAATAATAACCAACTCTAAACAAATTTTATCCCTAAATTTCCACATAATCCCAATTCAAACAAACTAACAACCCTCCCAATCAAATTTTAACACATCACCACCCAACCCCTACCCCCACATACCCTTATACCCCTAGGCTTCCCCTTCACATTTTTCCTCCACTAATGACACACACATATATAGTACGTCATCTACACACACAACACATTCATCTCATAAAAATACATCCAATACATATACACATCACAGAAACATAATTGATACACAATTGCACACAATACATAAAAATCACTCACAGATTCTCATTCACAATTCACCTAAATTCCATTCACAAACACACATCGAAAAACTCACACACACATTATAAACACGCGCGCACACTCACAGATCAGAATTGGCATATCTCTTGCTGGAAAAATAATAAAAGTTCATTAACACGTACACAGATGGAGAGTTCATAGGCGAGGGAGGTAAACAGTGAGAAAAGAGGAGGAAAACAGTAGGAGAAATGGAGAAGACAGTTTCTCCGGAAAAATTTTCGTCGGAGAATGCCATAAATACCGCTAGCTTCGGCGATACACGCCTAAACCATCCGGTTCATCCATCATCGGAGCACCAGTGATCTAACAACAACTGACGAGCTCCCCATCAATCGAACCCCCACAAAAAAAATGAATTATCTCAGCCGGTCAAACCACCATTAAAACCCATTCTCTCCGTCAGCTCTTTATTGACGACCAAAATCCATCAAAATCATTCTTCTCGGCAAAAACCATTATGACTCAATACTCAAAAGGTGATGGAAATAGCTAAGGTCAGTTTTGGGTTTCTTTGTTGAGCTATTTCGAGGTTCTAGATTGGTAAACCTTGGTTTTTAGATCGATTCAATTGTATTTGGAAGTTGTTAAGTATTTTTTTCGAGGTGTTGGTTGCGGTTCTATTCTCGGATATCATTATGATTGAAAACTGATATTAAGGTCCATTCTTCATCTCATTCTCGATTCATCTTAATTGTTGGACACTTTATGTGGTAAATTTATTGGTGTGTGAATTTTGTTTTCATTGATTTTTGATGTGTTTGGATCATCGTAAGTGATTCTCAATATTGATGGTTTGATTGTTTAAATTAAATGGTTGTATGATTTAAACCCAATTGAGAATAAGTGGGATGGGAATTGAAAGTTGATGAAGTGAATATTGTTGTGTTTGGATTCATTGATTGTGGTTGGATTTGAAATGAATATTAATGTTACTGAACTCGATAGTATCATGTGTTAGGCTGAGAATTGATAGGAAAATGTAGGTTGGGTAGGCAAAGTTTAGGACTCCTGGTTTGTTGAATGTTTGAAATTTTGTTGAATGGTTTGGTTTTCTCGCATTTGAAATTCATTTGGCCGGGGAATGCCCCGAGGAATTATACTTATTCACTGGAGAATTTCTCAAAATATCATGTATGCAAATGAGGTTCGTGATCAAGACTCAAGGCATAGAATGGAGCGTAGTTTAGGATTAGTGTAGGTTAGCGTAGGTTTACATTTCGACATCTTTCTATTTTGGTTCTGTAATAAATTAGATTGGACACTATTTTGATTTTGTTTGTTTGATTATGTGTTTTCTCGTTGTGTGTTTTGTTTGGTTTATACATCTCATAATGTCATCCTAGCCGATATACTCTATGGACCGACCGTGGTCAAACCACGGGACCGAGGGATGCCTAACACCTTCTCCTCGGTTAATAAAATTCCTTAATTGGAATCTCTGTCCGTGGACCAGTTTTCTAGAGTCAAACTGTTTTAAAAAAGATTTTCAAAGGTGACTTGGCACACCCGATTTATGTCAAGTGGCGACTCTGAATTTAATTGTAAAAGATCCTTTTCGATACAAAATTTTCATCTTCTTGTCACTTAATAACTAAAACCCTTTCAAACCTTAAAATGAATCTTTTTGGTAAAAAAAAATGGGTGTGACAGCTCTGACGACTCTGCTGGAAAATTTTCAGAATTCGAGCTTATTTTTGAGTTATATCGACTTAGTTTGACATTATGGGTGTATAAACGTTGTTTGTGTTATTTTTTGTATTTGTTTTATTATTGTTGAGTGCCTACTTGCTACGTGTTTATAATTTTTTCTCTTATGTGTTACCTTTTTATATCTGGCATCATTTGTATAACCCGAGTCAATTCTTTCGCAACAAGTTCTATAAATGAATCAATGAATATATACAATGACTAAGACTAGTCTTAGTGGGATTTGACTTACCTACTAAGACTAGTTTTGAGGTAGGTGACATCTCCACTAACAGTTCTACAACTAATTAAGGCAAAAAAGAAAGCCATACACAAAATATATACATATAAACTAAGTACACATCAACAAACTCATAGAGGAAATGCAAGAGATAAAAATGTAATGCAATGATAGTGGGACTTTTGTATACACCTTTCAAGCATCAACGCTTCAGGATAGGACCTATGGGGGATTCACAACCCATATACTTTTATCATCTCAATCTCATAGCTCAATCAACCTTACAGACACATCCCTAAGTATAGATATTTTATAAAGTAATTTATTTTCTGCCAAAATCATTCTCAATCAACCTTACCGGCACGTCCTTTGTTATCGGTGTTTTGTAAAATGTCTTAGTTTCTGTCAGAAGTAAGTATTTCTCAATGTTACCAATCTCATGAATATGTATAAATAAAATGAGAATGTAATGTTCACAACAAATCTATATGAAGATGGTAATCAATTCAATACAAGTATGAACGAACACAAAATCAACTCAAATAATAATATTTCATGATAAAAATCCATTGCATGGCACCACCAGTATAAATAGTCATATAAGACTTTAATAATATTATTTTGAACCCCTCACTCGGGTGTACTACAATAATAAGGAAATTAATTCTCAAGTAAGACCTATTATCAATAAGTCAAGCCCCTTCTCGGGTGACACAATAAGAAATAATATAATCCGATACACAAATAAGGCCTACAATATCATATAAAATAGGACATTCACAACAAATATACCCTCTCATATTAACAAATATACCCTCTTATATTAACAACAATGTACAATAATCCCTCACTCGAGCGCACGATAATAATAATATTCTCAAAATATAACCCTCATGACTAATTTTCTAACTCATAGTATGTAATAAACTACATATATAATTATTAAATACATCTGGGTTATTCTGTAATTAGTTATTCTTCAGTTCTCTATATATACAGCTGTAACCCCTTCAATATTAATAAGATCAATTATTATTAAATTATATCATGGTATCAAAGCTAGGGTTTCTTCTTCCGCCCAAACCCTAATCTCTCCTCTTTTCCGACGTGTGTGCGCCGCCGCCACCGTCTACACCACGCCGCACGGCCTCCCTCCTCCGCCGTAGGTCGGCGCCATGGACAAGGTTATTGATCCTCTGTCAAAATTACCGTCTGGAGTAAAATTACTGCTCAGGAATCTCCACAATCTCATCCCCGAAAAATTATCTGACAACAACTACCCGGCCTGGGCACTTAACGTCCGCACCGCCCTCGCAGCCAACTTGCTGCTCGGATGGATTGACGGTGCGGAGAAGCCGCAGCCCGAGACAGCCGAGAAGGACGGCGTCAAGCTCCCAAATCCCGACTACCTTCCGTGGATGATCATAGACACTCAGATCCGAGCCTGTCTTCTCGCAGTTATTAGCCCCTCTGTGCACAAACACGCCCGGGGTTTTCTCACATCGGCTTCACTTTGGGACGCACTAGCCACAAGGTACAACTCTGTGTCCACGGCTCATATTTTTCAGTTGCGTGACAGATTGCATACTCTTCGGAAGGGAACGAAGACGATGACTCAATACCTTGATGATGTGGCCTCTATTCTGTCTGACCTAGATGCTGTGAACGAGATTATTCCTGAACGAGACGTGGTGAATGCTGTGATACGTGGTCTTCCGGCTGGCTATTCCTCTCTCAAACAGCATATTCGCCTCTCGCCTGTCGAAATCACTCTGAATCAACTGTCTGGATGGCTTAATGCAGAAGAATTGAATCTAGACATGGAACACAAATTACTGCTCGGAGAAGCCAGTTCCACCCCTGGCGTCACGGCTCTTTACTCGGCTGGCAGCGGAGGCTCGGCCAGGGGTCGCGGTGACGATCGCCGTAACCAAGGGCGAGGCAGCGGCGGCGGTGACCGTCGAAACACCGGCCAGCAAGGCAGAGGCGGGCCTCCACCGAGGGACGGTTTCCAGTCAGGCCGCGGACAGGGACGAGGAAACCAGCGGAGGCCCACACGAGATCTTCCGACGTGCCAAATTTGTGCTAAACGGGGCCATTCTGCGGCTAATTGCTGGTATCGTTATGATGACTCGCAGAATGTAAATAGCCAGTCCGGAGGATCAAGGGCGATGCATGCGTCCACAAACGCTCAATCTGGCGATTGGTATCTAGACACAGGTGCTAACACCCATGTGACGTCGGATTATTCACAACTTCAAGCTCCTCATCCGTATCATGGCTCAGAAACTATTACAGTAGGCAATGGTCAATCCCTTCCCATCACAAACACCGGCTCTGGGTATGTCTATACTCCAAATGGTAAATTTCATCTCTCAACCCTTCACCACGTCCCTTCCCTCACATCCAATCTTTTATCTGTTTATCGCTTTACTAAAGAAAATAACTGCACCCTCATTTTTAATGACACCAATTTCCAGATAGTGGACAATACCACGAACCGGGTGCGGTACACGGGCCGCTGTGAGCATGGGCTATACACTCTTCCATCCAGGTCTCCGTCTGTTGTGAGTCAAGCCATTCTCTCGTCAACCTGGCATCGCCGGCTTGGGCACCCATCATCCGCCATCACCAAATCCATTTTATCTTCCTTAGGTTTTAATTTTTCAGAAAAATTACATTGCGAGTCCTGTTCAGTGTCTAAATCTTGTCGTTTACCTTTTTCACTGTCTGAACACAAGGCCACTGCGCCATTTCAATTAATTCATTCTGATGTTTGGGGTCCAACCTCAGTTCCTTCTGTTCAAGGTTTTCGTTATTATATCTGTTTTGTTGATGATTACAGTAAATTCACTTGGCTTTATCCTCTGAAATTTAAATCCGAAGCTTATACTATTTTTGTCAACTTTGACCGAATGGTTCAAAATCAATTTAATGCCAAAATCAAAATTTTTCGAAGTGACAATGGCAAAGAATTTGTCAACAATGCATTTGGTGTTTTTCTTCAAAATCTAGGGGCTCTTCATCACACTTCATGTCCATATACCCCTGAACAAAATGGCGTTGCTGAGCGCAAACACCGTCACCTAATAGAAACAGTTGTTGCGCTCCTCCATGATTCCACCTTACCTGTTTCCTTTTGGGTTGATGCCCTTGCTACCGCCAACTACCTCATAAATCGCATGCCCACTCACACTCTCTCCAACTCCACTCCATATGCCCGTCTCTACAATCATCCACCCGACTACATCCATCTCCGCCCGTTTGGGTGTCTAGTTTATCCCTGGTTGCGTCCACACACTCAACATAAACTTCAACCTCGGTCCACCCCTTGTGTCTTTCTAGGCTATCATCCCACTATCAAAGGTTACAAATGTTTCGATCCTGTATCTCAGAAAACATATGTTTCCCGTCATGTTCGTTTTGTGGAGGAACAATTTCCTTACACAAGTCTTTCCTCTACTCCATACTCCCCCAATCCACTTGGCGTTGTGCCATTATTTCCGTCCTTTTCTCACGCTCATGCTCCGGCTCACTCGGCACCTAACCCGGTACCCCACTACACCACTACCCACCCGAAACCCCAAACCTCCCACCCGAACACCCAGCCGACTGCCACACAACCCACCACTTCCCTACATCATACTCCTAACACACATACAGCCACCCCATCCACCGCTGCACATCCCAGCTCCCACGGCAGCCCCACCCAACCCCCGCCCACACATCATACAACTCCACCACCCCTTCCTAATCACCCTCCACTCAACACTCATCCTATGACAACCCGAGCCAAGGCCGGTACCTTCAAACCCAAAGCCTACCACACTCAAATACCCTTTGATGCACATCCCACAACTGAGCCTACTACCTACAACCAAGCCTCCAAAAATAGTTTCTGGTGCCAAGCTATGGATGAGGAATTTCAGGCTCTGAATGAACAACGTACATGGGATTTGGTACCTCTGCCTAGTAACCGAAAGTCTATTGGGTGCAAATGGGTGTTTCGCATCAAACGAAATTCAGATGGATCTCTTTCTCGCTATAAAGCACGTCTGGTTGCAAAAGGGTATCATCAGGAGTATGGTGTGGATTATAAGGAGACCTTCAGCCCTGTTGTTAAGCAACAGACTATTCGTCTGGTCTTGTCTCTTGCTCTTCACTATGATTGGCCGCTTCATCAGCTAGACGTCAGCAATGCCTTTCTTCATGGTCATCTTGAGGAAGAAATCTATATGGTTCAGCCACCGGGATATGTTAATCCCAACCGTCCTCACTATGTTTGCAAGCTTCGCAAATCACTGTATGGCCTGAAACAGGCCCCTCGTGCCTGGTACACACGTCTCTCTACTTTTCTGCAGGGTCTTGGTTTTCGCACCTACCATCATGACAACAGCCTCTTCACCCTTCACTGTTCTCGAGGGACAGTCATCATTCTTATCTATGTGGATGATATTGTTATTACAGGCAGCTCGTCATCACTCATCACTGAAATTACTGAGGCTATGCATCGTGACTTCAAACTTAAGGACCTTGGTCCTCTGGAGTTCTTTCTTGGCCTCGAACTCATCCGCAAATCGGGAACCATATTGATGCATCAGACAAAATATACCCTTGAACTTCTAAATCGGGCTGGAATGACAGACTGCAAACCCGCGGTCACTCCCATGGCAGTCCGCCAATCCCCAGGGCCGAATACTCCCTTTGCTGATCCTACACTATATCGGAGCCTCGTCGGTGGACTTCATTATCTTGCTGTTACTCGTCCGGACATCCAATATGCAGTCAATCGAGTCTCCCAATCAATGCATGCTCCCACAGAACAACACTTTCAGGCCTTGAAACGCATTCTGCGCTATCTTCAAGGTACTCTTCACTGTGGAATTTTATTTCAAAAGGGCTCGTTTGATATATCTGTTTTTTCTGATTCGGATTGGGCTAACGACAAAGATGATCGAAAGTCCACTACTGGATATATTGTTATGATGGGACCGAATCTGATTTCCTGGTGCACCAAGAAGCAAACGCGAGTGTCCCGTTCCTCCACAGAAGCAGAATATCGTGCCATGGCTGCGGGTGTTGCTGAAGCCATGTGGTTACGATACCTTACGGATGCACTTGGCATTCCCCCGACGAAACCACAGATTTATTGTGACAATCAGTCCACTATTTGTGTTACCAAAAATCCAGTCCTTCATGATCGTATGAAGCATGTTGGGTCTGACTGTCACTTTGTTCGCGATGAGGTACTTGCAGGAGCGATGGCCACGCACTATGTCCCATCTACTGACCAGCTTGCTGATATTCTCACCAAGCCTCTTCCGTTACAGCCTTTTCAGTATCTCTGCTCCAAGCTGCCCCTCGTTACCGCTGATCAGCTTGCGGGGGGATAATAGACTACATATATAATTATTAAATACATCTGGGTTATTCTGTAATTAGTTATTCTTCAGTTCTCTATATATACAGCTGTAACCCCTTCAATATTAATAAGATCAATTATTATTAAATTATATCAGTATGCTTTACGTGAATGGTTAACTACCCATCCCAGTTTGAAGAAAGTTAAGTCAGTCTACCTTAAGAGTCAAAAATTTCAGGTCTAGACCTTCAATGCAGAGCCTTTCCCTTCATGAACAGCCTCAGAATGAGCTAATTCTATTTAAAAAACATAATTTTCGTATCAAAAGAAAGCTAATGATACTCATATTGGCTATATTTGAATCGGGTCCAAAATTAATTTGCAAAATAGATTCAAAATTAAAAGGGGTAAATCAAAATTTTATTTTAGAAATATGTTCCCCATGACAATAGGAGTCTACAGCTAAAAACCCACGTGAAAATAAGTAGAAATTGGTGTTCAATGAAAAATTATTTTAAGAATTTTACTAAAAAAATTCTCAAATTCTAATTTGGAAACAAGATTAAAAAGGTACTTTTGAAGATATAATCAATAGAAAATAGTGAAAATAAAAGTTTAGAGCTTACTCAAGCACAAATATGAAGAAAATCCTAGAAATCGCTCATTCCCGAAGCTCCCAAGTTAAAAAATAGTGAAAATCACAAAATTAGAGTATTTATACTATTTTGTGAACAATTCCTTCTAATCGCGGTCAACCCTTCGCGTTTGGGAGGGTCAACGAGGATCAGGCCAATTAAGTGGCCTTGAAATTTGTGGTCAGTCCTTCACGTTTACGAAGGCTAATGACCCGGACTACTCGCATTTGTGATGATCTGATCGCATTCGCGATGAAGAGTAAAATTCGATCCAGTCCTGATAACCCTTCGTGATCGTGGCCACCATCTCACAATCGCGATGAAGGAGATTTTTCTTCTCCGCATTTGCGAAGAAGGATTTTAAACCGGATATCAGTTTTGCACTAGCTGAATTTCACAACATCAAAGTGTCTGAATGATTTGTTTGAGACTCCACTGAATTAAACCATAAATGTACTAGGATCTTTTTTGGCGTTCCGAACTTAATGGCACCATCGAATTTACGAAAAGAGATTGTTTACAACAAATTAGCTTCAAGACCCTTAAAAGCTTATTTTAATTAATTTTTGAAAGAAGGATTGAAATGCAAAATAAAGGCTCGGGACCCGAACTAACTACGCCCCTAACCCAAATTGATACGGATCTAATGGAACTGTCCAAATCGCCATATGACGCTCAAAATACAAATTGTTGACCAAAGTCTAACTCATGGCTTTTAAAGCCTCTAAGAGTCTCAAACTCTCCGAAATACATCAGGGATCGAGTCAATCACATCCACGACTCACAAGTAGCATACAACAACTATGGATAAGGGCAAAATAGTTAAAACACATAAAAAAAAAGAAAATAAGAACTACGACTGTTATATTTCCATACCCATTTCAGTCACAAATATATAGATTAATGAGGAAAAAATTATTTAATGTATAAAATGCATATAGAAACTGGTTTCAACTTATTTGATTAATAATGTTAAATGAAAATCAAATTGTATAATATTTACATACACTAAAAGCTGACTATGCTTTGCTATATAAAAACTGCCAACTTGATTGGTTAAAATAACAATTGATATCTGATTGTTTTGGTTGAGTAATAATAATTGCAAATCTCTAAATTTACGCCTACTAAATTAATTAAAAAAATTATTTTTGAATAAATAAATAAATATGTAAAATTCTTTAATAAATCTAAATTGTTATGCATCAGGGGCGGATTTAGAGTATTATGTGGGGGTTTCCGGGAACCCAATAACTTTCGTGTGATTCTTGAACTTATATTGAAAAAATTAGTAAATATATAAAAATTATAAGTTGGGAACCCATAAATTAAGTGTGTTATTAGTTTAGTGGTAAATAAGGAGCTTGCTAAAGCTTTGTTAGGCCTCCTCTTGGTTGTGGGTTCAAGCCCCATCACCCATAGTATTTAATTTTTTTTTTGAGCAAGGAACCCACAACGTTTAAATTCTAGATTTGCCTCTGTTATGCATTGTAGTTATTTACTTAGTATTGTAAATACCGCATTTGAAAGTCTTGGTTATTTTTTATTTTCAATAAGCAATACTATACTACGCATGCACAAGAAGTCATTCTTAACAATTGAGAGAGAGTCCTGAAAGACGTTGACCTATGAAGTATGAAATAAACGGGTTCCACTATTATTTATTATAATTACAATTAATTTTTCTTGTGTTGTGGACATGATGATTATTGCTCTCATTCATATGTTCCTACTACTCTATTTTTCTTTGTCATCAAAGAAAGTAGAGACAATATATGGAAAGATTGTGTACGTGAAGGTTTCCTGATAAGTATATGGAAAGGTTGTATACCTGAAGAAAACCTAAAACAAATTTTATAGAGTCCTAAATATATTGAAACTTTTGGATTGTGTACATAACAACACAACCTCAAATAGAGCTTTTCTTCTTTGAAAAAAATAGCAATAATAATTTGAGAATAAACATAACATTGATTTCAAGAATGCTACAAGTTACTTTTCTTTATTTGAATTTTAAAAAAATATTTCTTAGGTTTAAAGAAATCACATCTATACAAGGATTTATATATTGAACGTGGTCAACCTCATTAGACTTATGGACATATGGGCAATTAGAAGATATATATACTTCATGGCAGTCCCGTAAAATTCTAAAAGCAAATCATACTTCTTATAAAATTTATTCTTTTGTATATAATTTTATTTATTAACACGAAACACGCATGCAACGCATTAATGTATTATTGAGTATATCAATTTATTTAGAATGACCATTAAGATATATTTAGGTGAAATTGGTCTGCATAGAATAATTTTTGCAACTTTTTAGATTCTCCATAATTTGATCATCGTGACGAAGTGAAACTAATGATTCATGTGTATTCATTTAATATTAAAAGAAACTCAAAACCAAATATAAAAGAAAGCATTATAGACTTTATCAAAAAAAAAAAAGGAAAGCATTATAGAAAATTTATTATTTATTTAATTATATATTTTATAATATTTTAATTTAATATAGGGGTAAAATGATAATTTAATTTTTACTGTAATGTTTCTCACTTTTAAGATAAATAAATAGTTCCCCGAAACATGCATTGCACGTTTTCAAAATGCTTCATATAAAATATATATTGCAAACGACAAATTTTAGATACTATATATATTATTGGGCCTTCTATGTGTTATAAAATAAAAAGAAAAAAGGACACTCTATAGCACTTTTTAAAACAAATAGCTCAAGTTTGAAAACTTTCCAAAAAGTGGTCAGTCGGATATACTATTTTCGCTTTATAGCCATTTCCTAATTTGGGTCATTTTGGCCTACGTAGTCCATATACAATCCATATACAATACAGATACAGTCTATATACAATACTGATACAGTATTCAACTTGGGCAATTCAGCCCTTTTAAAAATATTTCAATTTTTTTTTTCTATAAATTTTTAACTAATCAAATATTCTATTTTTTTTATTGTTTAGAAATAATAATTAAATTATATAAAAACGATATAATTGTTAAATAGGATATGTATCTATATAAGATATATGTATAGAAATTGTATAATTCTATCAAATATGTATAAAATATATATATAAAATATATAGAAAGTGTATGAAAATTATATAATTGTTGTATAAAAAGTGTAAACAAAATATACAGTTATTGTATAAATTGTGTATCAAAACTATATAATTTTCGTATAGAATATTTATATGTATAAGATATGTATAGAAACTGTATAGAAGGTGTGTAGAAATGGTATAGAACAAACAAATAAATTGAAATGTCTAGAAAATGAAATTTAAATTCCATGGTCATTTTCATGGAAATAGTTTAATTTGAAGTGTCGCTTCTGTCCTTTCCCCAAATAAAAATCAATCAAAACATACCAAAAAAAAAAAAGTAACAACGCTTTGTTTGAGGCTAGATAATTTTGCAAATATGATGGTACTTTAGTGACATTTATAGTACTTTAATTTATAATCTCTATCTCTAATCTTTAATCTCTAATATATTAAAAGTGTGAAGACATTTAGAAAAGTAAATCAAATTTTATGCCTTTCATTAAAAGATCTAATTTTAGACAAAATTGACTTTTCACATTTTTCTCCAATTATTATATATTTAATATTAACTCCTAAAATATATGGGATCACGACTTTAAAATATATGGTAAGATTTTTTCTTAAATTAGAAATTCTAAAATATATGATAGAAGGTAACATGCTGAAAGTGTCGACTTTCTAAAGAAGGTTCCTTGTAGAGGGAGTAGAGGAGGGGTATGGGATGCTTGGTGTATTAATTGGCTAGAGCAATCTTGCTATCAAGATAGCGAAGAAATTCAAAGAGAAGAGTAGCTATGGAAGTTATAGTGGCGCTACATCACACTTGACTTCAGATTTGGCCATCCTCCTATGCAAGTATATTATTTTTTATTTTTATTTATTACTTAAGAGATGCGTGAGAATAAGTAGAAAATTAATTTTCAAAAATTGAAAGTGTCTAATAGGAATACTTTAGACAATTCTTTTCATAGCATATTATTTTTACCTTACAATAGTAAAATATTAATTTGTTGCCTTCTGGCACTTTCTAACGACATAATGTTATCTTGGAAAGTTATTTAAGCTTCTTCTTTTTTTGTTCTATAGTCTTTGTAGTTTTTCTTAATTTAGTTTATAGTGGTTTTTAATGCTTTTATATGGATTTGTAGGAATATATAAATTTTTCATTAAGTGTTTTTCGTATTTAATAAAATCATCAATTTATTTATTAATCAAGACATACGTTCTTTTATAATATCGAAGTGATTTTATAAAATTATACTCATTGAAGCGAGGTACAAGCTCAAAGCGCATACCCTAGACTAGTATATATTTATAATTGACTAACATGATATACACGGCGGAGCACGTACACTTGACTAGTATATTAAAAGTGTGAAGGGCCTTAGAAATATTGTTTGAACTTTTTACCCTTTATTAAAAGTCCTTGCTTTAGACATAATCGTCTTTTCACTATTTTTCCTAATATTTAAGAGTTAAAAATTAACCAAATATATTTATGGTAAAAACTTTCCATATAAGAAGTCATCAGAATTTCAATATTTTTTTCTAATTTATGAGTTAAAATTAATTAAATATATTTATGGTAAAATCTTTCCTTATTAGAAATCATCAAAATTAATGACAACTGATACTTTTTTCATTAGTTTAAGAATTCTAAATCAACTAAATTTGATTTTAAGAAGATTTGAAAAATCTAAAAATAAATATAAAAATATTAGAATAAGAAAAAAAATTAATACGTATCAAATTTTGAAAAGTTTTAAATAGGTAATAAGAATGTAATCAATGATTTCGTATAGATTTGACTTTAAAAATAAGAAAGATTTTAAATATATATATATATATATAAAAAAAAAAAAAATCATAACATAAATATGGTTCAAATTGATGTGTCTCTCTTAACCTGTGGCAACAAGAAAAAGACGTACTATATGACAAATGCAAAAGTAATGATCCATCAACCACTTGAAACTTGTGGTGGTAAAACATATATGTGTATATGTTTATGTTTAAATTATTATATTAAAGTTCGAGAGATTTTTGAAAAGTGATTTGAACTTTTACTCTTTTTCAAAAATTTCCTCAATAGGCAAAATCATTTAATTTTAAATAATCAACGTTACACGTGCGAGACACATACGGTTAAAATTAGTATATAAAAAAAAAAAAAGACTAATCTTTAAATATTTTTCTTATGAAGGTTAAAAATCAAAACCACCCATTATTAGAGTCATCCCATGTAATTTCCTGAATAATACAATCAGAAGGTTTCTAAAAGAAATTGTACCGAAAATTCAACGAAATGAAAAATTAAACCCCATTATTTTAATTCTGAATTGAGTTAAGAAACGGTAAAAAGGATGGGAGTTTTTTTTAATCTTTTTGTGATTGCAATATTAATAAGTCAATTTTTTTATTTTTTTATTCTTTTATTTTAAAAAAAATAAACAAGAAAATTAAAAGAAGAAGGAAAGTCTAACATAACCACTTAACTCACGTCCTCACTTCCCATCCCTATTTTCCAGGCACGACTCCCACCCAACCACCTAACTTTTTTTTTTTAAGAATAAGGTAATTATGACTATTACGGAATAAAGATTAAGTACCTGAAGGCTCGAATAGGTAGGGATACTAGGCTCGCATTTTACGCTTGGTCTCCCAGGTAGCCTCCTCAACTAGATGGTGATGCCACAAAATCTTAACAACAGGACTATCTCTGGAGCGCAACTGCCTAACATCTCTGCTCAAAATGAAAATAAGCTCCTCTACAAATGTCAACCTCTTATCCAACCGAACCTAGTCCTACTGAAGCACGCACAAATCATCTAGGATATATATCACGACCCAAAAATGAGGGTCATGATGACACATGTCGCGGTGTATCTTGACAAGTAAGCTTATCACCCTAATTAATATAAAAATAGAAAAAGACATAAATATCTCAAGGTAAGGCTTGTAGAACGAAGTCGAACCATATAAGTAATCATAACAACACAAAAAGAACTTATCCAAGATACCAAACATGCCCAAAACCAGGTGTCAATAGTGTAAGAACTACTAATACAATCCAAGAGTCAAATACATGGGAAAATAACCACAAAGGAATAATATCTGTCTCCGAATACTAATAAAGACATAACTACTTTAGAAAGATAGAGGTGAACTTCGGACGCATGAATGTCCAACCGCTACCTTGGAAGCTCCAACAATCGCCCAAGTCAAGCAAGTTGAGGTGCACTCGAGCTAGAACCTGTACCAAAAGGGCGCAGTAGGCATGAGTACGGTCCACTTGTACTCAGTAATTATCACAGGCCGACCAAGCAAAGTAGTAAATAAAGCATACAAAATATACACTAAGGGCACGTCACCTGCAATCAGAAAATGTCCCACAACGATAGCCCACACCGCTTGAACTAACAGTTCTAATATATCTCACATATATTACAGAAACACACCAAGATATAGAACACAAGTATACATTATGTCACATATAAATAGAACAAGAGAGAACATGTAGATAAAAGATCATCAAATACAAGTAAAGGAAGGTAAGAAAAATACATAAATGACAAGTCAATAAGGCAATACAACACAACATAAACATAATAAAGTAAGTGCAATGTATATGATGATGATGCACGAGGTCATCGCACAACCTCCGAAATCATTGCACAATCCCCGTATACACTTACGGAGCTAAAGCTTTCCGACGTAGGACCTATGGGGGGTTCGTCAACCCGTATACAATCCACATATCTCATATCTCATTTTCGGCACATCCCTTGAAAAGGGTTTTATAAGGTGTTACAATATCTCCTCCTGGCACATCCCTCAAGGAGGGTTTTAAAAAGGTAATGTCAGTGTTTCTCAGATATTGCCACAGTGATACCAATATTTCATGAATGAGTATGATATGAGGATGTCATGCGCACAACCAATCACAATGAGTATTTTCATAACCAACCACAATGATATATTTTCACAACCATGTGAGCCAATATCTGCTCATTATTTCAGTTTTATTCACGAATTTTCACATGTCTCATATGCCAAATAAAGTATGAATATAATCACAATACACCAATGAAACCATATTAAGCATCTTAACAACACAATACAATTATTCACATGTATTCAAGGCTATTAATATCACATAGAACCCCACACGGTCACACATATCACATAATAACTCAATTTCGATAATTACATCACATATATGCCCCCACACGGGCACAACACATAAATAGCCATTTTTCATGATTAGTTCTCACCCTTAACATGCATTTTGTATCATTATTTACTACCCAACCCAGTCTGAAAGAGTTAAGTCATAACCTACCTCGAAAGCCGAAATCGGTCCGCTACACTTGAATCTGAGACCTTACTTTTCACGAATGATCCCAAACTCCACTAAAAATATCAAATATGAAATATACACATCAAAATAAAATCAGAGACACCCATATTGACTACTTTTGGTTCGGGATCCAAACAGACCATCGAAACGGGTTTTCAAAAAAAAAAAGGAAAAAATTAAAACTTTATTTCAAAAATATGTTTCCCATGTTTTTAGAAACCTACATCTGAAAACCCAAGTTAAATCAAGTAAAAAATGAGGTTCAAATCGAAGAAAAATTAATTTTGAGCTTTACCGGGTAAAATCTTTGAAATTCGGGTTAAAATCAAGAATCGGAGTTGTTTTGAAGTTTAAATTGATGAAAAACTAGTAATTATAAGATAATAACATTATTCAAGTGAAAAAAATAAAATTGGGGATTAAAATCAAACCCTAAGATTTTTGGGGTTTTGAGAAATTAATCAAGAAATTATCAAGAAAAGGGTGAATTCTTACCTTAAATCCGTAATAAAACTAAGAAATAGATGTTAATCTAGCTTCCAAGCTCCCACAAACTTTACTTTTAAGATCTCACACTAATTTAGGGTTTAATTCTCAAGAGGCAAGATGAAAATGAGCAAAATGGGCCAAATAGGGGTGAAAATCTGCTATTTATTGCAAATTTTCTGCAATAGCAGTTTTTTTGTTGGTTGATCGAACTTCGACGGGGTGCTTGAGATTCGTTCGGAGTCCAATACATGCAAACAAACTATGCAACCATACTAAATTCGATGTTCCGGACGTGATGGAGACATCATCTTTTAAAAAAAATATCATTTTCACAAAGTTGACCCCCAAAACCCGAAATCACAATTTTCCAAATCGAGGGTCGAAATGAGATTTAAAAGCCTTAAAATCATACCAAACATGCTAACACCCTAAAATCAATATTTTGGATCTGTTGGCGAAGTCAGATTTTCCATCCGAGGTCGTTTCGATCAAATGTGGATCCCACACCCATATTTCCAATTTTTCAACTTTCCGACCAATAGGTCGAAATGAGCTCGGGTGCACCGGAACTCTAACCAAAGGTCTACCTAGCCTAAAATCAATAGTCCAGAGCTGCTGGTGCATTCCGTTCAGCCATCCGTCGCACAGATCAAAAGATATCCACATAAGTCCAAAATAAGGCTCTTGAAGCCATCAAAAACCACAATATCACATAAAGGATACCAAAATGCATCGAAAATCATGTAAATAACTCCCACACCCAGAAATATCATAATGCAACTACAGGAAGGGGTAAAACAGTCAAATCGTACAAATTAAAAAAAAATCATATATTTCATCAAATTTTTAGGTCGTTACAATATACTGCTGCAACATAAATACATGAAAAACCAAATGGATGACTGAAAAGGCAGGAGGCAATGCCGACTCATATGCTACTTCTTTGACTGCCCGCAAGATCTAAAATGCCCTATTATATCTGGGGATGAACTTGCCCCTTCTCCTAAACCTCATCATGCCCTTCATGGGCGATACTTGCAGGAAGCCTTGTCACCAACTCTTAACCTTAAACTCGATGCCTACAGTCAACATAGTTCTTCTACTAACTCTGAGTTGCCTACAACTTATCTTGAATAACTCAAATTCGGTTCAATGACTCATGAATCATGTATGTACTACGAGGCGTAACTTCAGAAATCTCAAACCAATAACCAATTGGAGATCGACACCGCCTACCATACAGTACCTTAAATAAAGTCATCTGAATACTTGAATGAAAGTTGTTAGTATATGCAAACTCCGCCAAAGGTAAAAACTGGTCTTACTGACCCTCAAAATCCAACATACAAGCGCAGAACATGTCCTCCAAAATTTGAACAGTTCACTCTAACTGCCCATCAATCTGCGAGTGAAAGACGGTGCTAAGGTCAACTCGGGTGCCCAAATCTTCCTGAAATGTCCTTCAGAAGCTAGAAGTGAACTAAGAGCCTCAGTCTGAAATGATGGACATAGGTACCCCATGAAGGCGAGCCACATCTCAACTATAAACATGGACCAACCTCTCAGCACTATAGGAGAACTGAATAGGGATGAAGCGAGCACACTTGGTCAATCGATCCACAATAACACAATGCTATCAAACCCATGAGAAGTGCGAGGTAAACTACCTACGAAATCCATAGTAACTCGGTCCTATTTCCATCCCGAAATGGGTAGGTGCTGAAGCAATCCACCATGTCTCTGGTGCTCGGCCTTTACCTACTGACAATAAAGGGATCAATCAACAAACTCTACTATATCTCTCTACATACCACTCCACCAGTGATGCGACCTCATATTTATTTGTTTCTTAGCTGTCTCGGGGTGAATAGAATACCTGAAGATATGAGCCTCACAAAGAATCAACTGAAGCAAATCTCCGACACTCAAAACATAAATAAAATCATTAAATCTCATAACACCCTTAGATTATAAGGTATCCCTCCTGGAATCACATCTCAAAACCTGCCCTCGAATGCTATGAAGCCTGCCCTCGAATGCTATAAAGCCTGCTATCCTCAAACTGACGATCCCAAATCTTCTCCAACAAGGTAGATCTGGCCTCAACACTAGAAAGAATCCTCCTAGGGTCAGAAATATCAAGACGAACCATCAAGTTAGCTAAGGACTGAATGTCTAAAGCCGACAACCACTGAAAAATTGAAATGTAGGCTAAGCTACTCATAGTCATTGCTACTCATAGTCACTGCCTTCCAGCTCAAGGCGTCTGCTACCACATTTACCTTGCCCATATGGTATAGAATAGAGATATCATAGTCTTTTAGAAACTTAATTCTTTTTTACTGCCTCAAATTAGGATCTCTCTGGGTCATAATATACTAAAGACTACGGTGGTCACTAAAGGTCCCACAACGAATCCTATACAAGTAATGCCTCTAAATCTTAAGCGCAAACACTATCTCTGCCAACTCCAAATCATGAGTAGGGTAGTTGCACTCATGCATATTCAGCTGCCTCAATGCATATGCAATAACACAAGCCCTCAACATCAGAACATACCCCAAACCAACACCAGAAAAATCAAAATAGACGGTAAACCTCTCGCTCTCATCTGGAATATTCAGAATAAGAGCTGAAGTGAGCTAGTCCTTGAGCTTCAAAAAACTCACTTCATAATTCATGGACTACTGAAATGGAACCCCTTTCCTGATCAATCTAGTCATAGGGATTGTAATAGAAGAAAACCCCTTAATGAACCACCTATAGTAGCCTTCCAACCCAATAAAACTGCAAACATCAGTGAGAGATGTAGATCTATTCAACCATGAATGGCCTCAATATTCGTTGGGTCTACCATAATACCATTCTTGGACACTACGTGCCCCAAGAAAGCTACGGACTCAAGTCAAAACTCACACTTTGAGAATTTGACATAAAACATATGATCTCTCAAAGTGTGGAACACAATTCTCAAATGTTGCTCATGCTCATCCCTGCTCCTCGAGTAAGCAAGGATGTCATCGATGAAAACTATCATGAAAAAATCCAAATATAGTCTGAAAACATGATTTATCAAATTAATAAATACTGCTAGGGCATTATTCAACCTAAATGACATCACCAGAAACTCATAATGACTATAAAGAGTCCTAAAGGTTGTCTTAGGGATGTCCTTATCCTTGATCTTCAACTAATTGTAACCAGACCTTAAATCAATCTTAGAAAACACTGTCGGACCCTGAAGCTAGTCAAATAAATCATTGATATGAGGTATAGGATACTTATTCTTCACTGTCACCTTATTCAACTGTCTATAGTCACACATACACGTAGAGCTATCCTTTTTCTTCACAAATAAACCTGTATCACCCCAAGGTAATACACTTGATCTAGTAATGTCCTTACCTAAAAAATATTAAAGTGGGTATTTAGCTCCTTCATCTCGGCAGAAGATATGAGCTAATGAGCCGTAGAAATAGGTCAGGTGTTGGGCTCGAGGTCAATACCAAACTCAATGTCTTACTCAAGAGAAAGGCCAAGTAGTTCAGTAGAAAAAATATCGAGAAACTCACGTACAATTGAAATGGAGTCAAGTAAAGGACTCACAGCACTAACATCCTGAACATAAGAAAGAAATGACCCATAACTTCTTGATATCAGTCTACTAGCCTACATATAAGAAATAATACTTGTCGGTGCACGGCTAAAATAACTCTGTCATACAAGTGAGGGTATGCTAGATATGGATAAGGTAACGGTCTTAACAAAATAATCCAAGACTATATGGTAATTGGATAACCAGTCTATGCCTAGAATTATATCAAAATCTATTATATCTAACACAATGAGATCACCTTGAGAATCAAACACTCAAACAGTCACTAGACAAGTGGATTCACAACAAAAGAGTCACTCACGAGGGTAGCTACACACGATGACACAGATAAAGACTCTAAACACAAACCTAACCGGGGTGCATAATAAGCAGAAACATATGAAAATATGGAATCGAGATCAAATACAATAGAAGTTGGTTGATGGCATATAGAAATCGTACTTGTGATCACAACATTTGAAGCCTCAGCCTCTGCCCTACCCAGTACAACATACAAATGGTCTTGCCTACTAACAGACTGGGTACTTATATAACACCTAAAGTTTGAACTAAGGCTAAAGTTTGAACTGAAGGCTCAATCATCCCAAGTTGGGGCCACTCACAGGCGAAGTGACCAACCCTACAGACATAACATGACCTGAGAACCTTTATCTATCTAAAAGGTCTAATAAATCCAAAATAACCATCTCGACTCGACGACCCTGGTTGAATACCCCTCTGAGGCTGACTAATGCTCTGACCACCAAAATCGCTATAACCAGGCTGACCCCTATTTGATATCTGAAGCGATGCATGAACTGGTCTACTAAGCTGGCCTTGATACTGATAAGGCTGTTGCTGGAAGTATATACCCTAAAATATAAAACCTCTAGAATGTGAGCCACTGTAGCTCCCGTTGTAACTACGCTGATAACGGGGTCTCTTATCACTGCCCCCTGGGCCTTGAAATCTATCTCCTTCATAGAATAGATGTGCTAAGCAATATTATAAAAAGACTTTTTTGAAGTCACCAAACTCTATGTAACCCTATAAATCAATAATATTAAACCTCTAACAAAATATTGAATACGCTCATACTCCATAGAAAGAATCATAGTGGCATGTTTGGCTAACTTATGAAATCTCACCTCATACTCAGCCACTGATATAGAACTCTATCTCAATCCCAAAAACTCATTTTGAAGGTGCTCACATATACTGAGAGGCATGTATTTACCCATTAAATCCTCAAAGAATTGAGTCCAAGTCATTAGTGGAGATTCAACTGGCATGGAATCAAGATAACCTCTTCACTACCTTCTCACTGCCATTTCTAGCTGATAAGCAATAAATTCCACTCCACGTGACTTGACCAACCCTAAATTACGTAATCTCTTCTCACAGCTAGACAAGAACTCATACACATCCTTTCTTGGGGTCCCAACAAATATGGGTGGAGTCAAGCTCAGAAATCAACCCAGCATCTTCTACTCCACCACAGACATAACTGCTTGGGTTACTACCAACTGTGGGACTATCGGTGCTGGCGGAATCTCTACTCTAGAAGCTGTAACTACATGTTGCGCCCCTAAATCAATACCACCCTATGTTGCTGGCTGAGCTCCTTTGGTCGGCGGAACACCAATTAACCACAATAATTGCACTAATGCATCCAAGAAAACCAAGGAAGATATAAACTCTAATGGAACCAAGACTGCCCCTTGGCCCACCTACTGCTGTGGTGGCAGAATACCTAGAGCTGTCTCAATATCAGGAGCTATAATAGGGTCTGGCGATGGCTCCCTCACCTAATCTCAAATTGGGTATGCTGCTCTATCCTGTAATCGACCTCAGGGTCAACCTTTGTCCCTAACTAGAGCTCTAGCAGCGGGCTTAGGGTCCTGATTCCGAACTACCACACCCCGCCTCCTAGACATCTGCGAACGTGTGAAACAAATAAAGATTTAGAGATTAATATAGAAACCACACACCGAGTGAATCAAAAAAATGAGACTTTCTTAATAATGTTTTGTATCCTCCCAAAGATAGGATACAGATGTCTCAGTATCGATCTATGAGACTCTACTAAATATTGGATCTTATACCAACAATATCGATGAAACCCAGGTTCTGATACCAAATTGTTATAATTTAATTTCTCAAGCCATGATGACACCTACTCTACCCCACTAGTAGGCACGCCAAGCCATGGCCTGGAATGACGAACAATGGGCTAACGGGTGGGAAATAAGGAAAGATAGGAGTAAATCAATACCAACAATAAATACATAAGTGGAATCAAAGAAATTGGCCTATATAATATATTGTATAAGGGTAAGGAAGAGGACAAAATGTATAAGATGATCTAACTCAAGACCTGGTAGGACGGTACTAGAGCCACTAATAACAAAAGAAGGGTACTAGACAATATCTAAGATATACATAATATATATATACAATAGTCTCAAATACAAAAGACTATACTGGAACAGATTAAAGAGGATCAACCTTGGAATCTAGAAAGTGCACCCTGCTCCAAATTAGTACTTGTTAAAGAATCACATCAACACTGACAGCTCAAACTCAGATCGACATCAGGAAAAAAATATAAAGGTATAGTATGATTATCAAATAATGGGTACTCAATAGACATCATCAATAGACAAAGCTAAAGTATAGTAAATACATAACCAAAATGTGAGAGTATAAGCCAAGTCAGCAGTGATAGAGGTAAAAAAGTAAATAGTTACTAAACTATGCAGGTGTAATAATAGAAATAAATAAAGACAATATAGAAAATAAACACCCCAACGGTAAGCAACACAAGCTAACTATAACTTAACTGGGACCCCATAAGCCTAGAAGGTACATAGAAGAAAATAACTAACCCTGCCGAGACCTGATGATAGGCGAATTTACGCACCTATATCAATATATTTTACCCATATTTTAGCCTAGTTTTGAGAACAAATTATATATTTCATGCACTTTTAGTCCTTTTTCCTGTAAATGAGCTAACGAACATGATTAGTAAAGTTTCAGGTATAAATGATGCATAATTCAGCATTTTATGGCTTACTTGACACAAAAGAAAGCTCACGAAGGAAGGGAAGGGAGTTTACACGCCTAAGGACCAAAACTGCTGCATGGAAAATCTGTCCCGGGCTAAAACAACATTTCTGAAGACTTTGGGGACTTACAGACACAAAGCTGGATTTTGACAATGATACATTAACCTAGTACAATTAGGTTATGTATTTCATTATTTTATGTGGATTATGATAATGTTACCTTAACCTAGTACATTTGGGTTAAGGATTTCATTAGTCTAATAGGATTTGTTTATTTATTTCATTAGCTTAGTAGGATTAGGATATGGGTATTATAAATACCCTATCATGCTAGAGATTTTAGAGAAGAAGGAGGGAGGAAGGAGGGAGAACACAATACCTTCTTCCATCCCTCTCATCTTCTAGCATCTACTACTCCTCTATTATTCTACACTACAAAGAATTCCACAACTCTTCTAATCTTTCCATCAATTCTATTTTCGTCTATTCTTCTATTCTTAAATTCTGCAACAAGAGAAACGTTACTCTGCAAGAAATCACACCTAACGCCTACCACTCTTGTGCTACACGAAATTGATCATTATTGTGGTACAATAACAATGTCAATTGTGGTTTTCTTCGCATTCATGGGTAACTAAACTTCTCTGTTGGGGTTATGGAAGCCGAATGAGTTACTATCTATTGCTGTGAGTTTGTGAGTTCGAGGTACGTATATTGCTTATATCATTATTCTCTTCATCTTAATCTACATTCTTTGCGGTTGCAAACGCAAGAATACGCCAGTCTAACATTTAACTTGTTCGAGAGAAAAGTTATTTGTCTGGAAAAGAGATAATGTCAAGGTAGTAGGACACCCTTTCCTATTAAAAAGCTAGTGCCGTAACTGGACTAACCTCTTGGAGAATTTGTACCGTTAGATACGCTTTAAGCTCGAGAGAGTTAAAGTGAAATAGTCCTTGTTTAGGTCGAGAGACGCTTGGATTTACCATCGACTACAATCCTCTATAAGCAATTGCATGTCAGAATTCTACACACTCATAGCCAATAGAGACGTATACCTCAGAAGGTGGACATAACCCCAACGCTTCAATTCTCATTGTTTACAACTTACGTAACAATCTTTCTCTTTTACTTTGCTATTTTCAGCTTTTATTTAATTGTTTTGGTGACACATTACAATCCCCCCTTTTTACGAGACTTGCACTAAAAGTCTAGTAATCTTTACTTACTTGTTGACCAAGCTATTCCCTGTGGGATCGATACCCAACCCAGTTGGGTTCTATATTTGCTAACGACCGCTTTACACTCCTACGAGAGCTGTAGATTGAGCGTTATCAAAAATTGGCGCTGTTGCCGGGGAATACAAGTGTCAATTAAGTTCGTAATAATTACTAGACCCTTTGGTCGAAGGCTCTCGTACTTTTACTTTTAGTTTTTGTTTTTGTTTACTGCAGGTTTTTGTTCAGTGCATCAATGGATGCACAACGTGAAATACCATTCGATGATGATGATGATGATCTTGATGGAGCCGGAGCCACAGGAGCCATTATTCCACCACCATTAGCGCCCGGAGCCAAGTTCAACATCACAAGCACCATGATTCAGTTATTGCAACTCAAGGGATTGTTTGGTGGACTAGCAGGCGATGATCCGAATATGCATCTCATCAACTTTATTTCTACATGCAAGTCTTTTGACAATCCTGGTGTTGGTCAGAATGCAATTCGATTACGTCTATTTCCATTGTCTCTGTCTGGGGAGGCAACACTATGGTTGAATGGGCTGACTCCTGATTCAATTACAAATTGGAGGCAATTGAGAGACGCTTTCCTAGAAAGATTCTTTCCGCCTTCTAAAAGGGCACAATTGAGAGATGAAATCAGTAACTTTCGTCAGCTTCCCACTGAAGCTCTTCATGAAACATGGGAGAGGTTCAAGACAAAGCTAGCGAGATGCCCAAACCATCACATGACTAATGTTCACCTCATGGAGATATTGTATAGAGCCTTGAATTCAATAACTAAGCCAGTGGTGGAAAACGCAGCTGGAGGATCTTTTATGGACCTCACCTTTAGTCAAGCAAGCAATATGCTAGATCGCATGACGAAACAAAGTAGAGCTTGGCATACCCGGGATTCTGAGGTAGCAAGCCCCAGTTTATCTATAGGCATGACTGCAGACCAAAGAAGAAGACAAGAAGAACGTGATCAAGATTTAGCGCATATGAAAACGCAAGTGGATCTTCTGACAAAGCATTTATTATCAGGGAAGACCGAAAAAGTGAAAGTTATGGCGCTAAAAGGAAGAGACGAATCTGATTCGGAAGAGGAGGCCAACTACTTGAACAATCAGGGGGGTTTCCGTGGGAATACCCAAGGAAACCAAGGTCGGAACTATTATGATAAATCTGGAAGCAAAGACCAAGGTAGTTGGAATAAAAATAATGAAAAGAGTGGTTTGTACGTTCCCCCTGGTAGACGTGATACCACCACATCTAATTCTGGAAGTATGGAAGACATGATGGCTAAATTATTGAAAGGAGTGGAAGCAACGAGCGCGGGAGTTACTGAGGTAATTAATGATTTGTCCTCCATGAAACAACTAGTTGATTCTCATTCCACTTCAATCAAGCAAATAGAGCAGAAATTGAGCCAATTCTCAGCAGCACTCAATCAAAGAAAGGCTGGCACTTTACCTAGCAACACCGTGCAAAACCCAAGGAATGATGGGTCATGCATGGCTATTACTACCCGAAGTGGTAAGGTGCTGGAAACCTCATCTAAGGGCAAGCAAGTGGTTGACGAAGTAGTGGACATTGATGATACGGCGAAAGGGGAAGATGCCGCAGAAGCTGATCCTGATGTCCATAACGTCACCCCTCACGATTTGCAACCTGAAAAAGCTGAAAAACGGAAGCAAGAGGAGAAGAAAGCCGTGGAAAGAACAATTCCATACCCACCACCACCTTTTCCTCAAAGATTGAAGAAGGTGGCGGATGATACAAAGTTCAGCAAATTCATGACCATGTTGAAGCAGCTGACCATTAATGTTCCGTTGGTAGAGGCGCTAGAAAAAATGCCTGGGTACGCTAAATTCATGAAGGACCTGTTGACAAAGAAGAGGGCTGTAAGCTATGAGCCGGCAGATAATATTCATCATTGCAGTGCAATTGCCACAAGGTCCTTAGTACAGAAGAAGGCAGACCCCGGAGCTTTCACTATTCCTTGCACTGTCGGATCTTTGAACTTTGCCAAAGCATTATGTGACCTAGGAGCCAGCATCAACTTGATGCCATTATCGATCTACAAGAAGTTGGGGTTAGGAGATCCTACACCAACTAACATGAGGCTTGTTATGGCAGATAGGTCGGTAAAACGACCGGTTGGTATTCTATGTGATGTCTTGGTAAAGGTTTCTTCATTTATCTTTCCAGCAGACTTTGTCATCTTGGATTGTGAAGCAGATTCAGAGGTTCCCATAATCTTGGGATGCCCTTTCCTTGCTACAGGAAGTGTGCTCATTGATTTGAGAGCTAATGAACTTTCATTCCGAATAAATGACGAAGTGGTTCGACTTGATGTTTGCAAATCAATGAAGCAACCCAAAGATCTGAGTGTATTTTCTGTGGCTGATGTTGTCTTTAACGATGAGAAAGAACGCCTTGAAGAAGAGCAAATTCTTGATGATCCTTTTGAGGTTTTGCTCATGAAAGGAGAGAATGAGGATGCTGAAATTTCTGAAGAAGCTGTTTGTGCGCTATCGGGATTAGGGACATATCGCTATACTCCCAAGAAGCTGGATCTTGATCTCAAGAATCGGCCCACACCACCAGCCAAGCCATCTATTGAAGAACCACCCACACTAGAGTTGAAGGAGCTGCCAAGTCATCTGAAGTACGCATTCTTAGGAAGCGGAAACACACTTCCAGTCATAGTGGCAGCCGATTTGGGTGAGCAACAAGTTGCAGCTCTTATTTCGATCTTACAAAAGTATATTAGAGCCATTGGATGGACCATTGCGGATATTATTGGTATTCCACCTGGGATTTGCACACATAAAATTCAGCTTCAAGAAAAGTGCACACCCACCATTGAACATCAAAGGCGTTTAAACCCACCTATGCAAGAAGTGGTGAAGAAGGAGATTATAAAGTGGTTAGACGCAGGAGTTGTATATCCTATCTCTGATAGTACGTGGGTAAGTTCTGTACAATGTGTTCCCAAGAAAGGAGGAATGACGGTGGTCGCAAATGCAAAGAATGAACTTATTCCACTCAGGCCCGTTACTGGATGGAGAGTATGCATGGACTACCGCAAGCTGAATTCGTGGACACTCAAGGATCACTTCCCCATGCCATTTATGGACCAAATGCTAGATCGATTAGCGGGGAAAGGATGGTTTTGCTTCTTGGATGGTTATTCAGGTTATAATCAGATTTGTATTGCTCCCGAAGATCAAGAGAAGACAACGTTCACATGCCCATATGGTACGTTTGCCTTCAAACGCATGCCATTCGGGTTGTGTAATGCACCATCCACCTTTCAACGTTGTATGATGTCCATTTTCTCTGATATGGTTGAAGACACTTTGGAGGTATTTATGGACGACTTTTCAGTTGTCGGTGAGTCTTTTGAAGCATGTTTGGCAAACTTGAGCATGGCATTGCAAAGATGTGTAGAGTTCAACCTTGTGCTGAATTGGGAGAAGTGCCACTTCATGGTAAAAGAAGGAATCGTTCTTGGGCACAAGATCTCTGAAAGAGGAATAGAGGTTGATCGAGCAAAAATAGAGGTAATTGAGAAGCTACCGCCTCCAATTTCGGTGAAGGGAGTCCGTAGTTTTCTTGGCCATGCTGGTTTCTATCGTAGATTCATCAAAGACTTTTCCAAAATTTCTAGTCCATTGTGCAAACTACTGGAGAAAGATGCGAAGTTTGACTTCAATGACAATTGTTTAAAGGCATTCGAATGCCTTAAAGGAAAACTCATTGAAGCCCCTATCATGGTAGCACCAGATTGGACGCTCCCGTTTGAGGTCATGTGCGATGCTAGTGGTGTAGCCGTTGGTGCTGTTCTTGGACAAAGAAAGGAGAAACTATTTCATCCTATCTACTATGCGAGTAAGGTCCTAAATGAAGCCCAAAGGAACTACACTGTTACTGAACAAGAGCTCCTAGCGGTTGTATATGCGTTTGAGAAGTTTCGTGCCTATCTATTGGGTACCAATGTGATCGTCCATACAGACCATGCAGCTCTTAAGTATCTAATGACGAAGAAGGATGCCAAACCAAGGTTAATTCGATGGGTACTGCTGCTGCAAGAGTTTGATTTCGAAGTCAAAGATAGAAGAGGTTGCGAGAACCAAGTGGCTGATCACCTATCTAGACTTGAGAATGAACATGTGGCGCAACCTGAAATTCAGATTGATGATGCATTCCCTGACGAGGAGATATTAGCGACAAAAATGGAGAAAGTACCATGGTATGCCGACTTTGCAAATTTCGTAGAGAGTAATGTGATACCTGCCAACTTATCTTACCACCAAAGGAGGAAGTTTATGCATGACGTTCAGCACTACTATTGGGATGAACCTTATTTGTTTCGAAGATGCACGGATGGGATCATTCGACGATGTATATCCCATGAAGAAGTACCTGCTATATTGGAAGCATGCCACACTTCGCAAGTTGGAGGACATCATGCAGGGAATCGAACGGCAAGAAAAGTATTGCAAAGTGGTTATTATTGGCCCTCGATATTCAGAGATGCATACGACTATGTGAGAAGGTGTGACCAATGCCAACGTCAAGGTACTATTTCAAAACACCATGAAATGCCCATGTCCAAAATTATGGAGGTAGAACTTTTTGATGTGTGGGGTATTGATTTCATGGGTCCATTCGTGAATTCGTTCGGAATGAAGTACATCTTGGTTGCTGTGGATTATGTTTCGAAATGGGTTGAAGCTGTAGCATTGGCCGACAACGAAGGAAAGCGTGTTGTAGCGTTCTTAAAGAAGAATATCTTCTCTCGCTTTGGGGTACCTCGTACTATCATAAGTGATGGAGGATCTCACTTTTGCAACAAGCTATTCAAATCTGTATTGGCCAAGTATGGTGTCAAGCAACACAAGGTAGCTACGCCTTATCATCCCCAAACTAGTGGACAAGTAGAGGTTTCCAATCGCGAGATTAAGCAAATCCTTGCAAAGACGGTTAATGCAAATAGGAAGGATTGGTCTCGAAAGCTAGATGATGCACTATGGGCATATAGGACTGCATTCAAGACACCCATTGGCATGTCTCCTTATCAACTAGTTTATGGGAAGGCTTGTCATCTACCTATCGAGCTTGAATACAAGGCATTGTGGGCATTGAAGCACTTGAATCTGAATTGGAATGATGTGAAGAATCTGAGGTTGGAGCAGCTGAACGAATTAGATGAGTTCCGTCTCCATGCATATGAAAGATCGGATTTATACAAGGAGCGGATGAAGAAGTATCATGATCAGCGGATTGTTCGACGAAACTTCCAAAAGGGTGATATGGTACTACTCTTCAACTCCAGATTTAAGCTCTTCCCAGGTAAGTTAAAATCTAAGTGGTCTGGTCCATTTAAAGTTATACAAGTCTACTCGTCTGGAGTAGTCGAATTGGAAGACAATAAGGGTGTTGTCTTCAAAGTGAATGGCCAACGTGTTAAGCCGTATATCGGTCCTCTTGACTCGATGAATGACATGGCCATCACTTATCTCGACGAAGTCTAAGTACTCGAGATTACTACGTCGAGCCACGACAATAAATAAGGCGCTAGATGGGAGGCAACCCATCGTACTAATCGTTTTCATTTGTTTGAGCGAATATAGGTGCAAGAAGTTTTCAACGAGGAGATTAATTTCAATTGACGATTTGGACGCATTGTATGGTAAAGTTGGTAAATTAGGAAGGGTGATGCATAAGGCTATGGATTGAGCCTTTCCCACACCAAAATAGGCTTCGAGGAAGGCTAGGCCTTGGTAAAACTAGGCCACAAACGATGCACAACCTATCCTATAGCCTAAGGTCTCGGAATCTAGTGTGCTATACACTATGCGCCGCCTATTCCTAGGTATGCTTTTGACTATGCGCCGCCTATGCTATGGCATTTGGTCTCAGTATCTCATATGCCATAGACTATGCGGCGCATATGTCCCATTATGCCATAGACAATGCGCCGCATATGTCTAAAAATGCCATAGACTATGCGGCGCATATGTCCCATTATGCCATAGACAATGCGCCGCATATGTAGGAATTTTGTCTCCAAAACCGATTGTAAATGGGTCATAACCCGACCCATACTCCTCCTATATAAAGGGGACTTAGTCTTATAACACGACCACAATAGAAAATACCCTAAAGGCGCCGCATACTCTTCCAAATCCTCTAAAAATTTTCTTCTTTTGCTCTTCCAATTCACAAAACCATCTCCACAAGCTTCAAGCAAGTAAGTGCTCTCTTATTCTTCATTTATTTCTCGTAAGTACTACGTTTCTATGGCTATTATTAACTGCTAAATTATATAAGATTGTTGGTGATGTTCATGTGTTTGGATTGTTGTTGCAAAATCATGTGAGTGAACATATACGTAGGAAAATATTGACTTGTTTCCGACTTGAATTTGGTTTCAATAGCATTATTATGATATTTGCGGAATTGCTATGGCTATGAATATTGCCTAAGATTGTTGTTTGGATACTTACATGTTAGACTATCCCGGCCATCGGGATAAGACTTATAGTGCCTACCGACTTAGGAGGTTGTGATTGTTGTAAGAATAACGATTCAATGTGGTAACCCCTATGTAGTAGTGTTGCGATATCTACCATGAAAGTAGTCCAATGGCTGCAAGTAAGTGATGCATTGCTGATTTTCTTGTCGGAATACAATCCTAAAACGTATCTCGATGAAATCTGAGTAAATCGACTACTTTCACCTCACTGATTTGTGATAACAAAACTAAGTGTGGGGTGGTACCCCTAATGCTTGCTTATAGATTGTATCAAGTGAGACTGTGCTGCAACTAACACTATTTCTAGTCTCAGGTACAATGGCACCTAAAGCGAGGCAAGGCAAGGAGAAGGCGACCACTTCCCAAAAGGGCAAGAAGAGAAGTCGAAAAGACCAAGGAGAATCATCCTCAGCACAACCACCACGCAGAATGTTCGGAATAAAATGGGTTCTTGAGGAAGAAGCCAAAGCATGGTACAGCAGCAACAAAGAAAGAAAATATGTGCACGTCGACTTGATCAACAAGGATACCTTAGCAAAGAAGGAGCCGCGTATGTTGGCAAAAATAATGGCTTTGAAGTTGGATTTCATCTTCCGCGACATGGGAGAGTGTAATCTTGATCTAACAAGAGAGTTTTATGCCAACTGGTCGCCAAACACAACAGGCAATGAAGTCAAAATTCGGGGTCAGGTGTTACAGCTCACCGCGGACTGGATCAACTCTTTTCTTGGCTTACCTTCAATCGACGCAGCACCATTCAAAGAGCTATGCAGCAGGCCTCCTTATAGAGCAATACGACACACGCTTTGTGGAAGCAGATCAATGGCAAGGTGGGGCAGACATAAAGAAACCGGCCGACACAACACCTTCCCCTATGCTCCACTAAATAGGGAAGCAAGAATCTGGATGCGCATTGTCAACTCATGTCTTATTCCTGGGACTCAATACACCAAGATATCGAGAGATAGAGTGTGTTTGGTCTATGCTTTAATGACGAATGTCCCAATCAACTTTGGGGCAATCATTCGATCCACCATGAGGAAGGCCAGACTACACAAAAGGTCCCATTTCACATTTGGCAATTTGTTGACAGCAATCTTGCGGAAGGAGGATATCGAAGAGAAACCAGCTGATCATAAACTCCCACACAATCCGAAGAAGGTTGACCTCACAAAGGTCAAAGATGCTGAATCAACACATGGCATCAACCTTACTACGGCAGAGATACATGCTCGGGATGAGAGTTTCTCCCGCCATATGTACGGCATGATGAGGTTTACAATGATGAGCGGAGGTCGTGTTCCAACTGCTGCAGAGCTCCAACAGCTGGACCACGACTATCCCATGAACATGCATGCACGGGAGATGTGTGGAGTGGGCGTATACTTTGAGGAACCTCTAGATGATGATGTGCCGACTGATGACGATCGACGCTTGCCAGACTCTGACGAGGAGGAGAACTCTGACGACGACTCTTATGATGATTCCGACGAAGGGGGTATGACCCCCGACAATGAGGAAGAGTCCGACTAACCAGGTTCCTCGTATTTATTTTCCACTGAGGGCAGTGTCCCGTTTAAGTGTGGGGTGGCGGTATCGTATGCTATACTTCTCTATTGCATCTATGTTTGCTTGCTTTGTTTTTGTTTCGTTTTTTTTTTTCATTTTTTTAGTAGTAAATTTTTTCTTTCTAGCTTCGCATGAAATTATTTTGATAGGCAGCATGAGATTATAACAAGAGTATGTGCTAAAATTGTGACTATTGAGACGTTTAGGCTCTAGTTGTGACTCATTATGTGATATTGTGTGGTTCAATTCCTTCACTTGTTGGGTCGAGAGTCTATATTACTTCCAAGCAAGTCGACCATGTGCCTTGTGTGTGTGAGATAATCGTATATTCTATGTGTGTGGCTGATGCTAGAACTTGCCTGGTATGTATGCAAAGCGAAAATAAGGAGTGTAAATTTAGGATATGATTTAGGCATTTCTTTGGCAACCTATATTTGTTTACCTTCAGTTTTACCTACCCATGGACATCATCCTAGTTAAACCCTTTTGAGCCTTTAGCCTATTTTCTTTGACAACCTTGTATGTAAGCCTAATCCATTTTTTTAAGACCGTAATTTGATCCAAACTCCTAAGTGCTTTAAAGTGAAAAAGTCATGTGACAACATAAGAGGAAATTGGGTGAGTATGATGCTATAAATTGTAATGGTGCTTGAATGTGTTATGAAAAAGAAAGTGCTATCATAAGAAGTATGTTGTGAAAAGAAAAAGGAAAAGAAAGCTGAAAAGCGAGTTGTGCTTAAAATTGAAAAACAAAAGAGGAGAACAAGGGTGGTAGAATAAAAGAAAGAAAGGTTGAAAGAAAAGAAAAAAGTGTCAATAATACAATGTGATGTATTAAAGCGCTTAGGAACATAGTCATTATTCTTGGCCAAAATAGTCCTACCCGTCCCTTAGCCTACATTACAACCATCAAAAGACCTACTTGATCCTAATCTTAACATTCCAACATTTAGTAGAGTATTACATTAAGGGCAAGCCTATGGTCATCAGTTGCTACATATGAATTCTTTGTGAGAGTGAGAGCAAGGACATTTTGATACCCATGTTTGAAAAATATGTTGTACTTGTGAATGATTATGGTTACTATAGTGTGAGACACACATGGTTGATGAGTTTTGGATAGTTGTATATGATTCTATGCACTTTAACGTTTGCATGCGAGTTGATCACCATCACGAGTCTATACTTGAGGTTAAATTGTTTCTACTTATAATCGGAAAGCTACTCTTGGTTGATAATTGTTGTGCTTGTCTTGACGAATATTTTGTGTTGTTGCTGTAAAACCCTAAGTTGATGTTTAGAAGGACATGATAGTTTGTTCGAGGACGAACAAAGCTCTAAGTGTGGGGTGTTGATGATAGGCGAATTTACGCACCTATATCAATATATTTTACCCATATTTTAGCCTAGTTTTGAGAACAAATTATATATTTCATGCACTTTTAGTCCTTTTTCCTGTAAATGAGCTAACGAACATGATTAGTAAAGTTTCAGGTATAAATGATGCATAATTCAGCATTTTATGGCTTACTTGACACAAAAGAAAGCTCACGAAGGAAGGGAAGGGAGTTTACACGCCTAAGGACCAAAACTGCTGCATGGAAAATCTGTCCCGGGCTAAAACAACATTTCTGAAGACTTTGGGGACTTACAGACACAAAGCTGGATTTTGACAATGATACATTAACCTAGTACAATTAGGTTATGTATTTCATTATTTTATGTGGATTATGATAATGTTACCTTAACCTAGTACATTTGGGTTAAGGATTTCATTAGTCTAATAGGATTTGTTTATTTATTTCATTAGCTTAGTAGGATTAGGATATGGGTATTATAAATACCCTATCATGCTAGAGATTTTAGAGAAGAAGGAGGGAGGAAGGAGGGAGAACACAATACCTTCTTCCATCCCTCTCATCTTCTAGCATCTACTACTCCTCTATTATTCTACACTACAAAGAATTCCACAACTCTTCTAATCTTTCCATCAATTCTATTTTCGTCTATTCTTCTATTCTTAAATTCTGCAACAAGAGAAACGTTACTCTGCAAGAAATCACACCTAACGCCTACCACTCTTGTGCTACACGAAATTGATCATTATTGTGGTACAATAACAATGTCAATTGTGGTTTTCTTCGCATTCATGGGTAACTAAACTTCTCTGTTGGGGTTATGGAAGCCGAATGAGTTACTATTTATTGCTGTGAGTTTGTGAGTTCGAGGTACGTATATTGCTTATATCATTATTCTCTTCATCTTAATCTACATTCTTTGCGGTTGCAAACGCAAGAATACGCCAGTCTAATATTTAACTTGTTCGAGAGAAAAGTTATTTGTCTGGAAAAGAGATAATGTCAAGGTAGTAGGACACCCTTTCCTATTAAAAAGCTAGTGCCGTAACTGGACTAACCTCTTGGAGAATTCGTACCGTTAGATACGCTTTAAGCTCGAGAGAGTTAAAGTGAAATAGTCCTTGTTTAGGTCGAGAGACGCTTGGATTTACCATCGACTACAATCTTCTATAAGCAATTGCATGTCAGAATTCTACACACTCATAGCCAATAGAGACGTATACCTCAGAAGGTGGACATAACCCCAACGCTTCAATTCTCATTGTTTACAACTTACGTAACAATCTTTCTCTTTTACTTTGCTATTTTCAGCTTTTATTTAATTGTTTTGGTGACACATTACAATCCCCCCTTTTTACGAGACTTGCACTAAAAGTCTAGTAATCTTTACTTACTTGTTGACCAAGCTATTCCCTGTGGGATCGATACCCAACCCAGTTGGGTTCTATATTTGCTAACGACCGCTTTACACTCCTACGAGAGCTGTAGATTGAGCGTTATCAAGACCCCACAAGTCGATGGGTTCACACAAGGAACAACTAAAGTAAGAGAATAAGAAACGTATAATCGAACTAATCTCATGTAACAACTTGATCCCAAAGTCACAATAAACCATTCAGATGTGCACTGGACTTGAACTAACACCACTAGATAACAATAAGAGGCCAAACGTCGGGCTCAAACTGATAATAATGGATAATAACAATAGGATACGCCGGATTCAAACTAGAAATAGTGGATAATAATAAGATACCACATAAATCATGTACAACAGAACTCAGTACCACTGTCAATACTCCTAGAACAATCGAAATCAACATCAGAATACCCCGATCGTATCATAACCAGGTGCCGAACTCAAAACTAAAATTCATAGTAACCATAATAGAACCAGAATATAGTGAATCCATAACTAACTAAATCCGAATGTACAATTAAAACTCAGACCACACCGTAATCTATGCCAAAGTTGTGCTAGAACTCATAAATAACGGAAATAAAATATATATTGGTCCCAAACAAGAACTAAAATGCATTTATATAAGCATACACATAACTAGCTAAAAGGAAGTAATTCAAGGTTTCACAACTTAATACTACACCCAAAGCTTATAAATACTACACCATAATAAGGGATAATAGGCCCAAAATCTACCAAAATGAGGCACTGACCAGATAAATAAGGCATAAAATATTTTAAATGATATTCAAGCTACAACTACCTGTCAAAACTGGCATAATAGAAATACTAATATCATAGATAAGCTCAATGTAAAGATAAGGTAAGCCTAGCCTACCTGGACTCCAAAGATAAAAGCCCAGCCGAGAAGCCCCACTAGAACCCGAGGTTGAATAACTTAATGTAGATAATTAATTTATGTGCAATAATCAAATATCATAACAAAATACTATATATTATTCAACTTGAATACACAGTAATATATAGAGAGAGAGATGTGTGTGCGCGCGCATGCGCAGATGTTAGCAAAAGTGATTTGCAAAGGAAATATATGTTAAAAATGAATTAAAAGAATGTAGAAGTGCTTATTTATTAATATTGACAAAGCATCCACATATGTACATTACTGCACTAAACAAATAATCCTAGTACACAAGTAGTAACTTCTAATTTATTGCTAAATTTGTTGTACAATTTTATCCTCTCCCACGTGAATGTTGCTACTCAAACATTGATTATAACTTTTCAAATGCATCACAATTAATAAAAATTATTTTAAATACAGCCTCTATCATATAATTATAATATTTTAACATATCTAGATTCACTATCTTTACTTAAATATTAAAAAATTAAAAAATTATTATAAAATAATATAAGTGTATCATAGCTAAAAATCTTGATAAACATCTAAAATAATTTAGAAAGCTAATGAAATATATATTTTAACCAATTCTAATTTAATTAAAATATTTCATAACTTATTTCTCAAACGAACTATCCAAAAATTGAATTGTGAGTCCAAGCAAGTCCCAAATAACTTGACACAGTTATGAAAAAGCTCTAAATGCTAAAAATGCACAAAAATGAGAGAATTAATTGGAAGGATCATTACATGGAATGAACATCATTTTAGTTAGACAATTTTTAGGTTAACTCTCTTTATGAGGTTTATAGATTGGATCCCCTTGTCTCTACATTGAATCTCTCTTGAATATCTTTTGGTAAGATTATTCATGTATTAGTTCAATTCTCTTTTCTCTTTAATTTAATCATGTAATTATTTATTCAAATTAGATAATTTCAAATCTATATTTGTTGTCTAATTTTCTTCAATTGTGGAATTATTCTTTTTTCTCTACCTCTTATTAATTTCTTGATTACCTATTGATTTTCTCTAGCTTGTATCTTATTTTAAATCAATTGGTATTACAGTAAGGCTAAAGAATTTTTCCCTAGAATTGTTAATCTTTGACTTGTATCGTTTGAAAATCTAAGAAAAAAAATCTAAAAAAAAAAAAAATTGGGACTGAAAAATCAGAGAAAGTTGCAAGCGAGTGTTGTTGGACTTTGTTGAAAATAGTTTAAATTTCTTGAAAATCAAATTTGGGGGCATTTAAAATAATTTGAAGTTGATTTTGTCCAATTTTTTTTCATTTTCGCATCTGCAATTTCAACACTTTCTAAAGTGCGTAAGTTTACGTTTTTGAGCTCTCTTGTGTAAATTTTTATCCCCATCTTTTGAATCTAAGTTATTTTGATCATAGGTAAACTATATTAGGTCCTAATTTTGGGATCTTAAGGATACTTTGGGGTTAATTGTGAGTTTAAAAATTGAATATTTTTCCTTGTTCAAATTTTAGTGAAATTTTGAAGTTTGAATTGATTCCTTACTTCGAAAACTATTGGGTGATGCTTTAAAATATCCCATATTGATTGGGTAAACTTGATTTGAGTTGGGTCTTGATAAATCTGATGAATGTGGTGTTTTGAGCTTGTTTTGAGTAATCATTTTTTTCAAACTCTAAAATTTTGAGTTGTTTGATTTATGGGTAACTCATATTGTATGTCAATCTCTTTAGCTAGATTATATTGAGTATTAGTTCTACTTGTGTTATATAGTTATTTTGTGTTTGAATTTCATTTCATGTCAATTTCTTTCGTACTTTTCTCTTTTTAGTTTCGTTGTGTGTTTATTTCATTCCTTGCCTATTAGTATGTTTTGTCCTTCTTTTTTATTGCCATAAACTCTGCTTTGAACCGATACTTGAAAGCTTACTTTAAAATTATAGAACTGTGAAGAGACTAAAGAATGCCCTTGAGTGGTGAGATCATTTGAGTGTGGTCCTAAATGCCTACTATCTTTGAGTGTATACATGAGCAGAAAGAAAATTGAGTGTCATTATTTGAGTTATACACATGAGGGAGTGACTTGTGAGGTCCATTATTTTATGAACCACTTTTTTTGTCCGAATTATGTCTTATATAGGTTTAAGGAGTTACAATGGAGGTTTGGATGATAATGGAGAAAGGAGAATTCATCTTATAATTTTACTTCTAGTAAGAATATTATGAAGTTTTTCATGATTATTATAATAGTGCTTCTACGATAATAAAAAAACATGAGCCTAAGAAAAAATTGATTAAATTTGACGTCATTATGGAGGGGATATGAAAGCAATTGCATATTTGATAGCATCTTATTTGAAGATAAATTGTAGATTGTATTATACCAACTTCATTAATCCTTCTTTGATTGAATGGTTGGAAATACCTTGTGATACAAAAATTTCACAATATAAATTTTGTGGAAGGATGCTTCACAAAGAGGTGAAGATCATTGTTTACCATGAGAGCTATCAAGAAAAAATTTGGTGTGATGTCTACCTTTTGTCTACTTATTTGGTATGTTTAGGAGCTCGTTGGTTCAAGCATAATAGATTTTGGTTTAATATAAATTTGAAAAAAAATATTTTTGTAGATTTTAGGGAACAAAAACAGGTCTTAAATTTCATAGGTATTAAGGAATCTTTAATAACAAATGAGAAAATCAAGAAAGAAAAAGTGAAGACTACTAACTTAAAATTTAATATGCAAAGTCCTTTCAACAATTCAAGTAGAGTCTTTGAATCTTCTAAAGATGCTAAGTTGAAACTTGATGTGAAGAGTCAGCCTATTGTACTTATAATAAAATGAATGAGAAAGAAAAAAAAAGAGTAAGGAAGTGAATAGTGACAATTCAAGTGGACAAAAAAAAAGATCTTTGAAATAAAGTGAGTGAGTGACTGCAAACATAAAAGAAAAAAGAGTTGAAAATTGAGAATGAACTATAAAAAAAAAGTGAAGCAAGTGAGAAAAGAAAATGAGATAATAGAAAAACAAGAGAGTGTGTCATAGAGGTTTTCTTATTGTAACTCTAACCCGTTGAATTTTTATTTTTCTAGTGTTTTCACTTCTTTTGTAGATCGCTTTGATGAAGAACACAAAAAGGATGAATTCACATGGAAAAAAAGTTCAAGAATTGAAAGAAGCAAGTTAAGTTGGGACTACATCAAGTGAGTAAGCGGGCTTAATTGAAGAAAATCAAGATAAAGAAGGTTCTTTAAGTGTTCATCAAGGTAAAAGAGCTAATTCTAACTCTTTAGTTACTTCAAATAAATTTGTTGGTGACTTGAGTGTGAATGTTAGACTATCTTTTGGTGAAGTTTGTGATTCTTAACTTTGTGTGAATAAAGAAATATGGATGATAGTCATACACTAGTTAAATATGATTGTGGAGCTAAAATTGTTATTGATTGTGAGCTTAAAATGTTTCAAGCTAGTGTTATGTTAAATATGAAAAACTATGGTGTTTTCTTAAATTCTTGTGATGAAGATGAATATATTTCTTTTTTAACTACTAGAAACATTAAAAATGTGATTGATGATGAATATCTCTTTGCAAGTGAGTTTGTTCGTAGCAATTCTTTATCTGTAAGGACATGAATAGATTTTGTGGTAGTACACTTGAAATGGAGCATGCAATTTGTGATAATATCTCTTTTGAGCCTAAAGAATATCAAATTTTAAAAATATTTGACAATTCGTTATTTGATGAAAATATTAAGAAAATTTGAAAAGTGATTTTTGTATTGATAGTGTGAGTCATTGTTTGAGTACAAAAAGATTTGAGGTATCTTTGCCTTTTAAATACAAGAATAATTTATTTGAATGGCTAGTGCTTATTTTTAGACTTTCTAAAGTCATGAAGATAAATTTCTATGCTTTTGATCTTTATAGTAGAAACTTTGTTGTAATTAAAGAGAATTCTTTAATGTTGCTATCTGATTCATGTTGTGAGTTACTAAGTGAGAAATACAAGAAAGATTTGAGATTGATGTTTGTGTTTGATCTCGGAAATGCGTAGTTGTACTTAAAGTTTGTGAATGATATTGTTAGTTCTCTTAATTATGTGGTTAGAAGAGTACAATTCTATTGTGAATTCAGAAACTATTTAATCCAAGTTGTTGAAGAAACTAGTTTTAACTTGAAAATCCTAATACAACAACAACAACAACATACCCAATGTATTTCCACATAGTGGGGTCTGGGGAGGGTAGAGTGTATGCAGACCATACCACTACCTCAGGTGAAGTAGAGAGGTTGTTTCCGATAAACCCCCGGCTTAGAACCGATAACAAAGTGTAGAATTATTAGTATCATTAGTCATTTTTATAATTGTGGTATACTTTTGAGTCAAGTTATCCATACCATACTTGAATAGTTGATTTTTATGTGATTTCATAGTTCTTGGCTCTATCACAAAGTGTGTATTTGTAGGAGTGGTATGTAACTTATTTGAAAGATTATTTTTTGTCTTGGATACTAACTCCCCTTTATGATTTGCAATTTTTGAATTTAAGGTCGAATTCTTTTCAGCAGGGAGAGTATGATGCAAGTTCGGGAAGTGCCAATTGCATGAAAGGATTTCACTTGATATCGAAAGTTTTGAGTGTTTCAAAAGAGTGCAAAAACCAACGAATCAATACAATAAAATATTAACATCATATTTTAGGGTCCCTTTTGGTCATATATGATGCACATATAACTACGGACATTTATGTCATTTTTATCTGAGCTAACTCTATCACTATAAATAAAATAGGATGAACATCATTTTAATTAGAAAATATTTTTAGGTTAACTCTCTTGGTGAGGTTTATGAGTTGAATCCATTTGTCTCTACATTGAATCTCTCTTGAATACTTTTGGTAAGATCATTCATGTATGAGTTCAATTCTCTTCTCCTTGGAATTTAATCATGTAATTGTTTGTTCAAATTAGATAAGTTCAAATCTATATTTATTGTCTATAATTTACCTCAATTATTGTATTATTATTTCTTTCTTCTCTACCTCCTATCGATTTCTTGATTATCTCTTAATTCTCTCTATCTTGTATCTCGTTTTACATCAACTTCTTTTGAATCCAAGTACAATGTCCTGAAGTTAAAACTCAATGACTTATATAGAACTCAATTCGAACCTATAAAAGTGAACTAATACTATATTGAGAAATTTCTGAAGTTTGAATTGAAATTGAAAAATGAATAATTTTTTTAATAGAATTTGTACTATGTATTTCAAATTCCAAAACGAAAAAGTAGAGTTTGAACTGTGTTAGTTTTAACTATAAGAACATTTTTCTTGTATCCAATTGCGCAGGGTATATTCGAAATTTTAAGTTTTTTGTGTTTTAATTTAGGGGTATGATCATATGAATGACAGTGATTAAAAAATTAATTATTTCCCTATTCTCTCCACCAAAAATCACGGTGAGTAGTAGCAATGGCAAGTTTTTGGTGACTTGCTAGAATTTATAGAGAATTTGTTTCAGCTTTATGAGATAATTTGTACTAAAATCTTGGTGATTCACCTGACATGTGGCAAGTCTATCCATCTCTAAGTGATTCACTAAGACGATCTCTTCTCTTGAAAGGGTGATACTTCAAGGGATTTCGTCTCTCAAATGAAATAATGTTAAATGATTATCTTCTTGCTTTGTCGTTAAAAAGTAAATATTATTATGAAATTTAAATTTCAAATGTGAAATTTCACAATAATGTTCTGAAGTGTTACTTGTAAAATTTAAAATTTCTTGATAATGTATATTTTCTCTAATTGTAGAGTTTGATAAGTGATTATTGATAAATTTTACATGTCATCTTCTTTAAAGATATTGGTCGAAGTGCACACCTATTGGATTTTGACCAAATTCATTCATTACTGAAACAACTTGATACAAGACTGAAGCTAGCAAAATTGCGTTTGAACTTATATAAGTAATCTCAAAGTTAGTAGGTCACATACATGCTGAACTTTAGCCACGCATAATTGAAGTTTAAATATTTTTGCATGAATGTGCTTCAAGCACATGTGATTGAAGTTGAGTCAATCTTTCCATGTACTATATAGTCATGTGTAGCTGTATTTTTTATTTTTTTTTTGCCTGGAATCTCACATGTCTAAAGTGCAAACATTTTATCTACACTTCGATCACACGACTGAACCAATTTTCAAGCATTTATGCCTGTCATTTAATTTAGTTAAATAATCCTGAGCTACTTTATATCATCTCGGGGGCATTTGACCATGGAAAAATTTCACCTTTTCGGAGTTGAACTATAAAAAAAATATTTGATCATAAAGTTTCAAAATTCTAGATCTTTTAAGAATTTGAGAAACAACAACAAATTATTTTTTTCACTCCAATTTACTCACAAAAAATTTAAAATAAATTCAATTTATATTCGTGATCAAACACAACTTCAATTCTTCAAACATCATTTTTTACTTTGAAAATAAAAACTACTTTTTGCAAATTTTACAATGAATCATGGCCAAAAGCCCACTCAGTCAGCCAACTTGACATTGCCAAATTCTCTCTACTTCTATATTAAAATCTAGAGATAAGTACAAATATATACAATTTAAGACTCCTTATAACACTAAATAAATTTACTCTTTGCGTGGAACACTTAAGATATTACAATGATAAAGACATAGTAATTAAAAATAGCGGATAGTAACATGACAGAAACTACAATAAAATGAAACTATAATAGAGATATTAAAATAATATGAATAAATGTAACCTTGACAAAAAGGTTACATGAAGCTTGACCGAATATTCATTTGCCAGTTCAAAATTACACAAAGTCGATGGAAGAAGAATTTGAAAATAACTCCTTTTATAGAAATTTTAAAATAGACAAAAGAAGGATTGATAAATCAAAAATAATTTGATCTTTTTAAATCTTTATACATATTGAAAAAAATACATGTCATGGACCTAGCTAAAGATTTGTTGAACAATAATTTCAATTACTAGAACGACAACAACAACAGCCTATCCAATTCAACGTAATCCCACTAAGTGAGATCTAGAAAAGGTAGAGTATAGAAGTACAATAGAAAAGGAAATAAAGGTATACGCCTTTGCCAAGAAAATATCAAATTCATCCAATTTTTTCTTCAATAATATCACCTCCTACACCAAGAAGACAACAAATCACTGTTATACCAAAACAAAGGGCGTTGTTAGTATGGGTCAACATTATCTAATCTATAAAAATTTAAGAAAAATCACACTAACATAATCTCAAAAGAAAAGATTGTGAAACATGATTTTAGGGAGGTTTCTATTACTTTTTTCACCTATTGATAAAAAAATTTATAGACGTGTAGATGCACTATTAAAATTCACAAATAATTTGAAAAAATTATCACATAAACTAAATAAGACACAAAAAATAATGAAAAAAATCATGCGGAAAACTTTTTTATATAATTTCAACATAATCACGATGAGTAATACGTTAGAGTGTGCGCCCTATAGATTTTAATATTTTACTCTACGGGTTGCCTATCTGTGGAACAAGTAAGCTAACGTGGTTCACTGAAGTAAAAGTTGAACAAAGTATTTTACGTGAAAAACACCGGCTCAAGAAAGGTGTAAAAAAATACGATATGTACCTCTACAGGATTTAACCCCAACTCCACTATAACTCTTGAGCATCAACAATCAACAAAATACAAGACTTCTTGTAATCTAGGAATTAAAACTTCTAACTCCTATTTCTACAAAAATACAAATCTTCCCAAGATAAGTGTTCTCAAGTCTTCAAGTTTCCTAACACGAATACACAACTCCTAACTCAGTTTATACTTCACTGAGACTAGAACAAAAGACTCATTACAACTCAAAGAACCAACCTACTACAAAGTCTATGACTTGCTAAGGACCAGGCTCTTCTTCAAGTTTGGTGAACTGATTTGCTGATTGATGATTTTCTTTATCGGTGCATGAGTGAAACTTTGAATGTCGTATGTTGTATTTAAGCCAACTCCTTGATGAGTCCTTTAGTTGATGTACTCTTCTATCTTCAATAGGACTCCCAGGTAGTTTCACTCTTTGTTATTGTCGTCTCTCACCTTGACTCAATAGGACTCTTTCACTTCATCTCTTAGTCTAGCTGGACTCCTTGATCAATTCAAACTCTAAGTGGTGCACTTATCTTCTTCTTAATCTTTTTGTTGTATGTGATAAGTATTAGTAACAATTTTGAGCTTCTTTGCTTATCCACTTTTGTCTTAACACCTTGTCAGTCTTGCATCAACTTCGATATGCAGTACATGTGAGAACCAGTAACTTCTCTTTCTTCACTTACATGGAACAGCTTGCACAACATGTTTCATTCACATGTCCATCATCAAAACTTCACATTTCCTAACAAATTTCCCTTTTTTAATGATGACAAACTTAGCAGCACAACATCCATCATAAAATCCTGACATACTCAATAAAGAAATTTAAATAAGAAAACCCAGAATGAAACAGGTTAGTCAATTGAGTTATAAGCATTGCATAGTCTATTCTTCCCCATTTTGACATCATCGAAAAGTTGACCCAACAAGTGAAAAACATCTAATAATTCATGGCCACTGGGGCTATCACTAAAACAAGAAAAACTCAGAGTAAGAGAACATTTAGGCATAATGAAAAAGAAGAAGCATATCACAATAAGTAATAAATTCCATTTCATTCAAAAAGCATGATACAATTATCATCACCCAAAAACAGCAAAAAGAGAAAACAGGGACCTAGGACAAAAGAAGCAAAGAAGATAGTCTTAAGACACTAAAAGAGAAGCTAAGTAGATGAAGAGGGGGGGATAAGGGAGGTCATCTTCCTAACAATATCAGCATTCTCAAATCGTTCACATTCTAAAGTAGTTGTTAGGGATGCAATTTGAGCAAGTAGAGCCCTCTTCTCATCATCATGAGCAGCTTCTAATGCAGCCTGAGCAACCTCCAGCTCAACAGTCTTTGATGCAAGTGCATTCCTTAACCTTTGCATAGGGTTATCAACACTTCTCGTGGACACAGGTAACATCATATGGTTCACATTCCCTATAATATCTTTGGTTGTTTGTGAAGACCACACTTGGACAGACACTCCAAACTCCTCAAACATAGGTGTAAGCCAGAATTCATAAGGAAGAGCATATCCATTCACTTTCTTGAGGAGAATCCTTTGCATATGCTTCAGAATGAGTCGAGGCAGATCAATCTTCAACTCAGTGTCCAGCAACTCCATAAGAGTAAGGTCAAAAAAGCTGGCCATAGTCCTTCTTTCCTTCCTAGGGATTAGCATCTTGTACACAACATCAAAATAAAGTTGATGAAGTGGGGACATTTCTCTCTTAAGAACCCTTCTATGATTTACCAGGTGAAGGTTGCCAGAAAACTTACAACAGATGTCAAGAGCAGAAGCAAGATTGTCAAGAGGTGGCCAAGTGCCCTTAACATAGTGACCTCACCCCCCAGAAGAAATGTGCAGGATTTGAGCAATATCTGCAACATAAATATTCATGGTGACCCCTCGAACAGTGGTAGAGAACATCTCACCATTAGTTACCCCGTTAGTATAGAAATCATACACTTCAGGCTTAGCAAACCTCCTCTGAAAGTCACCCTGAAGAAATAGGTGTGACCATCCTTGAAACTCTAATTTGCCCAACAAAGTATTCATATCAAAACCACTAAAACCACTAATAACCCACCTTCTAGCTAGCTTACACTTTTAAAAATGGAGATAGTGTTCCTCAAGAGTGTCCTGATTTGAAGATGGTTCTTGAACCTCAAAATCAAGATCCAACTCAGCAGAAGCATCTAGAGGTGAGTCAAACTTAGATGAATCAGAAGGAACAGGTTTGTTGACCTATTTCTTTAGACGAGAGGATGATTTGGGAGGAGAAATTTTGGAGGATGAGGAAGCTTTTGAGGTAGGGGTAGATTTTGAAAACGAGGAAGATTTTGGGGTAGGCTGAGATGATGGTTTACGAAAAGAGAAGGGTTTTGGAGATTTTCCAATGATTTTCTTCTTCTTTCGTACTGAGCGAAGAAGAATATCAGTAGAAGATACACGAGGAGGAGGAGAAGATGTAGCAACTCATTTTTCTTACTATTTAAGAGTTGAAAATTAATTAAGTATATTTATGATAAAAAAAACTTTTCTTATTAGCAAGGGCGGATCTATTCATTGCCGTGGGGGTGACACGCCACCCGCAAACTTCGACGGAAACTCTATGTATATATATATATATATATTGATATAGTCAAATATTAAATCTGTCACCCATAATACCAAAGTACTATCTAGTGCAAGTGGCAAAGCGTTGTTTTTGTTGCCCATAGGTCGTGTGTTCAATTTCAGTTTGCAGCATTTAGTTTTTTAATACTGATATAGTCAAATATTAAATCTGTCACCCATAATACCAAAGCATTATCTAGTGCAAGTGGCAAAGTAGCACTTTTGTTGTCCATAGGTCGTGTGTTTGATCCCGGTTTGCAACATTTAATTTTTAAAATTATTTTTTGTGAAGCATTGTTGATTAAAACAGGGCAACAGGCATACATTCTATGAATTATGAATATTATATTATGATATTAGTAATATTATTGAAAGATCAAGTTTTGTCATTTTATTATTGTTTTTTTAATTAATTGATTGGTTAATTGTCCTATATACCAAAAAATGAATAATTTGATTAATTTAATCGATAAGCAGTGGCAGGCCAAAAATTCAACGAAGGATGTGCAAATTTTATTCTCAACTATGTTAAGAATGTGCAAAATTAAATATACACTCATTATGATTAACATTTAACCTCTATTCACCACATAATTTTCCGACAAAGGGTGTGCATCTGACCACCCTTCATTTTAGACAAACTAAATTATAATAAGAATCCTATTAAAGTTACCTATTTTGGGGGGCAAAATTAAAAAACTGTCATACTTTTAGAACATAAAGACAACCATTAAATTGTCTATTTTTTTATAACCCGTAAAAATCGCCTATTTAAATAAAAAAACCTGTTACGTTTCCAATTGTAGACTGCCTAATTTTTTGGCAAAATAAAAAAATCTGTCGTACTAATTTTCTAAAATTCAGGAATAGATTTTTATTTTTAATCTCCTAATATTATGGACAAAATTTGATTCTACTTAAAAGAAATTTTAGATTTGCATGTACACTTTGATTTTATCCCAACAAAAGCAGACTATAAATAGAAAGATAACTCTTTAGAAAAATTTCAACCCTCTCAATCATGTTAAATTTTCTTATTGTACCTTCAAAAAGTTGATATATTTTTCTTGCACTTCTTTATTTTTATTCTTTTCTAATCTTAATTAATGTAATTTTTTTTTCTGTTTGTCTTTGAAAATAATATCTTTTGTTGTACTTTTCTTTGTGTTTCTCTCCTTTTTCAATCTTATCTAATGAGTTTTTTTTGTTTTTTTTTTTCAGGTAACTATTTTTTTTCGCCTAATAATGATCAACTTTTTAGGTACATTTTTCTGTTCTTTTCTTCCTCTTTTGTTTGTTTAATTACGCGCACTATTTTCACGCCTCAAATCTGGCTATTAATTATTTTGAATAAACTGAATAAGATCGTTTGTTATACTTGATTTAAGTAATTTTAACAAAATTGAGATTGGTTTAAATAAAGAAACAGTTTGGATTCAAGCAGAGGCCAACTTTATTATGCAACTGTTTGTATTGACACCGGACGGATTATTAGTGGTGAAAGAATAGGCACTATGATGAGAAAATTCGGGCTTGCAGTTGATAATTTTGTAGATGCTTGCTTAATGGATGTAAATGAAAAAACATCGCACATTAATTACTTGATAAATTACTTATTGCAGTAGTTATACAAGATGATGAAACAGGCAATGACAAATTATTTAGTGGTTAATAAAGTGAATGAAAATCATGAGATGATTTTCAGCATGTAGACAAAAGAAGTGTGATTTTTTCTCCTTTGTGAATAAGCCTTGATCACGTAGAGTTGTTCGATATTTGTATTGGTGGGAGATGTCGATCTTCGTGCGCACAAACTAACACAGAAGCCACCTAAAAATATATAGTGGATTGAAAAACAAACCTTTAAGTCTCCTAGATCATAAAAAATAGAAAGAAGTCTTTTTGTTTGTTTGTTCTAATAAAGATAAAATTTTCGACAATTTGCACACATCTTAACTAATTTACTGCATACTTACAATCTTTCACTGACAAATGAATAAAATTCTACTAAATTTGAATTTATACATTATGAAAAGAAAACATTAAACTTTTTTCACCTTTGTACTCCGATCTCTTGTGATACGTTCTAGTATTACTTTTTTTTTAACCGTGGAATACAAGTTGTTACCTTTTTTTTGACATATAAAAAGTTGAATAATATATGTACCATTTGAAGTTTATCATTTGTAATATAAATTTTATATTTAGTATTTAATCTATAATCTATATCTATAATTTATAATATATTAAAAGTGTGAAGCCCTTAAAAAAGTGAATTGAACTTTTTACCCTTCATTAAAACTATTCGTTTTAGACAAAACCGTCTTTTACCCTTCTCCCTAAAATTAAATTCTACAAAATAAATATATTAAAATTTTCCTACAATTAAATTCTTCCCATATTTAGCTCCTTCTTTCAACCAAAAAAACACGCTCAAAATTTTTCTTCCAAAAAAAAAACTCAAAATATTTTTGTAATTCTATTTAAGGAAATATTTTGGAACATTCCTCTTTCTTTTATATTTTCCCACCTAATACATGCACGAAGAATACTTCTGATATGGTAATACCATATGCAATTTGATTTCATTCAAAAAAATACAAAGCAAACTATAAAACAGAACAATAACTCTTTAGAGGGTGTTTGGATAGGATTAAAATCTAATCAAATTAGATTTTAATCACTTTTTTAGCCTTTTTAGGTGTTTGGTAAAATTAAAAAAAGCTAAAAGTGGATTAAAAAAAGCAAAAATTGAGAAGCTGGATACCCCCAACTTTTTACCTTTTAGATTAAAAATTTTTTAGGTTTGACCAAAACATTTATTTTTTTATCCCTTATATTTTCTTCTAATTCCAACAATAGCCTAAACTTTATAGCCCTTATTGATTTTTCTTTATTTTTCTTTTTGCTGCTTTTTTTCATCTTTTTCCTCCAGTTTTCTCTTCATCTTTCTCCTTTATTTTCAGAAAATCCATCATTACATAAGAAAACACTCAAAAAATTTATCGTCAAATCGAGCTTGTGGTAAGTTCTTCTCTATCCGTTCATATAGAATCTTTGCATGTTATTTAAATTTTAAAAATTAATTCTTTTTAATAGTTTGTTTCATTCCTAAATTTTTTTTGTTGTTTACAAGCTTGCAATATTACAATATATTACTATATTTATATAAACAATATCTTAAATTTTTTTTTTAATATTTAAAATAAAAAAGTAACTTATATTTATAAATTGACCTGGCATAATCACTTTACGTTGAAAGTGTATTTAACTAGAAATTATTTTTGAAGTATTAGAATTAAAAATCATAAATAATTCACGTTATTATATGTTAACAGTTTTAAGGATATTTAAGTCATTTTGACAACAAAAAAAGTGATTGACAACACTTGTTTACCAAGCACATCAACAAATTTTTTCCAGTTTCAGCACTTCTATCCAAACACTTATCTGCTTAATTTAAAAACACTTATTTTAAGTTTTTAATCACTTAAGCTAAAAAGCAATTTTTTTAGTCCTATCCAAACGGGCTCTTAGTCTCAATCACGTAGAAAATTGATCCGTATATGATTTTTTTCCTTCAAAGAAGTTGATATATTTTTCTTGCAGTTCTCTATTCTTATTCTTTTCTTAGCTAAACTAATGAATTTTTTTTTCTTGTTTTATCTTTAAAAGTTTATATATTTTGTTGCACTTTTCTATTTTTCTTCTCTCCTTTTCTAATGTATGATCTCTCCTTTTGATAATTTCTTTTTTTTTTTTTCAGGATCGAAAAATTTGATGAAACAAGCATGTTTCCACCAAATAAAGTAGCTGAAAAAATATCAAAGGTTTATATATTATTTATTGTTGTAACATTGTGATTGTTTGTTAATTTCTGATTTTGACAACTAATATTTTCCAAAATATATATATATATATATATATATATATATATATATATATATATATATATATATATATATATATATATATATATATGTTTTGACCAAAAAACATTAAGTCTTAAAAACAAGTCAAATAAGGATTTCTATAATAGGCTTGTGATAGAAACTAGAATGATCAAAGATTGATACAGATCCGTGTTTGAATCAAACGTATTAATAAGGAATATGGAATCATATATTTTTAGTTGTATGGAGGAGGCTCTGTGAAAATACTACAACATGACTCTTCTTCTTTTCAAAAAGAATTTAGAAATACATGTACGAGTTCCATGGCATATTGTTCTTTGATCTTGGCATGATTAATTTTCTTACCAGCCTTTATGAGTAGGCTAATATATTGTTGTCACTAATTTCGCTTCAAAATATCAATACATTATTTTGAAGGCATGTACTTCTTCTAACAAAAGATATGTGTTGTTTTTGTTTGAATGGTTCTTCTACCGCTGCATGCTAGCTCAAGCGTGAGGCTAAATCATCTTATTAAGGTCAAAATGAGAAGTTAAAGTTAATTATGGCTTTGAAAAAATTTTATGTAAAGGTTAGTTTTAATTGCATTGTTTTGATATCTTTATTATTGTATTGTTTTATTTTAATTTACAGGTAGTCGATGAATGTCGGTCGGCTTTGAAGAATTTTTTTAGGTAAAGGTTAGGTTTAATTGTATTGTTTTAATATCTCTATTAGTCTATTGTTTTGTGGTAGTTTACAGGTAGTAGATGATAGTTTACAGGTGGTAGATGAATGTTGATCAACTTTGAGAAATTTTTGTGTGTAAAGGTTAGGTTTAATTGTATTGTTTTGATATCTTTTTTACTGTATTGTTTTGTTATAGTTTACAGGTGGTAGATAAATGTCGACTAGCTTTGAAAAAACTTTTTAGGTAAAGATTAAGTTTAATTGTATTGTTTTGATATCTCTGATTTGAGAATTTTTTTATGTAAAGGTTAGGTTTGGATGTATTGTTTTGATATGTTTATCATCATATTATTTGTTGTAGTTTACAGGTTGTAGATGAATGTCCGTCGGCTTTGAGAAATTTTTTGTGTAAAGGTTATATTTAATTGTATTGTTTTCATATCTCTATCATTGTATTATTTTGTTATAGTTTACAAGTTTTAGATGAATGTCAATCGGCTTTAAAAAAAAATTTGGTAAAGGTTAGATTCAACTAAATAAATTTTCCATCTTTAAATATTTAAAAGATGTTGAATTTAATTATTATACGCATCTTTATCAATTTAAACAAAAATTCTATTTAGTGTAACATTTGAATTCATTAAAGTGAGATACGCGCGAAGCGCGTACACCTAGACTAGTTGGGATAAACGTGCGACGCACGTTTTATAAACTAGTATAAAAAAAAAGGGAGGTTAGTTTTATAAAACTATTTTTATAAGGATCAAAAAAATAAAGCCACCCATTACAAGGGTCATTCATGTAGTTTACCTGTATTATGTATATCAAATTGATAAGGAAATCAATAAATGATTAAACTAAACCACTCAATTGTAATGGATAAAGACACACTATTTTTTTTTAAAAAAAAATCATTGTTCAATTTTAATCGATAAATTAATGACTTAACCACTTGTAATTCAAAATGTGTCTATTTACTAAAGTAAAAGTTAATTTTGTGTTAGCATTCGATACGTGTTATTTTTATTTTTTTATCATGCCTTCTTATTCAAGATTACAGATTGAGGTGTTGCATATGATTTTTGTTTCATTAATATTTGAAACAAAAAAAAGGAAGAAGATAAAAATCAGTTTTCTCCTATATAAGAAGTCACGGTATGACAGGTGAAGCACACATCACACCGTCGACGTCCCTGCTTACCGACATTTCATGTGCTTACTCTGTTATTATATTATATCACTTCTAATTAATTATTATATGTTATTTATGTATTAAAAATTAATAATATTTAACAAAAAAAATAGATATTTATTACATATCTGATTCGGCTGCTTCAACCGTAATTTTACTATAGCATTCTCAAAATAAAATAGACATTAATTACATGTCTGGTTCAGCTGCTTCAAGTGTAGTTTTACTATATCATTCCTAATTAATTATTATGAGTCATATAAATATTAAAAAATTAATAATACTTAATATTAAATTAACTTGACGTAGTATCTGAAGTCCACTTAATTTTTTTCACAGATATTTTTATAGTAATTTTGTTATATCACTTCTAATTAGTTATTATAAGTCATTTAAGACATGTATGTACTATATCACCCCTAATTAATTATTATGGTTATCTAAGCGTTGTGCCACTTAAATTGAAATAGACAAAAATATTACGTATAAATCACAATAATTAAAAAATTAAATTATTTAAAAAATATAATTGACTATAAATGCCACAAAAGTTTGGAACAAGGAGAGTAACATATATTATTTGAAAATTACATAACAATATTATAAATTACAATAGTTAACAACTTAAAATATCTAAAAAAATAATTAATTTGTTATATATTCCAAAAAAATACGTAAAAAATATATTAATCACAATAATGAATAACTTTAAAAATTTTAAAAATATAAAATATTTGGTTGACTTTCTAAATTATATAATGCCACTTAAATTGGAATAGGAAAAGTATTGCAAATATCAATAATTAAAAACTTAAATTATTTTTAAAATATAATTGACTATCAATGCCATAAAAATTTGGACAAGGAGAGTAACATATAAGAGGTTTTCTAAATTACTAACAGTTAACTTACTTAAAATATTATATTATATATTTGATAATTATTATGTGAAAAGTGAAAAAAAAAAATTGATTGACTCTTGAAATTTTATGGTTGTCATATTAATAATTTAAAACATTCTTATACAAATTTCATTAATCTAAATATAATAATATATGTCTAGCTAAGAATTTATCAACCAAATAAATGAAGATTTTAATTAAATGATAGAATTATACATAACGTAAAATTATCAAGGATCAACATTGAGCCCGTGCATAGCACGGCGTAGCTAGCCAACTAGTAATGATATACGTACTTGATTATATACTTATTCTAATAATATAAATATTTAATTATTATAAAAATTAAATTGAACACAATAACAAATACTTAACTAATTACACCTAGCTTTAATTAATTTGTGCTAAAACTAACACATGAAATAATTATAGGATATCACTTGGAAACAATCTAAGCAAGATTTTCTTGCTAATTACTCTTTCCATTCGTTTTTACTTATACTAATTTCCTAATTGAATTTTCACTTTTACTTATTATTTTTGACATATCAAGAGAAGACAATTTCTCTTTTTCTATTTTACCTTTAACATTATTTTTTTAAAAAATAATTTCAAGATACAATATAAGCATCATTTAATTTAATAGTACTGTGCTAAAAGATTCATATTATTAATTATTTTTCTTAATATTGTGTGATGCTTATATTGTATCTTGAAATTAATTTGAAAAAAAAAAACAATTAATGCTAAGGGCAAAATGAGAAAAAGAAAGTTCTCTTTTCTTGATACATTAAAAATGACAACCAAAAATAAAAATTCAATTAAGAAATTAGTAATAAGTAAAAGCAAACAAATGAAGCAATTAACATCCTTAAAAAGATTTGTGGTGAATCTATAATCTATAATATATTAAAAGTGTGAAGACCCTTGCAAAAGTGATTTGAACTTTTTACCCTTTATTAAAAATCTCCGTAACAAATAAAATTATGTTTTCACTATTTTTTCAAATTATTATTTAATTTTATTATGTTAATTAATTTAATTTATGAGTCCTTTTAAATGTAGAATTTATTAGGAATAGAATTATTTTAGGTATAAAATTCAAGTACTATTCTTCAATTTAGGTAAATTAATTTTCCTTACCTATTTTAACTAGGATGTGTGCTATTGACGTGGACACTAGTTAGTTAGATTTATTTTTTTAGGAGGTGGGGGATCTTTTACTTATTTTATTATTTCCTTGTGTATTTTAGCATTATAGTTAGTTATGTTTTTTTGCTTGGGGTCTTTACTTACTTTATTAATTTCAACATTAGTTAGTGATGTTTTATTTTTAAAAAAATAAAATATTAAGGTTTTTTATTTACTTTATTTTTTTCTTTCGTATTTTAATATGGATGTGATTCTTTATTTTAGCAATTGACTCTCAATTGTGGTATTCTAATTTATAATGGATTCTATGATACAATCTATATATGACCCTTTTTCACAATTTTTCACAATACATTATCTAGGTTTTGTTTATATTTATTTTTGATTCCTAATACATGTATTTTGAATATAATTTTTTAATTTGATTGTGTTGTAAAGATTATGTTTAATCGTATTGTTCTAATTACGTGATCATATTATAGTTTTTGTTATGTTACTATCTGGTGTTTTTCTGTTCAATACAGGTGGTAGATAGAATGTTTGATTGAACTTTGACGAAATTTTTATGTAAAGGTAAAATTTAATCGTTTGAATCTTAAAATTCTAAAAGTATCCCATAAATTGGACGAAGAGAGGATATTTTTTCTTTCCTTTGATTCATATACTATATATAGAATTATTTTTTTATACCAAACATTCGTTCAAATTAGTCTATTCCCATTATGTCTATCGATTTTCTTTTTTACAAAAGTTCAACGTATTTATGCGTATTAGAATTTTAGAAATCAGCATGGTAGTATAATTTTACTTGAGTTCTTGGATGTCATACTTTACCTCAAATCTCAACTACATACACATACTTTGTGGGGGTCCTATGACCCCCCTGAACTATTTAAAAATAGAATATATACCTGTCTAAAAGTTCATACCCAAAACTGTACAATTGAGTGAGTTGCACGCGCCTATCAGCTAACGCCACATAATATTATTATTTTTTATATTAAAAAATTATTTTATCCTATTTGTTCCTTATTTTTTCAAGGCTCATCATCCTCTTAATTTGAAATTGGAAATGAAAAGGAACAAGAAAGGGAAGGTTCATCATCTTCTTAATTTGAAAAATAAAAGTGAACAAGAAAAGGAAAGTTGTTCTTCATCTTCTTAATTTAAAATTGGAAACGCAGGAATCATATATACACATGTGTGGGCGATGCAATTTTATTAAATTTAAATCCGTACAAAATTTGGATTATATTAAATTCAAAATATATTAGTCCCAAATAAATATTGCGGATTAATATGATTGAATTAATTATTTAAGTCCAAATAGATATGGATTTAAATAAGACCCAATATTTATTGGGTTAATCCATTAATTTGGGCTACAAATGATGAGCCCACTTTGTTAAACCCAATATATTGTCATATTCTAGAGGCCCAAATAAGCGTCACGTGTCAAATGACGTGGCATGCCAAGTGAAGTGAAGGAGCCAATAGGACCGTGCCACATGTCAAACTGATCAGCAGACCCATGAAATAAAGGCCCATAAAAGGGGCCACATCACTTAAATCTGATTGGTCAAAGAAAGTCCATATTCATCATGACTCTTCCTTTCCTACAACTATAAATAGAGAACCCCAGAACTCTAACAAGTAGCAAGAGAAAGCTCGTGGATCAAACACCGCAATTTCTCTAAAAATCTCAAGCATTCAAATCAAGTTCATCAAGATTCAAGACCAGGACCACAATATTCAAGAACAAGTTCCAAAGCCCTTGAATTCAAACACAAGTCAAGATCAAGTCTCTCAAATCAACAAATCAAGTTCAAATTCAAGATCAATCTTTAAGCCCTTGAATTTATATTTGAAAAGGCGAATCAGAGAATTCATAGAGATTATAACACTCGCATTGAAATCAATAAATCGATTGTTGCAGTATCTTTCTTGTCTCGATTATTATTTTTGGTCGCAAGAATTTTATTGTCCAATAAATTCTGGCACGCCCAGTGGGTTGATCTCTACCTCTCATCTCAACTTTTCAAACTTTGAAAATTAAGACCACTGAAATGACTTCCAAGAAGATCAACTCTCAATCAACTGCTTCCAAGGCTGCTGATTCAAGATTCTCTGCCGAAGTAGAAAGCATCCTTGGTGTTACTTTCGGAAGCTTAGGAGCTGTCACAAGGAGCAAGGCAGGCTTGATAGGACAACAAACACATCCAGTGTCGTTCGTTTCAACTCCAGTTTTTGGATCTTCAACCCCAAAAGGAGAGAAGTCCAATACAAGTGCTTCGGAAGGAGGAAGCAGTGTCGCGGAATCGCTTAAGAAGACTCTAGATCTACTTGAGCATTCCAATTCCAAATACTCTGGCGCAAAGAACGATGGTCGTTCAACAAATGCATCATTTCCACTTACACCGCATAAGCTGAGCACTTCAAAGATCAACTTATGCAATAATCCGTGTTACTCTCCAACGTCTCCAGTGATCATGCAATCAATGGTGACTGATGCCTCGTCTATGGAAGAGCAGCTTGCGAAACTGACAAAGACAATTGAAGGCCTGACCAAATATGTTCAGAATCAAGATGCTAGGATTGATAAGATAGTGGATAGGGTAGAAGGACTGATAGACGGAGAATTTATCCATGCACTGGGAAAATCTCCAGAGGATCACGAGACAGAACATCCTGTGAAGCAAACACCACCGACTAAAGAGGTACGAGTTTCTTCTGAGGGAATGATCTCGATTGAGCAATTGAAGGAATTCATCGAAGGTAGCCTCAAATACAAGTATGATGTTGTCACCAAGTCTTCCCTTGCGTATTCCAAGCCCTACACTGCAAGGATAGAAAGCCTAAAAATGCCTGTCGGCTACCAACCCCCTAAATTTCAACAATTTGAGGGCAAAGGGAACCCAAAATAATATTTTGCACACTTTGTTGAGACATGTAATAATACTGGAACTTACGGTGACTATTTTGTCAAACAATTTGTTCGTTCCCTAAAGGGAAACGTCTTTGATTGGTATACGGATCTCAAGCCTAACTCTATCGATAGTTGGGAGCAATTGGAGCATGAGTTCCTAAATCACTTTTACAACACAAGGCGTACGGTGATCCTGGTAGAGCTCACAAATACTCGGTAAAGAACGGACGAGCTAGTCATCAACTTCATCAATCGATGGAGAAATGCGAGCCTAAACTGCAAAGATAGGCTCAGCGAAGCTTCCGCAATAGAGATGTGCGTCCAAGGAATGCACTGAGAGCTTCTCTACATCTTGCAAGGAATTAAACCAAAATCCTTTGAAGAGTTAACTACTCGTGCTCACGATATGGAGTTGAGCATGTCTTCTGCTGGAAAAGGAGGAACGCATATCCATGACCCTCGAAGGGGAAAGGATAAGCAGGAACCCAAAATATGGGGAAAGTATGTCCTAAAAAATGACAACAAGAAGTCCACAAATGTTGATGTGTCTCCTGTGAAGGTCACCACAAAAGCGATCAAGAAGCAAAGTGTGAAGACGACTTCTGGAGCACATCCAAATCAGAAAACTTTAAAGGAGATGCAAGAAAAAAAATATCCCTTTCTTGATTCTAATGTTGCTGAGATTTTTTATGAACTCCTTGAGCATAAGCTCATTGAACTCCTGGAGATGAAGTGTCCCAACGAAGCTAGGAGGACCAATGACCCTAATTATTACAAATATCATAAGCTCATAAGTCACCCTCTGAAAAAGTGTTTTGTCTTTAAAGATAAAGTCATACAACTGGCAAGAGGAAAGAAGATCTTCTTCAATGATGAGACGTCCAGTTCTCATCAAATCTCTATCACATTTGGACCGCTCGATCTAGTTTAAATACGTGTTGAAGAGCATAATAAGAAAATATTATATCCTGACAGGTCTTCAGTTGATGAAGGCGATGATGAAGGTTGGACTCTGGTGACTAGGCGCAGAACAGGAGGACAAGTCTGCGAAAGGAGTCGGCCGAGCAGCCAACCAGAAGGAGAATGGTAAAGAAACCAAGGAAACAGAAGTTGGTTGAACTTCCAAAAATAACGATCGTCACAGAGCTGCATCCCCAAGAACCTCGGCGTCCGGTGACTTTAGAGGAATTCTTACCGAGCTGGTTTTGTTTAAAGACTGCCCAAGTTAACCTTGAGGCGTCTTGTTTTAATACTGCCAAAGAGGGGGCAAAGGGTGAGAATCTAACCATGAAAGTTCCTTCACCTTCCGAAAAGCTTGCTGAAACTATTGGCGAAGAGACACATGTGTGTGATACAAAAATCACATTCACAAATAACGATATTTTGCTTGGTGAAGCCCTATATAAACGTCCCTTATACATGGTGGGTCAAATTCTGGGAAAGAAGATCAATAGAATCTTGATAGATGAAGGATCTGGAGTCTACATCCTGCCTATCCGCACGATGAAGAAACTTGGCATCGCTACTAGCGAACTGGACGAAAGCCGTATAATGATCCAAGGCTTCAACCAAGAGGGCCAGAGGGCCATGGGATGTATCAAGTTGGGGATTCATATGGATGATTTTCAATTAAACCCATTGATGCATGTGACTGATGCCAAAACTTCATACAATATATGGCTTGGTAGGCCTTGGGTGCATGGGAACAAAATTATCTCGTCCTCTTACTATCAATGTTTGAAGTACCTTGAAGGCGGAGTGGAAAGAAAGATAGTTGCCGATGACAAGCCATTCATTGAAGCTGAGTCATATTTTGTTGATGCAAAATTCTACTTAAAGAAGTATGTTGTGGATGAGAAAAGGGTTGAAGATGTCACCAAGACCAAGTGTGACGATCTTGCATATAAGGTCGCGGTGACTGTAAAAAAAGTTGCCACCAAGAAGCCTCTTTCCACTTCAAATAAGGAAAGTGTCGCTTCTATAAAAAAGAAGGCAATACCCGTTCTTCGCTACATACCGAAGGTAAAGAAAGAGAAAGATCACCCATCGAATTCCCAAGATAATGTGCTAAAGGGGATAACTTTACCTATCAGGAAGATTGATGGAATAAATCCATCCTCAAGACTTCTTGAAGAGTCTGTGACTCAAAATCTGCCATAAGATATAACACTCCCTATGGAGCGTACTAAAGAAGGCTTTGACCCAAATGCATATAAGCTATTTGTAAAGGCTGGATACAATCCTAATGAGCCATCAAGGTTGGGAAAACTTCCGTCGGAGGGTAAAACCATGCAGGAATGTAAAGTCCTAGGATACACGCAGCCACCTCTTATTCGCATCTCTATAAGAAGGGTAGTCAGTAATTACATCACCGTGGAAGAAGAATCCATTGTTGCTAGTAAAAGACCCTCTGTATTTGACCGACTTGAAGGGTCAACTGCAAAAACTTCTGTGTTTGAAAGGTTGGGACCTCTAAATAAGAAGAAAAGCAACAAACATAAGAGGAGTCGTCAAATCAGGATAATGTACTCTTCACTTAAAATACAGAAGGATTTCCAAAGTTTGATTCCTTCTAGAATGAAGCGACAAACGAAACTAGTAGTTTCATGCAATGAGATGCTAAAAGCAAAGGCGCATACTGTGGTTTATACCAAGCAACGCGAAGAATATGAAGAGAGTGTTGACTCCTCATATCATGTTAAGACCCAGAATAAGAAAGATATCTCGTCTCAAATGAAGGTTGATGAAGAGATAGAAGATATCTTTTGGTGTCATCATATATCCATCAACGACGATGATTCTCAAGAGGAAGAAGAGGCTGGAGATGCTCCATCGCAACTTGAAGAATGAGTAAAGGCCACAATAGATCCCTTGAAGGAAGTTAATCTTGGAACTAATGAAGACCCAAGACCAACTTACCTGAGTGCGTTTCTAGAAGTAGAGGAGAAAATTGCTTATATGTACATACTGAAAGAATATATGGATGTCTTCGCCTGGAGCTATAAGGAAATACCTGGATTAGATCCAAAAGTAGAGGTCCATCAGTTGGCGGTCAAGAATGGCGCTTATCCTATTAAGCAAGCCCAAAGGCGCTTTAGGCCAGAGTTGGTTCCATTGATCAAAAATAAAGTTAACAAACTCATTGAAGCTTTATTTATTCGTGAAGTCAAATATCCCACGTGGATTTCAAGTATTGTTCCAGTACGGAAGAAGAATGGCCAAATTCGAGTTTGTGTCGACTTTCGGGATCTCAACAATGCCTGCCCTAAAGATGACTTTCCAATCTCCATACCAGAGTTGATGATTGATGCCACCACTGGTTATGAGGCAATGTCCTTCATGGATGGTTCATCCGTCTACAACCAAATTTATATGGCGCCAAAGGATAAAGAACTCACTGCATTTCGTATGCCCAAAGGTATTTATTGCTACAAGGTGATGCCTTTTGGTTTGAAGAACGCCGGTTCCACTTATCAAAGGTCTATGCAGAATATCTTTGATGGGCTGCTCCATAAAAATGTTGGATGCTACATGGATGATCTAGTGGTGAAGTCAAGAAAGAGAGACGACCACTTAAAAAAACTAAGAATGGTATTCGAATTACTTTGAAGATATCAACTTAGGATGAATCCATTAAAGTGTGCCTTTGGAGTTGCTTCTGGAAAGTTTCTTGGCTTTATTGTGAGACACTGAGGAATTGAAATTGATCAAGACAAGGTTGATGCGATTTTGAAGATGCCCAAACCTCGAAATATTCATGAGTTAAAAAACCTTCAAGGAAGGCTAGCATATTTAAGGAGGTTCATCTCAAACCTGGCCGAAAAATGTCAACCATTTAGTCATCTCATGAAGAAGGACACTCCCTTCGAATGGGACCAAGCTTGTAGTAATGCCTTTGAGAGTATTAAATCATACTTAATGAAGCCACCAGTTCTTGCGGCACCCATACCTGGAAAATCATTGATACTCTACATTGTGGCACAATAAAGGTCAGTCAGAGCACTATTGGCTCAAGAAAATAATGAAGACAAAGAGAACTCTCTTTACTATCTGAGCAGAATGATGACACCAAACGAGTTGAAGTATTCTCCAATCGAAAAGTTATGTTTTGTATTGGCTTTCTCAATCCAAAAGATGAAACACTACTTTCAAGATCATGTTGTTCATCTTGTGTCTAGGGCGAATCCTATCAAGTTTGTAATGTTGAAACCAGTACTTAGTGACCGACTTGCAAGATGGTACCTTCAATTTCAACAGTTTGAGATTGTGTACGTTCCCCAAAAGGCTAAAAAGGGACAAACACTGGCTGACTTCTTGGCAGACCACCCAATACCTAAAGATTGAGAATTGAGTGATGAACTTCCTGATGAAGATGCAATGGTTATTGAATCCAAACCCCTATGGAAAATGTACTTTGATAGGGCCGCACATCGAGATGGAGCTGGTGCCGAGGTGATGTTCGTCACCCTGCAAGAAGAGGTCATCCCATACTCATTTACCCTAACAAACCGTTGCTCTAATAATGTTGCTGATTATCAAGCATTAATACTTGGACTTGAGATGGCAGTTGACATGAAAAAACTACAATTACAAGTGTTTGGTAACTCCTAATTAGTAATCAAGCAACTTTTGGAAAGCTATAAAGTCAGAAAGCCTGAGCTACGACCATATCATGATTATGCACAAAATTTGATGGTGTGTCTTGGAGAAGTAACCCTCCAACATATGCCAAGAAGAGAAAATAAGCAAGCTGATGTCCTAGCTGCTTTGGCCTCAACCCTGACTCTTCCAAATCAGACGCAAGATACTATCCGCCAAGAATGGGTAGCACCGCCATTAACTGAGAATGAAGAAAGTAAAGTCGAATACCTCGTTACCATATCTGAAGCTGCAAAAGAAGATTGGCGACAACCTATCATTGATTACTTATGTTATGGGATACTTCTAGAGGATCCGAGGAGAAGGACTGACATTCTTCGTCGTGCACCTCGCTTTCTTTACTACAAAGACACACTGTACCGAAGATCATTTGAAGGAGTGCTCTTATGGTGTTTAGTAGAGAAAGAAGCAATTCAAGCTTTGCAAGAAGCACACTCGGGAGTTTGTGGATCACATCAGTCTGGATCGAAGCTCTATTTTCATATTAAAAGGATGGGATATTATTCGCCAACGATGATGAAAGATTGCTTGGACTATGCTAGAAGATGCAAAGCTTGTCAATTCCATGAAAATTTCATACATCAACCTCCAGAGTTACTACATCCAACTATAGCATCTTGGTCATTCAATGCTTGGGGAATGGATGTTGTTGGTCCACTACCAAAGTCTTCTGGTGGATACTTATACATCTTGGCCGCGATAGATTACTTCTCAAAGTGGGCCGAAGCTGTTGCTCTTAAGGAAGTAAAGAAAGAAAATGTTGCAAACTTCATCCGAGTGAATATCGTCTACCGCTTTGGAATCCCTTAATATATAATAACTGACAATGGCAAGTCGTTCGATAATAAACTAATGAATAATATTTGTGATCTCTTTGGCTTCAAGCAGCGCAAGTCTTCTATGTACCATGCTGCCACCAATGGTCTAGCCGAAGCATTCAATAAGACTTTATGCAACTTGTTGAATAAATTCGTCTCCAAATCCAAACGAGACTGGCATGAGCGAATGAAAGAAGGTTTATGGGCGTATAGGATAACTTACCGTACACCAATGCAAGTAAATCCATACTCGCTTGCTTTTGGAGTTGAAGTAGTCCTGCCACTTGAGTGTCAAATACCTTCTTTGGGACTGGCTATTCAAGAAGGGCTCACAGATGAAGAAAATGCTAAGTTGCGTCTTGCGGAGTCAGAAGCTCTTGATGAGAAGAGGTTGGAGGCTCAACAAAATATTGAATGATATCAGGCCCGGCTATCTCGTTCTTTCAACAAAAGAGTTTGCTTGAGGTGCTTCCAAGTTGGAGACCAAGTCCTTGCAGTAAGGAGACCTATTATCACTTCTCATAAGTCTGGGGGCAAATTCACCTCGAAGTGGGATGGACCATATGTCGTACAAGAGGCATATTCAAATGGTGCTTACAAGATTGTCGATGCAGCTGGCGTGAGGATTGGCCCCATCAACTCCAAGTCCTTGAAGAAGTACTATCCCTAAAGGAAGATAATACTCCTTAAGGCACGAGTATAAACTGCATGTACACTCCTTAAGGCACGAGTATAAACTGCATATGTACTCCTTAAGGCACGAGTATAAACTGCATGTCCACTCCTGGCCCGCAAGAGTATAAACTGTGTACGGCTAAAAAAAACAAAAAAAAAATCTCACCCAGAACTACGTTGTGACTTGATCCTCTTACTGAGGTACGTAGGCCCTTGGAATTTCATTCTGAGTTTAGTTGCATGAGTGTCAAAAAAAATATGTTCCTGCAAGTATCTACCATTTGGATACCAAGTATGAAACTATTCTAATTAAATTTTGGACTTACTCTAAATATCGGTGACTCAATGGAGGCAACTCGTCGAAAAGAAAGAGAGTTCCTTCAATGAGATTTGGAATGCCAAAGTTCTCCAAGCCTACAACTAGAAGGATCTCAAAATTTTCATGCCCTAAGGTGGACAAGATTTGTTCCTTTGCACCTTAAGAGGGCCTCTAACGAGTTTATCCTTAAAGGATATTGAAATTCTCATGCCTTAAGGTGGATAAGATTTGTCCCTTTGTACCTTAAGCTAACCTCTCACGGGTTTATCCTTAAAGGATATTGAAATTTTCATGCCTTAAGGTGGAAAAAATTTGTCCGTTGCACCTTAAATTGGCCTCTCGCAGATTTATCCTTAAAGGATATTAAAATTTTTATGCGTTAAGTTGGACAAAATTTGTCCCTTTGCACCTTAAGCTAACCTCTCACGGGTTTATCCTTAAAGGATATCTAAATTTCCATGCCTTAAGGTGAACAAAATATATCCCTTTGCACCTTAAGCTGTCCTCTAATGGGTTTATCCTTAAAAGGATCTCAAAATTCCCATGCTTTAAAGTGGACAAAATTTGTCCATTTGCACCTTAAGCTGGCCTTTCACGGGTTTATCCATAAAGGATATCGAAATTTTCATGCCTTAAGGTGGACAAAATTTATCCCTTTGCACCTTAAACTGGCCTCTAAAGGTTTTATCCTTACAAGAATCTCAAAATTTCCATGCCTTAAGGTGGACAAAATTTGTCCCTTTGCACCTTAAGCTGACCTCTCGCAGATTTATCTTTAAAAGGATATCGAAATTTTCATGCCTTAAGGTGGACAAGATTTGTCCCTTTGCACCTTAAGCTGAACATTGAAAAGGGCCTATACTTAAAGAAAATCATTGCACCATCTTCGAGTAAAATTGATCGGACTTAAGGTGACGGAGGCGAAGTTAAACTCTTGCACCTTAAACCGATGTCCACCGTCTTCAAGTAAAATTGGTCGGACTTAAAGTGATGGAGGAGAAGTTAAGATCTCGTACCTTAAGCCGATGTCCACCATCTTCAAGTAAAATTTGTTGGACTTAAGGTGATGGAGGAGAAGTTAAACTCTCGCACCTTAAGCCAATGTCCACCATCTTCAAGTAAAATTGGTTAGAATTAAAGTGACGGAGGCGAAGTTAAACTCTCGCACCTTAAGCTGATGTCCACCATCTTCAAGTAAAATTGGTCGGACTTAAAGTGATAGAGGCGAAGTTAAACTCTCACACCCTAAGACAATTATTTCATATTGCTATCTGTTTCAATTCTCCAAAAACAAAAAAAAACAAAAAAAGAGGAAACAAGAAAGAAAGCAAAAACACAAATAGAAAGGATGTTACCTATCAAATCTTTGTGATCTTAAAAGTTGTAGATCACCAACTTGGATTGAGACAATATGCCATGATGAGAATAAAGCCCTCAAAATCTAGTTTGAGGAAATCAAAACGCCCTTTGGTAGTGATGGTCCACATCAAGAAATAAACTATTTTGTGAGGCAATGCAGATCTGAAATCCTCTGCCGGACATCATATAAGATCGACTTCAAAAAATCATCTAGAATAATAAAAAAAATGTTAAAATCTAAATTTTGGATATGTTATACATGCATGTTTCCGAAATCTATAAAATCAAACGGATCATAATTTTGGTACTTTCACATTGAGATATAATTTTTTTGGTGATATCGTGTAAATCTGAAATTGTTGATGCATCAAAACTCAATGTTGATTTCGAGATAACACCTGAAAATATCTTGATTGTATTAAATTATAAATTTTGGATATGTTATAGATATTTGTGTCTAGTTTCACAAGAATCAAGCGGCTTGTGATTTCATCCTTCCTACATCAAGATATGAAAGTTTTAGTAAAAATACGCAGATCTAAAATTTTCAGCATGATAAAATTCAAGGCTAACTTTAAAAAATTATCGAGAATTATATTGAAGGAATTTAAATCTAATATGTTATAGATCTCGAAGTCTGGTTTCTGGAATATCAAACGTTTCATAATTTCGATATTCCTACAATTAGATATGAATTTTCTACCACTAACATGTTGTGCTGGAAAAAAAAAGTAACGAAAATAAGAGAAAAAAGTAGGAGGGAAAGAAATTACCTCAATATTGTTGATGGCTTGAAAACCCCTAAATTGATATTTAAAAAGTGGGGAAACTACCTCCTTTTATAGAGTTGCAGAATGGATGTTTTCTTCTCCAATATAAATACAGATTGGAATAACTTCCATCTCCAAATTCAAATCTACAAGAAAACTGCTTATTACCTGGGGATTTTACTTAGGGAATAATATCGCAGGAAATACATGCAGATTTACCTACGAAATTATTAAATTCGTCAATATTAAAATATATTACCTGCGAATTATATATTTGCAACAAATTCCACAGGTAAATTTGGCGTCATATTGTGTAAATTTCTTACTTGCGATATTACCTGGGGAAATATATCGGCGGGTATTTTATCTCTAGGTAAATCCGCAGGTATATGGACAAATATGTATATTTTTTTAAATCCGTAGAAAAATCCCCAGGTAATTTATCCTGCGGATTTACTTAGATATATTTTGGTGAAAATTTATGTAATGGATTTTATTACCTAAGAAATTATTTGGGGATTTTGTGCTGCGAATTTTGCTGGAAATTTATTCTTGGAGATTTACCTGCGAAATTATTACTTGCGACATTACCTGAGGAAATATATCGGCAGGTATTTTATCTCTAGATAAATCCGCAGGTATATGAACAAATATATGTATTTTTTAAATCCATAGAAAAATCCACAGGTAATTTATCCTATAGATTTACTTAGAGATATTTTGGTGGAAATTTATGTAATGGATTTTATTATCTGGGAAATTATTTGGGGATTTTGTGCTGCGAATTTTGCTGGGGATTTATTCTTGGGGATTTACCTACGAAATTATTACTTGCGACGTTAACATGGGAAATATATCGTCGGGTATTTTATCTCTAGGTAAATTCGCAGGTATATGAACAAATATATATATTTTTTAAATCCATAGAAAAATCCCCAGGTAATTTATCCTACGGATTTACTTAGAGATATTTTGGTGGAAGTTTATGTAATGAATTTTATTACCTGGGAAATTATTTGGGGATTTTGGGCTGCGAATTTTGCTGGGGATTTATTCTTGGGGATTTACCTGCGAAATTATTACTTGCGACATTACCTGGGGAAATATATTGTCGGGTATTTTTTCTCTAGGTAAATCCGCAGGTATATGAACAAATATATATATTTTTTAAATCCATAGAAAAATCCCCAAGTAATTTATCTTACAGATTTACTTAGAGATATTTTGGTGAAAATTTATGTAATAGATTTTATTACCTGGGAAATTATTTGGGAATTTTGTGCTGCGAATTTTGCTGGGGATTTATTCTTGGGGATTTACCTGCGAAATTATTACTTGCGATATTACCTGGGGAAATATATCGTCGGGTATTTTATCTCTAGGTAAATCCGCAGGTATATGAACATATATATATATATATATATATATATATATATATATATATATATATTAAATCCATAGAAAAATCCCCAAGTAATTTATCTTACAGATTTACTTAGAGATATTTTGGTGGAAATTTATGTAGTGGATTTTATTACCTGAAAAATTATTTGGGGATTTTGTGCTGCGAATTTTGCTGGAAATTTATTCTTGGGGATTTACCTGCGAAATTATTACTTGCGACATTACCTGGGGAAATATATCGCCGGGTATTTTATCTCTAGGTAAATCCGCATGTATATGAACACACACACACACACACACATATATATATATATTAAATCAATAGGAAAATTTCGAGGTGAAATAATCTTGATTTTGTATAATTTCTTTTATAGTGTAAGCAGGGGCGAGAAGTCAAATAGGATCATAGGGGTTAATCCGAATTCTCTTTAGTGAAAAATTACATGATTGCTATTTTACATTTGATCCTAGTGTACCCATAGAATGCTATGTATTCTCCACTTTTGAAACTCGCAAAGAGAAAATATTTTTTCCTCTAACTTAAGTAAATGATGGATTTATAAATAATTTAATTAAAAATTTTCATTTTATCTTATTGACAAGCTTTTACAGTCGCATAAATATCACGACTTGTCATTTTTTAAAGTACTAGTTTAACCGTACGTGCCTCGCACGAGGAATGTCTGATTATTTAAAACTTAAATGATTTTATCTATTACGAAAATTTTAAATAAAGTGTAAAGTTTATATCACTTTTCAAAGATTCACACTTTAATATAATAAAATAAGCACAAATATTTGATTTAGAATACTTAAACTAATAGTAAAAGTATTAGTTGTCATTAATTTTGATAACTTTTAAGGAAAATTTTTACCATATTTATATTTAATTAATTTTCAACTGTTAAAACTTTGAATGAAAGACAAAAAGTTCAAACAACATATTTACCACTAAAACTCATTTTTCATACACTTTTCCTAGCGTCATATTTTTGGCAAAGAAAAATAATATTTGGTGTCCTACCCTAACACTGTCATAGGAGTCCTATTCCTAATCTTTCATATGAGTCTTATTTTTGGTAAAATAATATCTGTAGTAAAAATTTTGAAATTAACACTTTTGCCAAGGAATTAAAAATGTACGAAAATTAATCTTTTAAATTTTAATAACAAACAAAAATGGCTATTAACCGTAAAACTTGTAAAAATCTGTTACTTCTTAATTTTTTCTTATTTTAACCCTTTTATATTTATTTCTAGATTTTTCAAATCTTCTTAAAATCAAATTTAGTTGATTCAAAATTCTTAAGCTAATGAAAAATTATTAATTGTCATTAATTCTGATGACTTCTAATAAGAAAAGATTTACCATTACCATAAATATATTTTTTAATTTACAAATCTTAAATACTAGAAAAAGTAGTGAAAAGACAATTTTGTCTAAAACAAAGACTTTTAATAAAGGGCAAAAAGTTCAAACAACATTTTTAAGGCCCTTCACACTTTTAATATATTATAGATATAGATTATAGATTATAGATATAGATTATAGGTATAGATTATTTTTTTCTTAAACTTTATGCTTAATAAACTTATATCGTATAAATTGAACAGTGAAAGTATGTTATTTTGCTTCAAATTACTACACTATTTAAACTAAATATACATTATATTTAGGGGAAAAGATCAAGTGAATAAAACGATTTATTTTGTAAGCCTCTTTATTTCATTTACAAATTAATTATACTATCAATTATTTCACTTTGTGGCAAAACTATTAATCGATGAATCTTCTAATTTATGTGATATTTTTTTTCTTCTAAAGATCAAACTATACGAATTTTGAAAAATATTTTAAAATAGATGTACATTTTTATAATCATTAACATGACACGAATGACAATTTATGATATTTTTCGGATAAAATTTGAATATACTAATTATAATTTTAAAATATTGAAGATAAATCAAATTAACTGAATGCCATATAAATTGAAACAAAAGAAATATCGTATACTTATTCAAATCATATGTCATATAAAAATACAAAATTCAAAAGAAATTATAATTTGAAACAAAAGATATTTTTCGGATAAAATTTGAATATACTAATTATAATTTTAAAATATTGAAGATAGATCAAATTAACTGAATGTCAAATAAATTGAAACAAAAGAAATACCGTATACTCATTCAAATCATATATCATACATCATTAGGGGTGGACATCCTGTTTGCTTGTTTAATATCGGTTTACTTTTTCGATTTTCGGATTGACGAAAATGACAGTCGTAATCAAACCAAAATAAATTCAATTTGATTTATTATTGTTATTATATACTATTATTATTATCCCTACTATTATTTAAATAACAATCTAAATTAAAATCTTTGCTTAATTTATTTATCTTTTAGCTCAGTTTTTATCCAAGTCATTACATTTTAAATCAATTTATTACAATTATAGTTGTGACACATTTTATTTAACTTGTGATCAAGATTTGGATCTCAACCGTCGATCAAAATTGATCCGACGGCTGAGATCAAACTACACCTCTTTTCCTTTTTAAACAAAACCCTAAGCGATTTCCCTCACTTCAGCCGCATCTCTCTACCTCCTCTCTCTCTAAACTCTCTCTGTCTCTCTCTCTATCCTTCCTCCCTCTGTAAGCTCCCTCCAGCCGGTGAAACCCCTCCATTAGCGCCGGATACGAACAGCCACCGGCGATCTAGCCGCCGCTCCGTTCTCCGCCACCAGTCATGCCTCCAGCCCCATCGGACGCACCAGCCACCGGAGAAGGCCTCAGCGCCACCGTATCCCCCTTCCATCCCGTTCTCCGGCCATCCAGCGCAGCCCCCTCCTCCAGCAAACCCTAACAATTATCGCCGCCCCAATTTATTTTAGACATAAAATTTATTTTTGGAATGGTGCATAAGTAAAATTGAATGGAGTAAGTAAAAGTCTGTTTGTAGACTCAAATTGGATGTCATTGGTTTTGACTTTTGCTCATGAGGGAATAATTATGAACTAGTTATGAGATTTCACTTCAGGCAGATTTATTTGCTAATTGCTATTATATGTGGTGGTATTCATTTTATTGAAGCGGTTTAGTTAGAAGGAACTTCATTATTCTTGTATTTATTTGAAAAATTGCTGCCCAATTTTTGTTTAGTTAAAAGGAACTGAACAAGATGATTGGTAATTACCACATGAGTGTAGAAACCATCAGGGAAAATTATTTTGATTGGTAATTACCACATGATTGAATTACTAAAGTGTGGTCACTTGAGTAGTGAATTAGTGACTCGAAAATGTTTAAGTTTAGGTACTTGAAAGGTGAACTTGTGTTTTGAATTTACTAAAGCATGGTCACTTGAGTAGTGAATTAGTGACTCGAAAATGTTTTAAATTTAGGTACTTGAAAGGTGAACTTGTGTTTTGAATTTACTAAAGTGTGGTCACTTGAGTAGTGAATTAGTGACTCGAAAATGTTTAAGTTTAGGTACTTGAAAGGTGAACTTGTGTTTTGAATTTACTAAAGTGTGGTCACTTGAGTAGTGAATTAGTGACTCGAAAATGTTTTAAGATTAGGTACTTGAAAGGTGAACTTGTATTTTGAATTTACTTGATAGGTGAAGTTTTGTTTTGAATTTAGTAAGGTACATGGTCACTTGTGAAGTGAATTAGTTACTTGAAATACTTAAGTGTAGGTACTTAAAATGTGAACTTTTGTTTTGAATTTAGTAAAGTACACGGTCACTTGAGAAGTGAGTTAACAACTTGAAAATGTTTTAAGTGTAGGTACTTGAAATGTGAACTTTTGTTTTGAACTTAGTTTAGTTTGGTAACTTGTGAAGTGAATTAGTGACTTGAAAATGTTTTAAGTGTAGGTACTTGAAATGTGAAATTTTGTTTTGAATTTAGTTTTTGGTAACTTGTGAAGTGAATTAGTGACTTGAAAATGTTTTAAGTGTAGGTATTTGAAATGTGAACTTTTATTTTGAATTTAGTTTAGTTTGATAACTCGTGAAGTGAATTAGCGACTTGAAGTGAAAACAGGAAAAGCAACCACATGTGGTCAGTTTTTGTGGTCGCTTTTTTTTTTTTTTTCTTTTCTAGTAGTGGTAGTTACTTGAAAATATGGTTAAGTATAGTGACTTGAAACGTGTACTAGTGACTTGAAAATTGTTAAAAGTGTAGTTACTTGAAATGTGAATTAGTTACTTGAAAGTGGTTAAGTATAGTTACCCGAAAATGGTTAAGTATAATTACTTGAAATGTGAATTAGTTATTTGAAAATGGTTAAGTGTACTGATTTGAAATATGTGCTAGTGAATTGAAAATGATTAAGTGTAGTGACTTGAAATGTGAATTAGTTACTTGAAAATGGTCAAGTGTAGTGACTTGAAAATGATTAAGTATAGTTACTTTTAATGCTAATATATACATATTTATATTTGTTAATTGTTATGATTTTATTTGATACTATAATATCATATAATTTATGTTAATAATGTATTTTTAGCACTTTTTATGACCTGAATTAACATATTCCTATGCAGAATGAGTTTGAAAGAAAGAAACAAGAAATATTAGTTGCTCAAAGTGCATCAATTGTGGAAGGAGGATGAGAAAGGAATTAGGCTTGTTGATGAAGCATGTATACAAGAAATCACCTGTAAATGATGAACGCCCATCTCAAGAAGACAACCAAGCTTATGAGAATGCAAGTGATGTGATTCTGATGGTTGGTAGTTTTATTGAGGATTCTAGTGTAAAATATTTTATTTTGGACTATTTAAGAATCATACATTATTGATGTGGATGTTTTGAATTGTGTTTTTTTTGTTAGCTGTAAGGGTGTACATTAGATTTGTTTTGAATGATGTTTTTGAGAATTATTGAAAGTTTTGAATAATTTTTTGATTAATTGTGAAATGTTTTTAGTAATTTACTTATGAATTACTATTTGGGAATTTTTATGGGGATGTACATGCTAAATATTTATGAAAATTTTCTTGAACAAATTTGTTCTTGCGGATTTACTTGGGGTATTTCTTTCGAATTTTCTTGCGGAATAGTTTCATAAATATCTGCAAATAATTTTACCAAATAATTCATGGAAAATTTTTATGGTTAATCACAAATAAATCCGCAAATAACGTACCTGTGGATTTATTTTTGCAGTTAAATTACCTAGGGATTTACTTGGGAATCTTCGTGGGGAATAATTTGGGAATTTTTTCTTGAAAATCTGCAGGTAAAATCCTTTTTATGAAATTTTACCAAATAATTCATGCAAAATTTTGATGTTTAATCGCAAATAAATTCGCAAATAACGTACTTGCGGATTTATTTCCGCAGCTAAATTATCTAGGAATTTTCTTGGGAATATTCGTGAGGAATAATTTGTGAAATTTTTCATGAAAATTCGCAGATAAAATCCGCAGGTAAAATTCGCAGGTAAATTCGCAAATAACATACCTGCGGATTAAATCAGCAGCTAAATTACCTAGGGATTTTATAAATCTGCAAGTAATAATTACCTACGAAGGGATTTCCTTTGAATTTTAATTGGTAAGAAAATCCGCAGGTAATCAAATTACCTGGAAATTTTACCACATTATCCCTATGAAAATCCCCAGGTAATAAGCAGTTTTCTAGTAGTATTGGAGATTGTTTCTTTCTCCAATATAAATTCAGATTGTGATAGCTTCTATCTCCAAATTCAAGTTGGAGATTGTTTTCTTTTCCTATACAAATTCAAATTGGAGGTTATTTCCTTCTCCCATACAAATTCAAATTGGAGGTTGATTTTCTTCTTCCATACAAATTCAAATTGAAGGTTGTTTCCTTCTCCCATACAAAGTCCAATTGGAGGTTGTTTTCTTCTCTAATCTAAGTTTAAATCGGAAGAGTTTTATTCCTGGTTAAGTAAGGCAATGAAAAAGTCTTCCAAAACTGTTTGAAATTGGATATCATGCCTCACCAACGGGTCTTAAATATAGAGATTCGTGAAAAAATAAGAGAGCTTTGAGAGACAATGTCAATATGGTTCGGCTTTAAAGTTGTTGAATGAGGTGTTCTTATGTATGGAAAATTGTTCAAGCACGAAGGAAACATGTTTAAATAATCATACTTCAAGGCTAGTCTCTAAAATATTAAATGTCTCGACAAGTCTTGAAGTAGGGGGATTTGTGGGCGATGCAATTTTATTAAATTTAAATCCGTACAAAATTTGAATTATATTAAATTCAAAATATATTAGTCCCAAATAAATATTGCGGATTAATATAATTGAATTAATTATTTAAGTCCAAATAGGTATGGATTTAAATAAGGCCCAATATTTATTGGGTTAGTCCATTAATTTGGGCTACAAATGATGAGTCCACTTTGCTAAGCCCAAAATATTGTCATATTCTAGAGGCCCAAATAAGCGTCATGTGTCAAATGACGTGGCATGCCAAGTCAAGTGAAGGAACCAATAGGACTGTGCCACATGTCAAACTAATGCAGCAGACCCATGAAATAAAAGCCCATAAAAGGGGCCACATCACTTAAATTTGATTGGTCAAAGGAAGTCCATATTCATCATGACTCTTTCTTTCCTACAACTATAAATAGGGGAACCTAGAACTCTAACAAGTAGCAAGAGAAAGATCGTGGATCAAATACCATAATTTCTCTAAAAAGCTCAAACATTCAAATCAAATTCATCAAGATTCAAGATCAGGACCGTAATATTCAAGAACAAGCTCCAAAGTCCTTGAATTCAAGCACAAGTCAAGATCAAGTCTCTCAAATCAACAAATCAAGTTCAAATTCAAGATCAAGCTTTAAGTCTTTGAATTTATATTTGAAAAGGCGAATCAGAGGATTCATAGAGATTGTAACACTCGCATTGAAATCAATAAATCGGTTGTTGCAGTATTTTTCTTGTCTCAATTATTATTTTCGATCGAGGGAATTTTATTGTCCAACAACATGTTAATTTTGTTTTGATTTTTTTATCCTTATTCACAAAAAATGTTGGGTTCATGATTTTATTGCTCTTGTGAATTCGGGTGTTGTTCAAATGATTCCAAGTGATGGAATTATAGTGAATGATCAAGTTCCAACTATGAATGCAGAATTAAACATTTTTAGTGACCAAAATCAGAATCCCGAAATCGGCGATTTACCTAAAATAGTGACAAACCCAAAAAGTTTAAAATGCAAAATCGAACTACTGTGGTACAAATTGGTCACGATGCAGCTATGGAGTTTCGAAGAGGAGTTCTTAACGCCCCTACTCTCAAAAATTCTGATCAGTTGAGTGAAAATTGAAGCAACGGCGAAGCTGCAGATTTCAACGACGAGGTTTCGGTGGGTGTAATGAGGCAAAGTCAACATCAAAATGTTCAGGATGATAATACGAACATACCCACTTCAAAAGTTTTTGGATGCCATTGATGAGTTCTTGGATGCCATTATTTCAGTTCTTGGATGCCATTGTTTGTGAAGAAGAAGAAGAAAAAGAAGAAGAAAGAATATGAATAAATAAAAAGAATGATTAAAAAAGAATAAAGAAAATGAATAAAGAAATAAAGAAATATTAAAAATAAATTTTTAATAAAAAAATTTCGTTCTCACTCTCTTTATAGAGAGTTAAACACACTCTCTTGCCATGTCAGCGTTTGGGGGTAATAATTTCATTTTTAAATAGTTCAGGGGGGTCATAGGACCCCTGCAAAGTATAAATGTGTAGTTGGGATTTGGAGTAAAAATTGGGGGGGCTTTTGACCATTTTTTTTTTAACTATTACTATTACTACTATTGTTGTTATTATTATTATTATTATTATAATATTAATATTATTATTATTGCTATCTTTACTTAGATATAATAGATTTTTTTTACTATTACTATTACTACTATTGTTGTTGTTGTTGTTGTTATTATTATTATTATTATTATTATTAATAATAATAATAATAATAATAATAATAAGGGTATTTCGGTAATCTTAGTAACCTCAACCTTTACTTATATATAGTAGTAAATAAAATGGTTACACATGCAATGGACATACATCGATTTCGAAATATTTATTACACCATAAAATTACCAAAATACCCTTGATAGTCATTTAATAAGGAACAAAAAAATATTTATAAAAAAATTACTACCATGTATAATTCAATTACAAAGGTCTAAATAAAAATATTATTAAAATAATACATGAGGACAAAACTAATAGATATAAGAAAAAAGCAATATGCATGTGTAACCATTTTATTGCACCATAAAAATGACGACAAAACTAATAAATATAAGGAAAAAATAATATGCATTTGTAACCATTTTATTGCATCATAAAATTACCGAAATATCCTTGGGTATAAAAAATAGGTAATTTAATAAGGAACAAAAAGATATTCATAAAAAATTACTACCATGTATAATTCAATTATAAAAGTCTAAATAAAAATATTATTAAAATAATACATGAGGACAAAACTAATAAATATAAGAAAAAAGCAATATACATGTCTAACCATTTTATTGCACCATAAAAATGAGGACAAAACAACTAATTTATCTTTTGTGGCACTACCAATATTGCATCATAAAATTACTGAAATACCCTTGGGGTATAAAAAACAGGTAATTTAATAAGGAATAAAAAGATATTTATAAAAAATTACTACCATGTATAATTCAATTACAAATGTCTAAATAAAAATATTATTAAAATAATACATGAGGAAAAAATTAATAAATATAAGAAAAAATAATATGCATGTCTAATCATTTTATTGCACCATAAAAATGAGGACAAAACTATTAATTTATCTTTTCTGGTACTACCAATATTGCACTATAAAATTACCGAAATATTCTTGGGTATAAAAAATAGGTAATTTAATAAGAAACAAAAAGATGTTTATAAGAAATTACTATCATGTATAATTCAATTACAAAGGTCTAAATAAAAATATTATTAAAATAATACATGAGGACAAAACTAATAAATATAAGAAAAAAAACAATATGCATGTCTAACCATTTTATTGCATCATAAAAATGAGAACAAAACTAATAAATATAAAGAAAAAACAATATGCATGTGTAACCATATAGTAGTCATCTCTCTGATTCTGAGGAACAAGGAGGACTTGACACCACCTGCAGTAACAGTGAGCCCATACAGGGGTCAACCTCAAGTCCAGTCATTAGACAAGGGAAAGAGCCCACTAATCTCTCCACCAACACCAGAAGAGTTGATGAAGATTATAATCTGGAACACTAGAGACGCAAACAACATGAATTTTTTTCAGACATTGCGATGTTATTCTTCAAAATCACCACCCCTCTATGTTAGTCCTTCTGGAAACCAAAATGGCAGACCACCAAGCCCTCACCACTGCGTTTAAGTTCGAAGCCTATGTCCAATCTGCTGTTGTAGGTCGTAGTGGAGGAATTGTGGTTATGTGGAAAGAAGATTGCTGGAAACTGGATAATATTTCTGTTATCCCCCAAGGGGTTCATGTCATAGTTAAGGTAAGGAATGACCCTAACCCATGGTTTTTATCTGCTATTTATGCCAGCCCAGACTTGACACTAGGCTCTCTCTTTGGGATGAGCTCTGCCAACTAGCACAAACCCATAAAGGGGGATGGCTAATGGGTGGAGACTTTAATGAAAACCTAACGGCTAGTGAAAAAACTGGTGGAAACAATGCTAGCCCCAATAGAATGACCCTTTTTAGAAACTGCCTCAACGTTTGTAACATGATAGACTTAGGATATAGAGGAAATAAGTATACTTGGACCAATAAGCGACACCGTAATAGGAACTCCCTTATTCTGGAAAGACTAGATAGGTGTGTTGCTAATAGCTCTTGGATAAAGCATTATCTGAAAGCTACAGTCACTCACTTACCTAGGACCAAATCAGACCATTACCCCCTTCTCCTCTCCATGGCTAACACAGCCACCGTGGGGCCCAAACCCTTTAGACTGAAACCCATATGGTGCAGCCATCCTACCTTCAGGCCACTCATGGGCCAATGTTTCACTCCCTACAACCTCTTTGATCAAGCTATTAAATCCTTTCAAAAAGAAGCCATCATCTGAAATGCAGAAGTCTTTGGCAATATTTTCAAAAAAATGAGAAGAATCAATGCCAGGCTTAATGGGATCCAAAAATCAAATAATTACTCCACAATACTTTTCTATAAAAACTGGAGGAGGATTTGCTGCTGGAGTATGACCACCTCCTTAAAAATAAAGAGGACTTCTGAAAAAAAAATTCCAGAATTAGTTGGCTCTCAGATGGGGATGCCAATACCTCTTTTTTCCATGCTTCCACCCTCAATAGGAGAAGGAGAAACAGAATAAATACTCTCCAAGATGACCAGGGTAATCTCATCCAAGAAGAGGAGGAAATCACTGACCATATAGTGAGCTTTTACTCTACCCTCTTCACAACTGGTCACCTAGTTACCCCAGAACTACCAATACTTTTATTAACAACTCCCACTCCCTGAACCCAGAAATAATCCAAAAGTTGCAAAAACCTTTAAGGGACTCTGAAATCAATCTCTCCCTGAAGTCCTTCAAGTCAATGAAGGCTCCAGGCCCTGATGGCCTCCACCCTATATTCTTTAAAAAATACTGGGATATAGTGGGCAACCACACTATTGACTTCTGGAGAGAAGTCTTCATGAAGAATACCATGTCTGCTTAACATAGTTCTACCCTTCTTTGCCTCATTCCTAAGAGTAATAATGCCACCAACATTAGTAACTTTAGGCCAATTGGACTCTGCAACACCTCTTATAAGCTTATCACTAAAATTATTGTCAACAGAATAAAACCATACCTTTCTCATCTCATTGGTCTTAGCCAAACAAGCTTTCTTGCTAAAAGAAGAGCTTATGACCATGCTATAATTGTTCAGGAATATATCTCCCACTTCAAGAAAATGAGAGTTAGAAACCCCAACATGATTCTCAAGATTGACCTGGAAAAAGACTTGATAGACTTGAATGGTCCTTCATCAGGGACACCCTCCTCTTTTTCCAATTCCTTGAAAAGATTATCCAACTCATCATGTCATGCATCTTCCCCAACTCTATCTCCATTCTTGTCAATGGAAAAAAATCACAGTCTTTCAACCCTCAAGGGGCATCAGACAGGTTGGCCCCCTCTCTCCCTACCTGTTCATTTTATACATGGAAAGGCTCTCCAGAAACATTGAGGTTACTGTGCTAAATAAGCATTGGTCATCCATCAGCATCACCACTGGTGGGCCAAAAATCTCCCACTTCTTCTTTGCAGATGATCTCACACTCTTTGCTAAAGCTGATGTACAGAACTGCTCTACCATCAATACCACCCTAGCAAAATTCTGTCACAAGTCAAGCCATAAAGTCAATAATGCCAAATCCAAAATTATCTTCTCAAACAACTACAGACCTCAAGACTCCTCACTCTGCTCTAACTACCTCAACATTAGGGTTGCCACTGATTTTAAGAAATACCTGGGATACCCTATCTTTCACTAAAACCCCCAGAACAGTGACTTCAAATTCATCCTTGATAACATGCAAAACAAAATAGCAGGTTGGAAAACTAACCTTCTCAATATGACTGGCAGGACAATCCTAACCAAGGCTACCCTTGCTAGCATCCCAACCCATATCATGCAGTACATCAAAATACCCACCAAAATCATTGAGGGTATTAACAGAATCCAAATGAACTTCATCTGGGGCAACACTGGGGATAGGAAAAGACTTCACCTCCTATGCTGGAACACCATTACTAGGAAAAAAGGGAGGACTGGGTATCCAAAAAGCTGAAATAAAACAAAGAGCCCTTCATGATAGCCTTGCCTGGAGAATGCACCAGAATCCCAACACCCTCGGGAGCAGAATCCTCCTTTCAAAATACCAAAGACCCAACCCCATTCCTAGTGGCATTAGAATTGTCTCTCGCACCTGGAAGAACATAATACAGGGATGGAAAAACTGTGCCAAGGGAATTGCCTGAAATGTGCAAAAAGGGGACAAGGTCAGCTTCTTCAATGATAAATAAACCCCCTACCTTGATATCCTGAGAAGTATCATCAGTGGACCTCTTACTCCAAATTATGAACCCCTGAAAATTAGGGACATTCTGGCCAATGGCAACTGAGACTTCTCAAAAATCTCTTTTAATCTCCCTGAGCATGTCAACCAAACCATCACCACTTACCCCATCTCCCTCAACAACAATGAGAATGACTCCCTAGTTTGGTCCCTCACTTCCAATGGTCTTTTCTCCACTGAAAGCATGCATTATAGCATTAGAGATCACCCCCTTAACATATGGTAGATAATCAGGACAACTACAAACTTATTTGGACTGCCCCTTATCCCAATAAGATCAAAACTTTCCTCTAGCTTTTGTACCACAACAGATTTCCTACCAATCACTACCTTCATAGGTTAGGCCTCAACATTCCTAAACACTACTGTTACTGTAATGCTCCTCAAGAAGATGTACTTCACATCTTCTTCCAATGCCCTAATGCACTCCAATTTTGGGAAAAATTAGGCCTAACCATCCCCTCAAACTCCCTCCAGGACCCCATCTCCATCCAAACCTGGATGCAATGCTGGAAAACTTTAGCTAATAAGGCATTCAATAACATCCTCAACTGGACTGACCGTATTCCCCAATGCTTGTGGATCATCTGGTTGGTTAGGAATTACAATGTCACGCCCCAAAAATTCCATCGGGCCGGACTGGCACCCGAAGCCGAGAAGGCCCGGGAGAACCCGTTCAAATACCTGTACTTTCACTTATATGTCACCAAAAATTTGGGCAGCACTTCGTTGCATATAGAAGGGTCTAATTACCTGTATCAGCACAACACGCACAAATATATATATATATATAATACTTGGCCGCCGGGGCCACCACATATACAAATATAACATCACTATATAAACTTCCATGACTTTACCCTTCCTTATGTCTACAAAGCCTCTAGGATATACATGACATAACTAGGGTCGGGACAAACCCTCGCCCACACATGACTCCTGTACAATAACAAAACATAAGGAACCGACTTGGAAAGCTCCGAAGCAAACTGGAGCTCACCAACAATAGCTGTATGACCTGGCTCCTACTTGTGCGGTGTATGAGCTGAGGTACATGTGCCTGCAGCATAAAATGCAGGTCCCCGTGGGGGACGTCAGTACGAAATATGTACTAATTATGTAAAGCTGTAGATAATCACATATGATATAGGAGCTCAATAGAAATCAGAAACAAGTGAATAAATCGTAATAGGAGTGGACCACACTTACTAGAACTTGTGACAACCTGTACATTGTATTTATTCAATCACTTTACCTTCGTTCTTATCGTCTTTGTAATCATTACTGTACTGTACTGTGACCATTAGGCTGCCTCCAGTACATATCAACTGGGATCGACCCATGCTAGGCTTATGCCCCTAGGATACCACCCATAAACACATAAATAGAGATCGACCCATGCTAGGCTTATGCCCCTGGGATACCACCCGATAAGAGAGAACTTCCATCACTTAGTTCAATTAATCTTTGAGATTGTTATTTCGGTCGCCACCACATTTTTGATACTTTGAAACAATGATACATTAATAGGAACCAAGTAATAGACCTTCTATACAATAACGATGTAATAAAGACTCATTGGTATATCAACAATGTGTTTCAGAATCATCAATATCACAACAATGGAATAGGAGCCTTTTGGTATATCAATGAAATATTTTGACACTTTATAGGATGGAAACAACTTCGTTGGTAACGTAGAACAATACATGTTTTTGGACAACCTCGGAATCTTACTTGATGGAACATTGGTGTTTTCATGCCAAAGAACATTGTTAGAGTATGCTTTACATACCTCGTCGTAGATTCGGATACCAATTCAACACAACTTCCCGCCTTTACAAATCACTTATCTACAATGAAATGTTTGACATCTAGTATTAGCAACCCAACACCACAATTCTCTTCCATAATTCCATACAACCAATATTTGCATAGCATTCCAAAAACCAACTTGAACAATAGGTTTATGTGTGTATATATATATATAATCATCATTTCAATACCACATCATCACACCAAATCCCTTCACAATTCAACATAATCCAACCATGCACAAGAATAATCCAACATCATTTCCAATCATCTTTCAACAACAATCAAATAACACACTTCTTATGCTTACATGCATATATATACACATCCATATAAATAACACCAACATAATTTACATCCTTACCATAAAATGGCCCTTTTGATTTCGAAGTCCTGTTGGCACAAATAAGGGGTGCTTCTCGAAGCCCTCGAGACGGTGAACACAACTACAGAATCAATTTGGATTTTCTACGGTTGAATCACAAGATAATTGGAGTTGAAATTTGGCTAGGGTTTCTTATTCTTCAATAATGGATGATAAATAATGGATATGAGGCTAAGTATATGTATATAATGACGAATTTTCGTTCATGAGGTGATGGAAAATGACCATATTGCCCTTAAAATTTTAAGTAAATCCGAATCTGTCCATGGTGGACTGTTTTGACAAGCTAAAGTAGATCGACCATAACTCTTTGCTCCGATATCGGATTTGGGTGAAATTGGTATAGTTGGAAAGATAATTCAAAGGGCTTTCATTTCATATAAAGTAGTCCACCCAGTTCGTCCTGTACAAGGAGTTATGATCGTTTGAAGTTGACCCTAAAAATCTGTTTTGAGAGGCTAAAGTAAAACGAGTATAACTCCTTACTCAGATGTTGGATTTGGAGGAAACCAATTGAATTGGAAAGAAGACTCAAAGATCTTTCTTTTGATAGGTCGTAGCTCTCTCAGTTCATTATATTAAGGGAGTTATGATCGTTCAAAGTTGACCCAAAAAACTGGCAGGCCTCAGTAGTTTGTGTGCAGGAAATTTTCCTGCACATTTGCTAGTCACCATATCCCGACCACCGTTTTATAGTTTTGAACGTGCTCGATTATATCCGAAACTTATCCGTTTTTGGAAATCTTTATATCGTTGGAAAGCTTATTCAATAACCTTCGTATGGAACCATCGAAGGGCAAATTCCGGTATAAATAAAATAAAAAAATTAATTCCATATAAATAAGACCAATATACGTACTTGAATACGCCAATACATGTACTTGAATACGGGGTGTTACATACAACCTCTTTAACAATACCAAAGACCTCATATGCATAGATACCCCCATCCGGCTCTCTTTGGAGTATAAACTCCTTATCAACAGCTCTAGCAATGACCATCACACCAAAATACCTATTGAAATCAAGTGGGAACCCCCCTATGGGATTCCTAAAACTAAATCTCGATGGCTCAGCAGGGCTTTAACCTGGATCAGGGGGAATTGGTGGAGTATTCAGAGACCACAATGACTTATGAAAATTGGGCTATTTTGTATACCTCCATCACACAACCCCCATCCTAGCTGAAGTCCTTACCTTTAAAAAGGGCCTCATTCTTGCTAAATAACACAACCTCCGCCCTTTAATCATAAACACAGACTGCGAAGCTTTATTGAACATATTGTCAAATAGCCACCAACTTTATGCTAACATCTTACATGAATGCAGGTGCCTACTGATGGAGCTGGAAGCAGCAACACCGTTGCACGTGTTTAGAGAACAAAATAGGGTGGTTGATCAACTGGCTAAAGAAGGAAGGAAGACCAGTATTTTTGGTGCTACAACGATGCTTCTACATATTTCCCCTATATCGGTCCAATCATTCTTAGAGGCAGACATATCGGGAACTCCTTTAATTAGACTTATTACAAACAATATTATTAACTCACCAAGCCGGGATGTGGCTAGAAACTCTATCTTTTTGTCCCCTGCTCATTCCAGGGAAACTCAACTTTCCTAATTAACTAATGAAATCTTTTGCTTACCAAAAAAAAGTAAATAAAATGGTTACACATACATATGGTTTTTTCCTTATATTTATTAGTTTAGTCCTCATTTTTATGGTGCAATAAAATGGCTACACATGCATTTTGCTTTTTACTCTACTTACTACTATATATAAGTGAAGGTTGGGGTGACTATCAAGGGTATTTCAGTAATTTTAGTCACCTCAACCTTCACTTATATATAGTAGTAAATAAAATGGTTACACACGCATATGGTTTTTTCCTTATGTTTATTAGTTTTATCCTCATTTTTATCGTGCAATAAAATTGTTACACATGCATATTGATTTTTTCTTATATTTATTAATTTTGTCCTCATGTATTATTTTAATAATATTTTTATTTAGACTTTTGTAATTGAATTATACATGGTAGTATTTTTTTATAAATATCTTTTTGTTCCTTATTAAATGATTACACTGAAGGCATATATTATGTTAACATCGTTTCATTGTATTATATTTCTTTTCTTTTACTCCTATACTAAACAATTAAACAAGTAGGAAATAATCTTCCCCAAAGTTGGATCTCTTTTGCACATTAGTGTTGCCAAAATACATGTGTCTTGCACGGGCACGGGTATCTAGTATACAACAATCAAAATAGATATTTTATCCTTTTTAAAAATATATTTATAGGAGTAATTGACTAACATGATATACACGTGCGAAACATATACACTTGACTAGTATCTATAATCTATAATCTAGATCTATAATTTATATTTATAATTTATATAATATATTAAAAGTGTGAAGACCCTTAGAAAAGTGATTCAAACTTTTTGCCCTTCATTAAAACACTCTGCAATAGATAAAATCGTATTTTCACCTATTTTCTTCAATTATTATATTATTAAATCAAGCACTACTAAAATATATGGAAAAACCCTGATAAAATAAATCTATGAAAAGATTAAGAATCCTAATCTACGTAAAATATATGAAAATAAATTTACAGTCCTAAAATAATATATGTAAAGAATCACATTATTTTTTTTTCTTTTTACTTTTTTTCAACGTTTTCTTTTGATTGCAAATAAGTTCGTCTGGGGTTTTAAGCTTCTATATTTGATGCCTTTTTTTGTTTGTTTGTTTAAGTTTACATTCAAAATAAGTTCGTCTTTTTTATTGTTGGTTCAAATTAGGCTTAAAAAAATTGAAGATCCTTTAACTTTTAAGATAATTTTTTCATAATCTTAAATTGTTTGTATTTGTCTTCATACATAAATCATTGTTGATTGGTTCTTTAATATATTTGTGCAAATAAAGAAAGATTTATGTGAAACATGCGGACAAAACTTCGTATCGATTACAAGTGAATTTAAGGTATGTTTTACTATTCTACATTTTATTGTTTATTCATATTAGTTCTACTTCTTATTAAGGCATAAGTCATGTTAATATTCTTTTGTCAAAATCATACTTACATTAACAAAAACTATTGAGATAAAAATAAAGTGAAAATTATAATTTGTCATAATAGCAAACAAATCATAGTGTCAAACAAGTATTAAATAAAGTCATTAGTTGGTTAGAAGATAAAACGTAACGGTACTTAGCGATTTCATGCGTTAGTAAATAAAATTTATAACCGATTTCATTCTTCCATCAGGATAATTTGAATTGCTGTCTTTATGTTTTAGTATCGTCATAAAACTAAAGTATGTTTTTCCTTTCAAAATATAATATTAAATAATTGATATTTTAATATGTCATATTTTTTTCAATTTTTTCTCCATATTTTTGTTTTATAATTTATAATTATTTGTCTTGAATGAGAAGATGCATGAAATGGAATGTGATTTTACGTGTCTTGACGTAAACGGTATGAAAAGAGAAAAATAGGAGATCTTTTGATGGGTAAGCTTTTCTTTATCAAGAAATTAACCTTATGTGACTTTAAATGGATCTGATTCATAAAAGTAGGATTTTTAAAGATAAAAATCAAGTATATTATTCGATATAAATAATAAAAATTTATTCTTTTTTATATATATATATTTATTATTTTCTTCTTCATATACACGTTATACTTAACTAATACTCTATATAAAAATCATTATTGGAGTAAAAAGGTAGTAGGCGTTTGCTCTTTTACCAAAACATTCCGAGAGTATAAATGGAAAAGCAATTATAGAGATTGAGTGAAGTCTTTTCCCGAATTTAACGACCCAACAGATCCTTCCTTCCTTCCTTGCAAGATTCATTTAACCAATTCATCCAAATACTCGCTATTTCTCTCATCACTCGCCCTTTGGCTGCTAAGGTTTGTTTATTTGTTTCTCAGATCTCAACAGTTTTTACCCTTCACTTCAATTATTCATTCTTTCTCATATAAACGGCAAATGTAAGTTCAATTCGATTTGTGCTGTGACATGATTATCTATTTCTTGGGTTATCTTGATGATTTTGTGTGATACCCTTTATGCAGATGTACCGTTATTGTTCTTTTTTAGTCTTTACCACAAACATCTTTTTTTGGGTTGTTTTGGTTCTCCTGTGTATTTGCATCGATAAATACGTAGATGTACTCTTATGGCGTATTGTTGTATAGTATAATAAATCTGTTTATCCTATAGTGGATTTTGATTTGCCAACAAATAACAGTGAACTTATATATCTGACTTCCTTTCTCTGTTATGAATTTGAGTTTCCTGGCCTGGGTACTCGGTCTTGATTTTTGTCTGCAACTTTTATCAGTGTTTAGTGCATCAATGCTGGTCGTAAGGCATTGCTTACAAACTAAGTACTGCTAGCATTCTTTCCTTGTGGTTCTGTTGAAGCTTTGCCTTAATCTCCAGGCTTAGTTGTTTTTGCCTTGTGCTAATGTGGGATTGTTGACTGATGAATTAAATTGCTTTTCAGCAAAGTAAATTCTCTACTTTGATTCTTTGAGCAGATTCTGATTTAACTGTTGAAGGTTTTATTTTTTTTATTTTCCAATCAAGGGTTGTAACAGTTCAGGATCGTATTTTTTGAAGTCACCATTTTGTCTTGTCGGACGCTATAATCAGATACCAAGGGAAAATATTATGCAGCATTACACGTTTTGTGGAGTGCTTAGTTATGTATAGTATGCATATGATGGATTATTTTGATGATACTGTATACTCTTTTGTAGCTTTATCTATAAGCATACTGTGCACGTGATTGAGTGGTTGGTTAGATACTCCCCATAAAGTTGGACAGTAGAAGGGCGTTAGTGACAAGTTCAACTCTGATATGATCTTATCTGATAATGAGCAGTATATACCTACAAGTTTCCAATAGTAAATGGTCTAGGACTAAAATCTTTTTTATTATAATCTGCTTTTATGACTTGCTATACTTAGTATTACCCAATTATATGCACGTTGTGATTTCCAGCTAGTAATTATCCGCAATAATCAAGTGACCTGATTTGTTTGATTTAGATAAAGCTGCATGTTTTATTTCATCTGGTTGGTTTCAGTCTTCTTCCTTTTGATTAGAATGCTAAAGATTTTATCCTATCAAGCTATTCAGTGTCTTCAAAGTTGGTTGGAGCTCTGAAATCAGTCGCCATTTAATGGTTACTTGCGCTTCAGTATTGAAAGGGCTAATGCCTTATGATATTGGATTTGCAAGTATCCAAAGCCAACTCTTGATCCTGATGATCCTGCAAACTGTAACTAGAAATTGTTAATCCGAAGAAGAAAGAGAAGCAAATAATGTCATAGTTCTACAAGTAGGAGTTGGGGCAACTTGCCAAGCTTTTACAATGTGATTAAATCCTAAGATACTCGGACTCGGGTGCGGGTGTACGATACGGTGCGGATCTAGATATCAGATCCTTCGTGATCTCAATTTACGATTCAGGGATATGGATTCAGGTATGGATATTGATGCAAGGATTTGGCTGAAAATAATTCAAACATCTCTAAATGGAGTTATAAAACCTAAATTATGAGATATTATATGAAAAATTTGAGGACAAAATATTGATCAAGAGGAAAATCCTGAAAGGAGATAAAAGTAAGAGTAGTTACGTAAAATTTCTATATGCAAGGTATTTATTTTCTTCAATTTCACCTTAGTTTTTGTGTTGATTACAAAAATCATTAAATTTGTCCAGACTTATCCTGTCGATTTTGGTCGAAGAACCCAAAATTGGTTAACCAGATTGGTTGTGGATCCCACCCCCACACCACCCAGATTGGGGGTGGGGGGGGGGGGGAGCGAATGTAGGAAGTAATCTGTATATGACAGTTTTCTATATAGTTGGCAATGTGTTTTTGAGTTATCTGGTAATTTCTTGCTTTTCTTTTGGTCGGTTTTGGAGCAGGATAGATTTTTTGAGCTTCTTATTCATCCAAAAAATAGGATAGGGAACCTCATGTAACTTTTCTGGTCCCCCTATTCTTGATAGCCCTAGTAGTAGCACTTTTTTTGTTGGTAATGAAAAAAATAGAATGATTTCCGACTGGTACTAGGACCCAAGGCTGTGATCTGGTGGTCAATGAAGTAGGTCGAGAGTCGTGAGGTCTCAGGTTCACATCCTAGTAGAGAAAAAAATACTAGGTAATTTCTTCCCATCCAAGCCTTGGTGGACATTGTTACTCGATACATGTGCTGGTGGGTGGTTATTAGGCACCTCGTTGAATTAATTGAGATGTATGCGAGTTGATCCGGACATTATGGTTAAAGAAAGGGAATAGAATGATTATCGATGAGTAAAAACCAAATTTGGAAGACGATTACATGACTTGGCAAGGACGATAACAACAACAACAACAACAAAGTACAAACCTAGTGTATTCCCACATAGTGCGGTCTGGGGAGGGTAAAATGTACGCAGTCCATACCACTACCTCCGAGGAAGTAGAGAGGTTGTTTCCGATAGATGACTTGGCAAGGACAAGAAATCAATAATAAGGAATACTCCCTCCGTCTCATTTTATATGTCACCTTTTGACTAGACACGGAGTTTGAGAAATAAGTAGACTTTGTGAAGTTTACCAAATTGTCCTTTTTAGAAAAGTAAAAAAGAAAAGAGTACCATCTTTAAAATTAAGGGGGAACAATATGGGTAAAAGAGGAATTCTGCCTTTAAATAGTTACCAAATAAGGAAAGGTGACATTCTTTCTGGGATGGACCAAAAAGTAAAGTGTCACATAAAATGGGCCGGAGGGAGTACTATTTTTTCATATACTCATAACGACTTAGGTGCACTTGTCCATGGACAATTGTTAAATACGCAAAGCACATTCTTTTATGAAAATATGATTCTAAAATAAAGTTAATATTGTAAATTTTATCTACATTTACTTGATAAAAGATGCTGTAAATTGTATCACGTACACATCTAGAATGTCTCTTTTATGTTTATAGTTTTATTCCCTTTTCTTTATTAGGATGCATTAGTGGGCCTTTTTTTGTTCCAGTTTCCTTATCAATAGGTTTATGAGTGTGCCTGTGTTATATTATAGATAATTCTGAGTTGAGGACTTCAATTATTTGGCTTGACATTTTTCTATCTCTTGATATTAGTTCACATACAATATGACAGGGAACAGAAAAATTCACTCTGTGTTAAGGTCAGGCTGAAATTGCTGGTAACATGATTGGTTTGTTTTGGAATTGGAAATTTATCATTGAAAGAATGCTGTTCAAGAATGGTTGTAAAGCAAATTATTACTCTTTAGTGGTAACTATGTATGACTTAATTCAGGTTGGTAAGTCGCTAAGTTTGAGTAGACCTGATTTCTTCTGGGCCAATTAATGTTGATGCAATTTCTTACTCTGTATGGGCTGATTCAGAAAATTGTAAGTTCAGTGTAGTTAATTCAGGTGTTTACAGGAGATGCTGCATTTCGTTTTCACATTCCTAATGCATATATTTTGTTACCTTGTGAGAAGAAGCTGAAGAAGGAATAGGAGATGCAGTTTCTGTGTATTTTATTAAATTTTTAGCATCTTTAAACAAATATATATAATAAATTTTCAACAATCAAAATATATAGAACAATTTTCGATAACTTCTATTTACCACCTATAGAAATATTAATTAATTTCATCGCTGTCGATTGTTGTCTGTTCTAGTTTTTGGCTCAAAGAGATTGAGAAAGTTGCTCAAATGTTGAAGTTAAGCTGATGGCTCATTTGGCAACTAGGACACTCCCGTTCTTGTTTTTTATGTTTGTTTCTGATCCTGGTAGTTTGTCTGTGGCACTTTCCTGTAAGCCCTATGGGGTTGTTTGGGTCATGGTCTGCAAAGATTATAATGTAGGAATTCTTACGCAGTGAATAATAAATATAGGAATCATTACGCAATGAACAGTGATACATGGATTGCTATACGATGAATAATAGTACATGGTTATTATATAGAGAGAGCCAACTTTAAGATCATGTTTGTCTTTACTTATCCATGTATTGCTAATACACATTCTTATTCCATTTTCTATCTCGTATGAAATAGTACATAAATTCAGTATAAACGAATATCAGTAACACTTGTGATTTCCAGTATTAAACTTTGCTTAACCAGAAATAAGCATTGGATTTGTCATATGGAGATTATATTAGTAATACTGAATTTTATACAGTAAAGAAGATGTTGTATAAGTAATACATTTTATACCAAGATTAATTTTAATGGGAGCAACCAGTCGAGTTTTAAGCTGCTCTCTATATGAAATTTGGATTATATACGATTTGTTTAGCCAATTTAGCACTGGAAAATGTTTATGCTAATGGATACTCATTAGAAGTAAACACACTCTTTTATGAGTTTCCTTGGTATGTCTATATTTTGTGACTCTGCATCTCTAGGGAAACATGTTCTTTTGTTTTTTGGGGTAGGATGTGCTTGTGTTTAATGAGATTGTTGCTAGCATGTACTATAAGTCTGTTATTATCCGTGAAACTGTAACATGGTTTGTTATATTGGCAAAAGTTGAAAATGTGCATGTCACCGAAACATCTAAGGATCTCTACTAGCAATTATCACATGCAGATAAATTGATTTATGGTTTCTGAACTTGCTTTTCAATTATTTACAGCCATAGCATATCGCGCGCGTACACACACACACACACACACACTCTTTCTCCATGTTTTCTTTGCCATGGACCTTATTTTCTTTGAATGTATTATGCAGCACAACTGCCTTCACATTTTGAGGCTGCTCAAAGTGAAACATGAGTCTGGCATGTCTGGTGTGCCATAGTGTGGAAAGCCCCTCACATTCCTTCAGAAGTTACTCCGTTTCAAGTTCTGACAATGATGGAAGATGTTCTGCGATTGCCACTTGCTTGATCAAGAAGATATCGCTTGGCCACCCCACTGCCAATGGTGGCATCACAACCTCTAAAGTGACCCCTCAGCCTACTGAGACAAGTAATGGCATGACAGGCCCCCCACGGCTCGTTAGAAGCCGTGCTGTGAGGAGGGATATAGTCAGAGACTGGAACTTTGATGAGGTTGCGTTGGAGCGTTAGTCCAGTAATTGGAATGTAGATGCAGGAGACACATTATGCTTTTTACATTTTAGTGTTAAATCAGATAGAATTTTGAATTCAGTCATTTGAATCTAGTTTTGGGTGCATATGTCGCATTACCCAGGATTTTCTATATAAATTATCTGTTGATATTCCCTTCTCTCCTTGCTTTACCCATTTCTCTAAAAGTTGCTTTCTCCGTTTCATTTTTATATGCCAGTGTAGTTTATTAATTCGTAGAACGACGGTAAGAAAATATTAAGTACTCCCCCTGTTACTTTTTAGTTGCCGGTTTCGAAAGTCAATTTGACTTAATATTTAATGTTAACTTAAATTAGATTAATTTGATATTTTAAAAATTAAAATTTAAATATTTTATTATAAATTGCAATCTTTCTCATATGAATAAAATTTATAAAATATATCAATTAAAATTTATATCATCTTACACTTGAAAAAGAAACTATGACAATTAAAAAGTAAAGTAGCGAATGGTTTGTTTGATTGGTCAACTTAGCAGAAAGATAAGGCTAAAATAATGCAAATAAGTAGAATAATGAAAAGCATGAAGCATAATGCATATCTTTTTTGTTTAAGTGGTAAAAGATGTTAAGAGATTAGATGCAGTGATAAATATTTTTCAAGATCTTAAGAATCTTTTTAAACGGAATCTTCCACTTCTATTACCAGATTTAAGAGTTGAGACACCTGCACGTGTTCTTCTACTACATTAAAGTACGTAGGTGTGCATCGGTTGATTCGATTCCATTTTATGTGTTACTGATTCGATTTATTCGTTTTTAATTTTTAAATATACAAAATCAATAATCAACCAACAAGATTTTTCTTATTGATTTTCGATTAATTGGTTTTTAGTCCTTAACGATTCGATTTTAGGTTAAACCAATAAAAAAAATACTCATAAAATAGAAAATTAGAAATAGTTACAACTAATATTAAAAAAAACGAAATCTTAATTGCCGTCAAAATTTTATACAATGTGTTTTAGTTTACAAGAATCTTCAAACTTGAACCGAATGTTAGTTCGAAAAAAAACTAAATAATAGTTATTGAAAGCTACTGAATGCTTCATGTTTTTCAGTATCCGTTTTTTTATGCCTTTATTGCCCTGTTTCTATTTAAACCTATAATTTTAAAGTAAAATATATTAACGAGGAATCAAAAAAATAAAAATATTATTCACATGGAACTTTTAATTTATGAAACAGATCACAACTTTTAAGAAATTGCAAGCGAAGATAATGTACCTCTGTATCTAAAGTGATTTACCATTAGAGTCTTCAATTGTAGTGAGTTGGTGATTGTCTGACTTCTGCAATTCTGTTTTAAAATATTAATTTAATACTTTATGAATTGTGAATAAGTAATATGTTAATATAATATAAATAAGTAATATAAATATTTATATATATAATATAAATAGGGGTAAAATTATAATTTAGTGTATCCTTATTGGGTTATCAGTTTAATCGATAACCCAATAAGCTAAAATTAAAATCGAATTAGTTACTCAATAATTTTTTTTTTGTAAAATCAATAAAAAATAATCAATCCAATAACCCAATATCAATAATCCAATTGCATTTTTATTGATTCGATTTATTGTGCTTGTATGTCATATCAATCAATAAAAATATAAATAGGACAAAAATATTTTAAAAATTGCAATTAGTTGTTAGTTAACTGTACACTAAATAAATTTTTATGCACTTTTAAACTTTTAAACTTTAAAACTCATCATTTCAATTTTATAACCATATCCAATTGTAGTAGACTCTATCATGCTATAAATATGATAAATAATTGTGAAATTGAAACCAAAAGCACAATAATGTTTTTTTAAATTTTATGTAAGTATAATTATAACAAAAGAAGTATTAACTTGAATATATTATTGTCAAATATTCAATTAATAAAAATCTTAATAACATAAATAGGACAAATATGAATGAAAATAAAACTAAGAAAAAACTTTTCTTCAAATGCATCCATTCAGTGTGAAATCTCAATCACATGTATCACATGAATCTTCTTTCACATGTGTTCCACTTACACAATATTGAAGAATCAACCAATAATAATTTATGTAAATTTCTTCATATGTTGTTGTAAAGGTAAGAAGGCTTAATAACATTACACATAACAAAGAAAAATGCTCCACTTTAGAACGTTAAATATCTCAAAAAAAAATATTTTTTTTCTTTCACCTTGGTTACATATCTCAATATCGAACTAAAAGTAGTTGATATTCGTTACAACTCAAAGTTTAAGAAAAAAGTTACAATTCTAAGTAAAAGAAGAAGAATTTAGCTCCTAAACTTAACTTTTAAAATCGAAAAAAATACTCCTTAACCTCAAGCAAGTGCTCGAAAATTTGACACTAAAATGTTTAGGACTTTAGTCACATACAAAGTACAAGGTTGTTACAATTAACATTTTAAAGAGAGTTCTTTACTCCGTAAGTTAATCAACAATACGGTTTTTAAGAATTTAATGTAGGAGCTAGATTTTTTCCCTTCTCTATTTTAAGGGGGTATTTAGTCCTTAAGTTACCTTCTACTACTATTACTTTTAATAATTTGAATATTAATAATACTAAAAAACTTAAACAAAAACAATAAATAACATATCTAATTTAATCCCATAAAGTAGGATTTGGAGAGGACAAAGTGTATCAGACCGTATCTATACCTCAGAGATGGAGAGACGTTTTCAAATAAACCTTGGGCTCTAAAAAATCTAGCTAGTATAAATTAGCTCCTCAATAATATTGAAAAGGTTCATTTGCATTATCACTTTTTATTATTCTTTTACAATTATAGTTTGCGTATCTTATTAGTAAATCATTTATGTCAAGATGAACGACTTGTAGAATCATTTACTTAAATATTATAATTTTGTTGGGTTCAAGGTGTGTGTGAATGAAAAATGGAGGAAAAATAGTGGAGGAAAAATGAGTCCACACTAAAACGAAAAGTGTACTAAAAAATGAAAAATCCACTAATTCTCCCACATTGGTGGGAGAAGGAAACTTTCAAGTGTTTTTAATAAGGAACACTTACTCCACATGGTAAGTGAGGCAAAACCAAGAGGTGCCTCACGTCGTCGTCGTCGTTGCTCGCTCGGCTTCGGATTTGGATCGATGAGATCTATTTTTTAGACAAATTTTATTTGGAAACTTGAAAAATAAGTGAAATTTAATCCAAAAATCTGATAGAATTGTTTTTCTCCATGTGCGGGCGCATTTCAGATGCCATGCCAACGCATGCACAATGCACCTCGAAGGGATGCGACCCTTCGAGCTAAAAGGCATACTGATTCGTGCAATAGCGTGACCTGCGCGCTCAGATGCGACACAGTTAGTCACTGGAATTCGAACAGTGTCACCTGTAGGGCGTAGGTGACGTGACTGTACTGAATAGGTGCCTTTTTTCTGAACTAATGCATCCTTTCTGAAAGGACACATAAAGGCTATAAATACCTAACGTATTCCTCAGGTATTAACATAATTTTTGACAGCATAAACACTCTTCTTTTCTACAAAAACTCTATGTGATTATTAGCCGTTGAGTGAGTTCGACAAATCCAATAATTTGAGGTGTCGCTATTGTTGTATTGAGGCCATTTTATCCCGAGAGGAAGATTCCATAACCCCGGGTACAGTGAGGGGAATTATTCCTTAAGGACACTCCTTAAAGTCAGGGGATTTGGCCTTAAAATTCTGTTTCATTTTATTTCTGAAATAATAACGCACTTCTTCGATAGATTATTTTTAATCTTGTGTTGAAGGTATTGAGTAACTTCATAGGTGTTCTTGTTTGAGACTTGAACTTGTGTTGAAGTTGTTGTTTGCCTAAATACAGATTTGTGTACCCGAAAACATTGAAAAAAATAATCTTAAGGAATAATTCGAAATCTGTGTGCTTGATTTATGGAGATTAAAGCTTTAAGATTTCTACTCAGTTTGAACTTAACTAGTGATTTGAAGACATAAAATCTTCATCACAAGTCAAAGATCACTCGGTTGACGATTGAAAGTCATAAAAACTTCATCGTTAAACTAGAAACAAGAGGCGTTTAAAGTTGCTGCAACTTTATTAATAGTATTTTGATATACTAAAGTTACTGTCTTGTTGTGACAGGAAAATGACTACGGATAGTCAAGTGCATGATGGTGCAACGACGGTGGCAGTAACTAGTATTGCCACAACAAGTCGTACGAATGCTTCACCGGACATGGCACCAGCAGAGAAATCCGGAAAGTTCACGGGTATTGACTTCAAAAGGTGGCAGCAGAAAATGTTTTTCTACCTTACAACTCTTTTTCTTCAAAGGTTCACATTTGAGAAAGCTCCAGAGGTGCTCGAGGGAACCTCTAAACAAGAGCGATTTGTGATTGTGTAGGCTTGAAAACACTCAGATTTCCTTTGCATGAACTACATCTTGAGTGGTCTCTAAGATGATCTCTACAATGTGTATAGTGGAACAAAGACAACAAAAGAGTTGTGGGGAGCGCTGGAACAAAAGTACAAGACAGAGGATGCAGGAACTAAAAAGTTCTTCATTGCAAGATTCCTAAAATATAAAATAATAGACAACAAGGTTGTTGTTTCCCAAGTGTAGAAACTGCAAGTGATCATCCATGATCTCCTTGCGGAAGGTTTGATCGTGAATGAAGCGTTTCAAGTAGCAGCAATAATAGAGAAGCTACTACCCATGTGGAAAGACTTCAAGAACTATTTGAAACACAAACATAAGAAGATGTCTGTTGAAGATCTAATCTTAAAATTGCGCATTGAAGAAGACAATAAGGCTACGAAAAAAAGGTTGAGAAGAGATTCTACAATGAATGGAGCAAATATTGTAGAAGACGACCACAACTCCAAAAAACACAAGAAAGTTGGACATGAAAGCAATTAACCCAAGAAGAAATTCAAGGAAAAATGCTTTAACTGTGGCAAGATTAGCCACAAGTCTACGAATTATCGTACCTCAAAAAAAGGCAAGAAAAAGGACCAAGCAAATATGGCTGAGTCCAAGAAAGAAGTGGACGATCTGTGTGCTATGCTGTCCGAATGCAACTTGGTGGGAAATCCTCGCGAATGGTGGATAGATTCCGGTGCCACCCGCCATGTTTGTGCTAATAAGGAGTTAGTTGTTGATTTTACTCCGGCTCAAGAAGAAGTAAAGATCTTCATGGCTAACTCCGCTACTGCAAAAGTAGAAGGAACAGGAAAAGTATGCTTGAAAATGACTTCAGGCAAAGTGCTGACACTCAACAATGTCCTATATATACCGGAGTTAAGAAGGAATTTAATATCTGTATCACTTCTAGATAAGAACGGATTCAAATGTGTATTTGTTTCAGAAAAATTATACTTAGTAAAGGAGAAGTGTATGTAGGAAAAGGCTACCTCAATGAGGGCCTATTCAAAATGAATGTAATGAATGTTGAAATCAATAAAAGTTCAGTTTCTTCTTACTTGCTTGAGTCTTATGATTTATGGCATGAACGATTAGGCCATGTTAATTACAAAACATTACAAAAACTGATTAACTTAGAAGTTTTGTCAAACTTTGAGTGCAATAAATCAAAATATTAAACGTGTGTGGAATCAAAGTATGCTAAGCATCCGTATAAATCCGTTGAAAGAAATTTCAATCCCTTAGACTTAATCTACACTGACATTTGTGATATAAAATCAATATTATCTCATAGTGGAAAAAGTTATTTTATAACTTTTATTGATGATTACACTAGATATTGTTATGTTTATTTGCTAAATAGTAAGGATGAAGCAATAGATGCGTTTATGCAATATAAAACTGAAGTTGAAAATCAGTTAGAGAAAAAGATCAAAATAATAAGAAGTGATAGGAGCGAAGAATATGAATCTCCTTTTGCGCAAATATGTATAGAGAATGGAATTGTCCATCAAACTACAACCTCGTATTCACCTCAATCTAATAAAATTGCGGAAAGGAAAAACCGAACCTTGAAGAAAATGATGAATGACTTACTAATAAGTTCAGATTTATCGCAAAACTTGTGGGGGGAAGCTATCCTTACGGCTAACCGAATACTTAATAGAGTGCCCCATAGTAAGACACAATCAATTCCATCTGAAAAATGGAAAGGAAAGAAGCCCAACTTGAAATATTTAAAAGTGTGAATGTGTCCAGCGAAGGTCTAAGTTCCTATGCCTAAAAGAGTAAGGATAGTACCTAAGTGATAACGCTCAATCTACAGCTCTCGTTTGAGTGTAAAGCGGTCGTTAGCAAATATAGAACCCAACCTGGGTTGGGTGTCGATCCCACAGGGAATAGCTTGGCCAACAAGTAAGTAAAATTACTAAACTTTTGGTGCAAGTCTCGTAAGAAGGGGGGATTCTTGTCGTGCAAGTAATGTAAACAAAAGCTGAAAATAATAAAGTAAAAAGAGAAAGATTGTTACGTTGGTTGTAAACAATGAGAATTGAAGCGTTGGGGTTATGTCCACCTTCTGAGGTATACGTCTCTATTGGCTATGATTGTGTAGAATTCTGACATGCAATTGCTTATAGAGGATTGTAGTCGATGGTAAATCCAAGCATCTCTCGACCTAAACAAGGACTATTTCACTTTAACTCTCTCGAGCTTAAAGCGTGTCTAACGGTACGAATTCTCCAAGAGGTTAGTCCAGTTACGGCACTAGCTTTTTAATAGGAAAGGGTGTCCTACTACCTTGACATTATCTCTTTTCCAGACAAATAACTTTTCTCTCGAACAAGTTAAATGTTAGACTGGCGTATTCTTGCGTTTGCAACCGCAAAGAATGTAGATTAAGATGAAGAGAATAATAATATAAGCAATATACGTGTCTCGAACTCACAAACTCACAGCAATAGATAGTAACTCATTCGGCTTCCATAACCCCAACAGAGAAGTTTAGTTATCCATGAATGCGAAGGAGATCACGATTGACATTGTTGTTATACCACAAGATTGAGTAATTTCGTGTAGCTTAGGTGGTAGGCGTGAGGCGTGAATTCCTAGGCAAAGTAACGATTCTCTTGTTGTGGAATTTAAGAATAGAAGAGTAGAAGAATAAGAATAGAATTGAATTGTAAGATAGAATAAGAGAGGAGTAGAAGATGTGAGGGATGGAAGGAAGTATTGTGTTCTCCCTCCTTCCTCCCTCCTCGTTGTCCAAAATCTCTAGCATGATAGGGTATTTATAATACCCATATCCTAATCCTACTAAGCTAATGAAATAAATAACCAAATCCTACTAGACTAATGAAATCCTTAACCCAAATGTACTAGGTTAAGGTAACATTATCATAATCCACATAAAATAATGAAATACATAACCTAATTGTACTAGGTTAATGTATCATTGTCAAAATCCAGCTTTGTGTCTGTAAGTCCCCAAAGTCTTCAGAATTGCTGTTTTAGCCCGGGACAGATTTTCCATGCAGCAGTTTTGGTCCCCCAAAGTCTTCAGAAATGCTGTTTTAGCCCGGGACAGATTTTCCATGCAGCAGTTTTGGTCCTTAGGCGTGTAAACTCCCTTCCCTTCCTTCGTGAGCTTTCTTTAGCGTTAAGTAAGCCATAAAATGCTGAATTATGCATCATTTATACCTGAAACTTTACTAATCATGTTCGTTAGCTCATTTACAGGAAAAAGGACTAAAAGTGCATGAAATATATAATTTGTTCTCAAAACTAGGCTAAAATATGGGCAAAATATATTGATATAGGCGCGTAAATTTGCCTATCATCACTAAGACAGTGGACTGCGGGTTCATATGATATGCTAAAAGTAGCAAAGCATATAGGTTTTTGGTTCATAAATCAGAACATTCGGATATCAATGAAAATACAGTAATTGAATCAAATAATGTTGAATTCTTTGAACACATTTATCCGTATAAAACTAGACATGAGCAATCTAGTGGGAGGTCTAAACGACCTCAAAATGAACTAAGAGAGGATGTACATAATGATGAGAATCCAAAACGTAGTACACGTCAAAGAACGTCAACTTCGTTTAGATCTGATTTTGTAACATTTCTCTTAAAAAATGAGCCTAAAATATTTAAAGAAGCGATGACGTCTTCGGACTCATCTTTTTGGAAAGAGGCAGTCGATAGTGACATTGATTCAATCTTAAGCAACTATACGTGGAATTAGGTTGACCTTCCTCTAGAAAATAAATCTTTAGGGTCTAAATGGATCTTCAAAAGAAAAATGAAAACTGATGGTACTATTAACAAGTACAAGGAAAGACTTGTCGTAAAATGTTTTAAACAAAAGTAAGGCCTTAATTACTTTGATACATACTCGCTAGTAACGAGGATAACATCAATTTGGATGTTAATTACCTTGGCGACAGTATATGATCTTGAAATCCATCAAATGGATGTGAAAACAACATTCCTAAATGGAGAATTGGAGGAAAAAATTTACATGGAACAGCCTGAGGGTTTTGTGGTTCCAGGAAAAGAAAATAAGGTGTGTAAACTTGTTAAGTCACTTTATGGACTAAAACAAGCACCTAAACAATGACATGCAAATTTTGACCAAAGCATATTGGAAAACGAGTTCAAAATTAACGAATGTGATAAATGTATTTATATTAAAGACACTCTAAATCACGAAGTCATTGTTTGTTTATATGTGAATGATATGTTGATCATCAGTAGAGACATTTCTGACATAAATGTCACAAAACAAATGCTAGAGAGCAAGTTCAATATGAAAGACCTTGGAGTTGCGGATGTGATCTTAGAAATAAGAATTCATAGGACTCCACAAGGATTGACATTGTCACAGTCTCATTATATCAAAAAAGTACTCGACAAATTCAAGTATATGGAATTTGGTATTGCCAAGACTCCATTGAATGTGAGCTTTGCACTTCAAAAGAATGAAGGTAAAAGTGACTCACAATTGGAGTACGCAAGAGTATTGGAATGTTTAATGTATATAATGAATTGTACACGATCAGACATATCATGCGCTATTAGTAAGTTGAGTTGGTACACGAGTAATCCCAACAAAACTCATTGGATGGAAATGAAAAGAGTTTTGGGGTATCTTAAATACACTCAAGACTATGCTTTGCATTATAATAAATATCCTGTGGTACTTGAAAGATATAGTGATGCACATTGAATCACCGGATCGAATGAACTAAAATCCACGAGTGGATATGTATTTACTATCGGTGGAGGAACGGTCTCTTGAAAATCATCCAAACAGATATGTATTGCTCATTTCACAATGAAATCTGAATTTATCGCATTGGATAAAGCTGATGAAGAAGCAGAATGGCTCCAGAATTTCTTGGAAGATATTCCTTATTGGCCTAAGCCAGTGGCACCAGTATGTATACACTGTGATAGCCAAGCAACAATAGGTAGGGAAGGGAGCATGATGTACAATGATAAATCTCGTCATATAAGACAGAGATATAATACCATTAGAGAACTTCTCTCCAGTGAAATTATCACTGTTGACTATGTGAAGTCAAAGGATAATGTGTCGGATCCACTTACAAAAGTTTTGTCTAGAGAAGGAGCCGAAAAAACATCTAAGGGAATGGGTTTAAAGGTCTAGAACAAGTCAGCATGGAGGTAACTCTACCTAGCAGACTGGAGATCCCAAGAGCTAGGTTCAAGGAGATCAAATAAAGTTGTGTCTGACAGGTTCAACATTATCGTTATTCCCAAACCATTCTCATGATATAGACAATGTTTAGAAAATGAGGATAAGACTTATGGTGTGAAGTCTTTAATGATTATTTAAATTTAGTAGATTTGACCAAATAGTTTAATCTACAGGATTGAACGTTTAGAAATCACCTATGTGAGGGCAAAATGAAAGCCGTTTTAAGGAGAATGTTAGTAAAGGCCTAGTCTCTAAGCTCTAATGAAATCGAGACGTGTTCATAGCTGAAAAGAACAAAATCGTGAGAACCATAAACGGTAAAAGGTTGGTTGTGTGACATGTGTTATCTAGGTGTACATTAAAGCTTGATGGTTCAATGATATCAAATCTACCAATTGACCGAGTGCATCCAATGCATGTTCACTACAAAAAGTTCAAAGAAAAACCCACTTATCCAGATGCAATCAGTCTTTGCTCAGTGATCACACGCTTGTCCGTAAATTTTTCAAAAGATAGTCATTCCCCCATTCATGTAGGGTATTTTTGGGTTAAAGGTGTGTGTGAATGGAAAATGGAGAAAAAATGAGTCCACACTAAAATGGAAAGTGTACTAAAAAATGAAAAGTCCACTAATTCTCCCACATTGGTGTGAGAAGGGAATTTTCAAGTGTTTTTAATAAGGAACACTTACTCCACATGGTAAGTGAGGCAAGAACCAAGAGGTTCCTCGCGCCGTCGTCATTGTCGCTCGCTCAACTCGGTTTGGATTTGGATTTGAAAAATGATTGATGAGATCTATTTTTTGGACAAATTTTATTTGGAAACTTGAAAAACAAGTGAAGTTTAATCAAAAAATCTGATAGAATTATTTTTCTCCATGTGCGGGCGCATTTTGGACGCAATGCCAATGCATGCACAATGCACCTCGAAGGGATGCGACCCTTCGAGGTAAAAGGCACACTGGTTCGTGCAATAGCATGACCTACACGCGCATCTAAGTGACCTGCGGGCGCAGATACGGCCCAGTTAGTCACTGGGATTCGAACAGTGTCACCTGCGGCCGCAGATCGGGCGCAGTTCCAGCACAGACTGGGCGCAGGTGATGTGACTGTACTGAATAGGTGCCTTTTTGCTAAACTAATGCATCCTTTCTAAAAGGACACATAAAGGCTATAAATACCTAACGTATTTCTCAGGTATTAACAGGATTTTTGACAGCATAAACACTCTTCTTTTCTGCAAAAACTCTGTGTGATCATTATTCGTTGAGCGAGTTCAAAGAATCCAATAATTTGAGGTACCACTATTGTTGGATTGAAGAACATTTTATCCCTGGAGAAAAATTCTATAACCTCAGGTACAGTGAGGGGAATTATTTCTTAAGGACACTCCGTGAAGTCAGGGGACTTGGCCTTAAAATTCCGTTTCATCTTATTTCTGAAATAACAACATACGTCTTGGATATATTATTTAAATCTTGTGTTGAAGGTGTTGTGTAACTTCATAGGTGTTCTTGTCTGAGACATGAACTTGTGTTGAAGTTGTTGTTTGCCTAAATATAGATTTGTGTACCCAAAAACATTGAAAATAACAAATTTGTCTTGACATCAAATCTTGAATCATACCAGTATAAAGTAGAGATTTTACTTATTTTCGTCTCCACTTTTTTTGCTACAAAATAAGACAAACAACATCAAAAATTAAAGAATTGTAACAATTAAATAGAAAATAAATGCCCAGCAAAAATAATTTAACGTACCTGAATGAATGCAAGCACAATTCAACGACATCTTAATTACAGAATTGTCACAGACGTGATTTTTGTGTAGAAACTAAATCATGTTAGTTAATAGGGTGACATGAACCCAAAATAAGAATAAAGTGAAAGTTAATAATTATACAAGGACAAACTTTTTATACGAAAGAAAAGAGCAAATGTAGTAAAAACATTCATTAAAATGCTATCGATTCTAGAATCTTACTGTGTATAACCTATCCTCAAATTGAAAGGACGTATCTCGTATAGGAACAAAAAAAACTTCACATATAAGAGTTACGAAAGAATCGATAAGACTCCGCCAAAGCCGACGTAGAAGGCATAATAAACAAAAATCACAAAAGAAAATGTCTCAATTAGTAATTGTCTTGAAAATTACACCATAATAACATAGTATTATTATTATAAACTTCACAAATAAACTAAAGCTTTAGAAAACTTACCTCACATCAATCTAACATATCAATTAACAATTAATAATTATAAAAAATAAATTAAAACATCTCGTCAATTAGCAATTATCTTCAAGAATACATCATAATAATTTATTATCGTAAACTTCATAACCAGAATAAAATATTAGAAAACTTACGTCAATCAACATGACACACTAATTAAAAATTAATAATTATAAAGCATAGATAAAATTAATAGCCTCTACACATTATAATAGCTAAGAAATATAAAGACAATTTTGTTTGCTCTGTAAGAAGAAAAGTACGTAGGCTAAGAGCTAAAGCAAAGCAAAAAAGTAAGTGTTTAGGTTTATTGTCACGCCATCTTTTATATATCTATATCTATAATCTATAATCTATAATCTATAATCTATAATCTATAATCTATAATCTATAATCTATAATATATTAAAAGTGTGAAAACCCTTAGAAAAGTGATTCAAACTTTTTGCACATCATTAAAACACTCTGCAATAGACAAAATCGTCTTTTCATCTATTTCCTTCAATATATGAGAAAATTCTGATAAAATAAATATATGAAAAGATTAAGAATCCTAAACTACATAAAATATTTATGAATCCTAAAATATATGAAAATAAATTAACAATCCTAAAATAATATATGTGAAGAATCACATTAAATTCTTTTTTACTTTTTTCAACTTTTTCTTTTGATTGCAAATAAGTTCGTCCGGGGTTTTAAGCTTCTATATTTGATGCATTTTTTGTTTGTTTGTTTAAATTTACCTTCAAAATAAGTTTTCTTTTTTTATTGTTGCTTTAAATTAGGCTTATCAAAATTGAAGATCCTTTAACTTCTAAGATGATTTTTTCATAATCTTTTATTATTTGTATTTTCTTTCGTAAATAAATCGTTATTGATTGATTCTTTAATATGTTTGTGCAGATGAAGAAAGATTTATGTGAAACATGCAGACAAAACTTCGTATCGATTACAAGATATCAATTACAAGTGAATTCTAAGATATATTTTTTCTATTCTAAATTTTATTTTTTTATTCATATTAGTTCTACTTCTTACTAAGGCGTAATTCATGTTAATACTCTTTTGTCAAAATCATACTTACATTAAAAAAACTATTGAGATAAAAATAAAGTAAAAATTGTGATTTCTCATAATAGCAAACAAATCATAGTGTCAAACAAGTATTAAACAAAGTCATTAGTTGGCTAGAAGATAAAACATAATGGTAATTAGAGATTTCATGCGTTAGTAAATCAAATTTATAACCGATTTCATTCTTCCATCAGGGATAATTTGAATTGCTCATTTTACGTTTTAGTATCGTCATCAAGACTCTAAAGTATACTTCTCCTTTCAAAGTATAATATTAAATAATTGATATTTCAATATGTCATATTTTTTCAATTTTTTGTCCATATCTTTATTTTATAATTTATAATTATTTGTCTTGAATGAGAAGATGCATGAAATGGAATGTGATTTTACGTGGCTTGACCTGAGCAGTATGAAAAGAGAGAAATAGGAGATCTTTTGAAGGGTAAGATTTTCTTTATCAAGAAATTAGCCTTACGTGACTTTAAATGGACCCGATTCATAAAAGCAGGATTTTTAAAAACGGATCAAGTATATTGTTCAATATAAATGATACAAATTTATTCTTTTATATACATTTATTATTATCTTCATACACACGTGCATAGCACGTACACTTGACTAATATATATATATATATATATATATATATATATACATACATAAAATTAAAATAAGAAGGAAAAACAGATGTAGAGCAGCAGAAGTACGTATCTACTAAACACATTAAGTGCCTAACTTGAAATCCAAGAAGGACACTCTAAAATTTCTAAACCAAATTTCTTCCATGAACAGTGAGACGAACACAGAGGGAACTACATACCCCCATAAACTCACCCTACCAGAACCATCGGATCCGATGTCTATCGAAATCCCTAATAACACCACCACAGAAATTCCAAAAGACAACTTCAGAGATAAGCTGACGAAAAAAAACATCAATTTAAACAAAAGTTACAACCATTATACCAATAAAAGCCCGATACTCTATGAGGAGGAAGGCAAGACGATTCAGTTAAAAGAAGAAGAAAAGCTTCGAATTTATCGACCTTGGCAATACTCAATCGTAGTGAAGTTGGTGAACAAGAAACTAACACACAACTATCTAAGAACCAAGCTAGCTGAGCTTTGGAAGCCAATGGAACCACTCCTACTGATAGATCTTGGATGTGATTACTATGTAGCGAAATTCAGTATTCCCGAAAACGCGACAAAAGTTCTTCATGGAGGGCCGTGGTTCATCACGGAGAATTTTTTGTCAGTAAGATAATGGGAACCAAATTTTGTGCCAGAGGAAGCAACCCAAACACACACAGTCATCTGGTTGCGACTCCCACAGTTACCAACAGAATTTTATGACCAAAAAGTACTGGAAATGATAAGTTCGAAGCTGGGAACACTGTTAAAGATCAATCCTTGCACCTCTGCGACCTTACGAGGTTAGTATGAACGAATATGTATCCAAGTCCCTCTTGGAGTCTTTTTAAAAAAATATATCATAATTTGCAACCACACTCAGAAAGTAATCTACGAAGGAGAGAGCTTTCTGTGCACTATGTGTGGGAGACTTGGACATCAGGCAAAACATTTCCACTACAACACCAGTGTTGTACTTCAAGATGCGGAATAGCCTTGCACTAGCAACACCATAGAACAGACACAACAACAAGAAGAATGGCAAGTTGTCTCCTTCCCAAAGAGGATACACAACCCAAATCGAGTAGCAGCCAACCATGGAAGGAAAACTTCACCAATAATTGACCAAAACCAGGTAAAAAGCACGAAGAATTGCCCAGGTAAGTCCCCTCAACCTTATCACCACCACCCTAACGCTCAAAATGGAGCTACTAGTACCACCAAAAACACCACTATGGAAAAATCCCCTTCACAAAATTAAAAAAAAAAAGATAAAGCCACATGGGTAAATGAGTCACCTTCAAAGTTTGCAAAGGCTGTTGACAACAACTTTTCACCAAAAGTCAACCACACGCCACATACATGTGCACCAGCCTTAAATAACTCTAACCATCACCTACCATCCATTAATTTCAAAAAAACATCCCCCCAACCATTAAGAATGATGGCCCACTAAGGGCCCCAATTACCACCAGCATTAACAACACTCCAATGGAGGCTACTGGCTCTGCATATTCTGGGATGAGAACCGAAGTCCCTAATAGGGGTAATCATCATGTAGAGTCGATTGATATGACCGTCGAGGTCATGTCCATTAACTCTTCTTCCCTTATTACACCCAACCAAGAAATCATGGACCAAAATAACACCCAAAACAAACCACAAAGCTTGAAGGATATCAATGGCTTCCCAACCACCTTTGAAGGAACCCCTAGTCTTTGTCTCAGCACCTCATCCCCCCAACCGACTCCCAACATCCTGGGCGGAAGTTGGGGACCAACCCGTAGTACTGATGATCCAAGACCCTGCCTGGATGGCTCAAATAATCAAGAAAGGGGTGGATCACATAGTACAGGGACTGGGTTACCAAGTATGGTCCCAAACAATGGTACAAGCTCATATGCTGGGAACACTCAATATCATCAACACACACTATTTCAACTCACTGATGACTCATATATTTAAAAGCATGCCATACTACCCAGAGAGCCTTTACCTCTCGAAGCTGGACACGCTAACATTTGTGCCATGGACACCACCAACCTCTCATGCCTCAACCAACCAAATCAACAATCACAACAAACAAACAACAGTAGAGGTAGGAGACCTAGAAGGAACACAAAAAACATTCCTAGAGGAAATGCAGAGCTCAAATGCAGAACTGGAACAACTCTTGGAAACCTTAGGGGAACCAAGCACGGACTTTTTCATACTGGTAAAACCCCTTCAAAAAAGTTCGTAGAGCCATTCAGCATAGATACTATAGTGCTCTGTTCGAGGAAAATGAAAACCTTCAAGACGACACTAAAGAATATGACCAATCAATCCAATGCAACAGTCTATCTAAGACCATACTTGGACAAGAATCATCAGACCAAGTTTGACAAGGGAAAGAGACTAGTACTGAACCATCTCCCTCATCCTGCTGACTCCATGAATTTCCTTATTTGGAATACCAGGGGGGCTAATATCTCCAACTTCAAAAGACATTGTACTACTCTAATCAAAGCTCACAACCCAAGCGTGGTTGTCCTTCTGGAGACAAAAATGGTTGATCACACAAATCTCACTAAGCTACTTGGTTTTGACTCTCATATGGAGTCAAGTGCTGATGGCAGAAAAGGTGGTATTGTAATAATATGGAAAGAAAATATTGTTAAGCTGTAGAACTTCTCTATTTCTCCCCAAGGTATTCATACCATAATTAAGGTACACTCTGATCCTACACCTTGGCTCTTTTCAGCTATTTATGCTAGTCCTGACCCTAAAATTTGGACCACCCTTTGGGAGGAATTATACCACATATCCTCCATTCACAAAGGGGATTGGTTAATTGGTGGGGACTTCAATGAGGTCCTTAGAGCAAATGAAAAACTTGGAGGGGCTCCCATCAATAATAATAAAGTTAGCAAGCTTTGGGATTGCCTAAACTACTGCAACATGGTGGACCTAGGCTTTAGGGGAAGTAAATACACTTGGACCAATAAGAGACACCATAATAGACTTGCCTTTATTCAGGAGAGACTAGATAGATGTGTTGCCAATGACTCGTGAATAAATTATTTCCCTGAAAGCCTTATCACCCATCTACCTAGAACTAAGTCTGACCATTGTCCTTTCCTGTTGTCTCTATTTAATAGATCTCATGGTAACCACAACAAACCTTTTAGGTTTGAACCAATGTAGTGTAACCATGACTCTTTTGGGACGCTAGTTAAAGATTGCTTTAGCCAAAATAATAACCTTCAGGAAGCTGTCACCTCTTTTCAGAACCAGGCTATTCAGTGGAACCAACAAGTTTTTGGTAACATCTTTACTAAGCTGAAAAGAGCCAGGGCTAGAATTGATGGTATCCAAAGATCCAGGGCTTACCACACTAGCACTTTCTTGCAAAACCTTGAAAATGACCTCATCCATGAGTACGATGCCCTTCTCAAATATGAGGAGAACTTCTGGAAAACTAAATCCAGAATCACCTGGCTTACAGAGGAAGATGCAAACACTTCATTCTTTTATGCATCAACCCTCAACAGAAGAAAGAGGAACAAAATCAATGAACTTACTGATGAAGCTGGGAATGTTTACAAGAGCGAGGAAGACATTGTAACACATGTGATGCACCACTTCGCAACTTTATCTTCTACCAGCCATACTTTTTGCCCCAACTCTCTTTTCATCCTTTCATGTAGCTCTAACCTCATCCCTTCTGACAAAAAAAGGTCCTTAGCTGCACCTCTTAGAGATACAGAGATCCTTCTCGCAGTTAAGTCTTTCAAGACCATGAAATCACCTGGCCCAGATGGGCTACATCCTCTCTTCTACCAAAGATTTTGGACTGGCATTGGCCCAAAAACCATTGCTTTCTGTAAAGAGGCTTTCCATAACAGCAAAATGAATGCTGACCATAACAGTACTCTCCTTTGCCTGATCCCTAAATGTATGAATGCTTTCCATCTGAAAAACTTTAGACCTATTGGGCTATGTAACACCAGCTATAAAATTGTTACCAAGATCATAGCCAATAGAATTAAGCCCCTTCTCCAACATATCATCAGCCCTACCCAAGCCAATTTCTTGGCCCATAGGAGGGTTGCTGATCATGCCATTGTCATCCAAAAATATATCAATCATTTTAAAAAAATGAGAGGGAAAAAGGCTAATATGATCATCAAAGTTGACCTTGAAAAAGCCTTTGACAAAATTGAGTGGTCCTTCATAAAGGACACTCTCCTCTGCTTTGACTTCCCTGAGAATCTGGTCAAACTCATCATGTCTTATATCACCTCCTCCTATATTATTGTTCTGGTTAATGGGAAGAGGACAAACTTCTTAAATCCATCCAGAGGCATCAGACAGGGAGACCCTCTCTCTCCCTATCTCTTTATAATGTGCCTTGAAAGACTATCAAGAGGGATTGAAGCTGAAGTTAAAACTAATAATTAGACCCCATAACCATCTCTCCCAAGGGTCCAAAACTATCACATATTTTTTTTACAGATGATCTCATCTTTCTAGCAAGGGCAGACACCACTAACTGTCATACCATAGTTAGGACTCTGCAAACTTTTTCACTTCTCTCAGGCCAGAATATTAACCAGCAGAAATCCAAGGTCATCTACTCTAAAAATTGTCTCCCTCAAGTGGTAACACAATGCACTCAAGCCCTAAACATCCAGTCTAGCCATACTTTCAAAAAATACCTTGGGTACCCTATTTTCTCCAACAAACCTAGAAACAGTGACTTTCAATTCATCATTGACAATATGAACTCTAGACTAGCAGGCTGGAAGACCAAATTCTTAAATATGGTTGGTAGATCTGTGTTAGCTAAATCTACCCTTAGTGCTATACCCACCCATGTAATGCACTGCATCAAAATCCCTGCTAAGGTCACATAACGTATTAACAAAATTCAGAGGGATTTTTTTTTGGGAAGTAGCATTGATAAGAAGAAACTCCACCTTCTCAACTGGGATGTCCTAACCACTGACAAGACCAATGGAGGATTGAGACTTCACAAAGCTGAACTTAGAAATAGAGCTTTGCATGTTAGTCTAGCTTGGAGACTGTTCCATAAGCCTGCAAGCATTTAGGGCCAAACACTCCTGGCCAAATACTACAATCCCAATAGGCTAAAATCTACCTCTAGAATTTGGAGTATCATTAAGAAGGGCTCGAGGGACTGTTGTTTGGGCATTAGATGGAGAATAGGAAAAGGGGACAAGGTAGATTTCTACAATGACACTTGGATTACACATCTTGATAGCCTCAGAAGTATCATCCAAGGACCTTTTAACAAGCAGGACTTGAGCATTAGGATTAAGGATATTCTTAGAGATGGAAAATGGGACTTCAACAACCTCTCCTTTGAAATCCCAAAAACTATCCAAGACATCATCATTAGCCATAACATGAATCTGAACACCAATGTTGAAGACAAATCCCTATGGAAACATAGCTCTACAAGGACCTTTACCACCACTACCATGTATTCTTGCCTTAGAAATCTCAGTAACACCTATACCAGGAACAAAAACTTCTCCATTATTTGGAAAACTGCAGCTCCCAATAAGACCAAAACCTTTCTCTGGCTCCTTATGCATGAGAGACTCCCCACTAGCAGCTTCCTTAACCACATCGGTATTAATGTCCCCCCCTCCAATGTCACTTTTGCAATCACAATAGGGAAGACATTGACCACATCTTTTTCCAATGCAATAATGCCAAACAATTTTGGTTAAGTGTAGTAGGTAATAGCAACTTCAATCCAAGCCTTTTAATACGTGGCTAACATGGGGAACCCCTCTTCCACACTGCTTAAGAAAGATTTGGCTCACTCAAAATGATAATCTATTTAACAGCAAACGCAACCTTGCCAAGCATGAGAACGCGATAGCAAATTCTGCTGAACATACTCTGTTAGCCAATCCCACCACAACTTTAAATAACCCTAAACAAACCATTACTCTTAGGTGGAATCCTCCCCAACAAAGAGCCATAAAATTGAATATTAATGGCTCAGTAAAAGGGAACCCTGGACCTGGAGGCTTAGGAGGTGTCTTTCGAGGCACAAATGGGGAATGGATTCTTGGTTTTTACCAACATCTTTCCCACACAAGCCCAATAATGGCTGAAATCCAAGCCATCAGATGGGGACTAAGACTAGCCAAGGAGCATCATATTTATATCTTTGATATTGAATTAGACTCAATGATAACCCTTGATATGCTGCATAATGATCATCCTTTGTATCATAACATTTTAATGGAGTGCAGGACATTGTTGAACGAGCTGGGAGCAACACCTCCAACTCAAATATTTAGGGAACAAAATCCAGTGGCGGATCGACTGGCAAAGGAAGGATCTTCCATACAGTTCACTGAAAAGCCGATCACTTCTTCTACGCCACCCCCTTTTGTTTTAAGTTATGTTCTAGATGATAGCTCAGGAAAAGCTTTTAGACGTACGATCAAACAATCTTTTTTGGGTCTACTTACGACCAATGCAAACTCTGATGGAAACCCACAGGGCCGGGATGTGGCCTTGACTAACTCTATTTTGGCTACGTCCTCCGAAAGGAGTACTAATCCCCCCAACCTCCATTAATATAAAATGAAAAACTTCTTTTTGACCAAATAAAAAAAAGAAGTACGTATCTACTTAAATAGTATTGTAGATATTCTTTATATATGGTAAGATTCTAATTAGTTTAGAAATTTTAAATATTATAATTTTTTTAACTAAATCAAATTATCCAAAAAAAAGTTCAAGCTTTTAGCACTTTTCATATAACGTGAATGTATTAATAGCTTTTTTCTTTTCCTTTAATATTATAGAAATCTAATTTTGATGGAAAATTAGAGAACAAAAAGTTGTTGCATGAGTCATATTTTTTTCCTTATATTAATTGTTAAAAGACAAAGTTTTTATTAAAGACTATTACTATTTTTTTTTAATTTTGATGGAAATCATGATAATTTTTTTCTAGTCATATTTTTTAAGATTTTTTTTTATGTACACAAGGAAAAAGAAAAATTATCAACATTAATTCTCTATATATTTCTCTCTTATCATTTTTACGACTCTTTAATTTTAAATATTATAAATAAAATGATATATAAATTGAAGAAAAATAGTAAAAAGACGATTATATCTATTGCGAAGATTTTTAATGAAAGACAAAAGCTTAGCTCACTTTTCTAAGGGACTTCATACTTTTAATATATTTTAGATTTAGATGTAGATATAGATGTAGATTTGTTACAGGAAATTACATGGGTTAGCTCCATAGTGGGTGGCTTTGGGTTTTTTTCCCTCATAGAAAAAGTCTTTAAAGACCAACCTTCCTTTCTTTTTATATATAAAACAAGACATATTTATCCCTATGCACCTCAAATATTTTTCAACTTTTCATTCTCATTTGTCTCTTAATTTCTATTTATATTTTTTCATAATTTTTTTCTTTTCTTACTTTATATTATTTGTCTCAACCTTTATTTTTCTTTTACTTTTTTTCTCTTTTTTCTATTTTTCCTCAAATATTATCTACTTTTTTCTCTCCTTTTTAAAATTTATTTGTCTCAGCCTTTATTTTTTTAATTTATTTTTACCATTTCACATTTTTTTCTCAAAATTTATTTTTAATTTTTCTTCTCATTTTTTTTCAATTTTTTTTTTATTCTTCTCTTTTTTCTTAACCTATATTTTTTCTCCTTTTTTTTCTCAATCTTTTATTTCTTTTCTCCATTTTATTCTTTCTTTATTTTTTTTTTCTGAACTTCTATTATATTTTGCTAATAAATATAAATTTGAATAATCCGTGAGGGATCTTTTTCTTTGAAATCAAAGTAAATTTAAGTGCATGACTTTTTATTTGAAAGTCATTTGGAATAAGTCTTGCCTCTAGGACAAAAGTTATAGAATATCTCACAACTTAGATACAATGTGGTAGTTTCAAGTCTTGCTCGTGCGACATAACTTCTTGTTTGAAAATTTTTGAGCTAAGTCTTGCCTCTGAGGCAAGAGTTATAGAACATCTTATAAATCAAGACACAATGTGGCAGTGTCGACACTTGCCTATTGGGTAGAACTTGTTCTTTTGGGAGGTTCTTGGGCTAAGTCTTGTCTTAGAGGCAAGACTAATAGAGCATTACATAAATCAAGTAACAACATGATAGTGTCAACTCTTGTCCATAAGGTGTAACTTGTCGGCTAAGTCTTGCCTCTAAGGAAAAAGTTATAGAATATCTCATAAATCAAGACACGATGTGGTAGTGTCAACTCTTACCCATATGGCGTAACTTATTGTTTGAAAGTCCTTGGACTAAGTCTGCCTCTAAGGAAAGAGTTATAAACATCTCATAAATCAAGACATAATGTGGTAGTGTGAACTCTTACTCAAGGGACATAACTTATTATTTGAAAGTCCTTGATTTATAAAATACCTCATAATTCAAGACACAATATGACATTGTCAACTCTTGCCCATGGGGCGTATTGTTTAAAAATTTTTGGGCTAAGTCTTCCATCTAAGGCAAGAGTTATAGAGAATCTCATAAATAAAAATATAATGTGGTAGTGTCAACTCTTACCTATGGGACGTAATTGTTGTTTGAAAGTCATTGAGTAAGTTTTATCTCTAAGGCAAGAGTTATAAAACATCTCATAAATTAAATACAGTGTGGTAGCGTCAACTCTTGCCCATGGGGCATAACTTATTGCTTGAAAGCCCTTGATCTAAGTACTGCCTCTAAGGAAAGAGTTATAAGGCATTTCATAAGTAAAAAACATAATGAGGTAGTGTTGCCTCTTGCCCAATGTACGTAACTTGTTGTTTGAAAATCCTTGGCCTCTAAGACAAGCGTTGTAGAGCTTCTCATAAATTAAGACATAACTTGGTCGTGTGAACTCTTATCCATGGGGCATAACTAGTTGTTTGAAAGACATTGAGCTAAGTCTTGCATATAAGGTAAGAGTTATAGAACATCTCATTACTCAAAACACAATGTGGTAATGTCACTTCTTGATCATGGAACGTAACTTGTTGTTTGAAAATCCTAAGTCTTATCTGTAAGGCAAGATTTATAGCACATATAATAAATCAAGATACAGTGTGGTAGTTTCAACTCTCGCTCATGGGGCATAACTTGTTGTTTTGAAGGAATTGAAAAAAAGAAAAATAATAAAAGTTGCAGAAAAAGAAAAAATGAAGAAAAATATTTAAAAAAGAAAAAAAGAAAATATAGAAGTTGAGAGGATAAAATAAAAAAAATAAAGGTTGAGAAAAAAGACAAAACGAAAATTAAGGCTGAGAAAAATTTAAAAAGAAAAAAGAAAAATCAAAGAAAAAAAGAGTTTTTTTTTTTTTTGAAAAAAAGAAGTCGAGAAAAGAAAAGAAAAAAGTAAGGGTTGAGAAAAACCTAAAAAAAAAGAGCTAAGAAAAATAAAAATCAAAGTAAAATAAAAAAGAAAAAAAATAGAAGTTGAGAAGAGAAAATGAAAAAAAAGAAGTAAGGGTTGAGAAAATATTTTAAAAAGGGAAAAAGAAAAACGAAAAATCAAAGTAAAAGGAAAAAAAATTGAAAGATAAATAAGTATGAAGTTGTTTAGAAATATTTGAGATATAGAAGTACAGATAAGTAATTGTTCTATATATAAAAACGAAAGGAGGATAGTTTTGTAGGATCTTTTTCATGGAAGACAAAAAAGCAAAGTTACTCATTAAAGAGGTTATTTATATAGTTTACCCGATTTGTTAAGGTCTCTTCATAGGAATTATTTGTTAAATGACCTCTTCAAGCCTACTTTTTAATTAATTAGACTACAACTTTTTTTTTTTTGAAAAGTAACCCACTTATGAATATTAAAATTTATTTATAAATTTTAAAAGTTACAAATCCGTACACAAACACCAACTTACAAAATTTAAACACAACTTTTTCCATCAAAATCTTTAAATATTTTACAAATTAATCCAAAATCTGATTTGTAATGGATAGATCTATTATTAATCTGACTGATATATGAACAGATCGATGTTATACATCGGTCTTCTATATCACTCAACAGCTGATCGATTATAGTTATTAGTCTGACATATTAATCATCAAATTTTTTTTATCCGACAGATTAATCATCAATTATTTTTTATCCAATAGATTAATTATCGATCTCTTTTTATCCGACAGTTTACATATATAAACATAATTTTTTTCTTTTAGAAAAATGATACTAGAATTAAAGAAAAGTAGAAAACACACAATTTGGGAGGAGACAGAACATTTAGCAATATACTATGAGCTTCAAAAAGAAGAAATTTGAAGAAACAACGAGTTTTTAGTAACAATAGAAGAGAAAAAAACCAGAGAGGGAGAAAGAATAATTTAAAGTTAAAAAAATAAGATGAGGTTTTATGTTTTAAGTATATTTGTAAATAGCTTTCATAGTTTTTGAAAATTACATAACACCATAACTTATCTTTACTGAACTACATAAAATTCTTATCCTTTTTATTAATTATCTAAATCTCTTTTAAAAATAAAATAAAATACATCTACAAACCCATAGATTTTTGGATACATAATTTTAATCATGTATCTCTCTTTAATCTAGTTGATATATTATGTATCTCGATCGAATAGTTTCAGAAATGAATGTATATCAGCAATCAAAATTATGTATCTGAATGCTAATTATGTATTGATAACGCTCAATCTACAGCTCTCGTAGGAGTGTAAAGCGGTCGTTAGCAAATATAGAACCCAACCTGGGTTGGGTATCGATCCCACAGGGAATAGCTTGGTCAACAAGTAAGTAAAGATTACTAGACTTTTAGTGCAAGTCTCGTAAAAAAAGGGGGAGTCTTGTCGTGCAAGTAATGTAACCAAAATAAGAGAAAAACGGCAATAGCAAAAGAAAGAATGTTTAGTAGTTTGTGAAACAATGAGAATTGAGGAGTTGGGGTTATGTCCACCTTCTGAGTTATACGTCTCTATTGACTATGAGTGTGTTGAATTCAGACATGCATGTGCTTATAGAGAATTGTATTCGATGGTAAATCCAGGCGTCTTTCGACCTATTCGAGGATTATTTCACTTTAACTCTTTCGAGCTTAAAGCGTGTCTAACAGTACGAATTCTCCAAGAGGTTAGTCCAGTTACGGCACTAGCTTTTTAGTAGAGAATTTTAGGGGGTGACCCTACTACCTTGACATTATCTCTTTTCCAGACAGATAACCTTTCTTTCGAACAAGTTAAATGTTATACTGGCGTATTCTTGCGTTTGCAACCACAAAGAATTTAGATTAAGATGAAGAGAATAATGATATAAGCAGCATACATGTCAACGAACTCACAAACTCACAACAATAGATAGTATCTCATACGGCTTCCATAACCCCAACAGAGAAGTTTAGTTACCCATGAATGCGAAGGAAATCACAATTGACATTGTTGTTTTCCCACAATTACGATGGCACGTTGATAATGGTGTGGTAGGCATTTTAGGCGTGAATTCCTTAGCAAGGTAACGTTTCTCTTGTCGCGGAATTTAAGAATAGATGAATAGAAGAAAAATAGAATTAGAAGAAGAGTTGTAGTTGTGAAGTAAGATGAGATGATCCAAAATCTCTAGCAAAATAGGGTATTTATAATACCCATATCCTATTCCTACTAAGCTAATGAAATGCTTAACCAAATTCTACTAAGCTAATGAAATACTTAACCCAATTGTACTAGGTTAATGTATCATTATCCTAATCATAATAAATTACTGCTAGTCCCCAAAGTCGTCAGAAATGTTGTTTTAGCCCAGGACAGATTTTCCATGCGCCATCTTTAGTCCTTGGCGTCCAAGATTGGCTTTTCTCCTTTCGTGAAGCTTTCTTTGGCGTCAAGTTATCCATGAAATGATGAATTCTGCATCATTTATACCTGAAACTTTGCTAATCATGTTCGTTAGCTCACTTACAGGAAAAAGGACTAAAAGTGCATGAAATATATAATTTGTTCTCAAAACTAGGCTAAAATATGGGCAAAATATAGTGTTATAGGCGTGTAAATTCGCCTATCATCAACACCCCACACTTGAAGCTTTATTCGTCCTCGAACAAAATATCATGTCCCTCTAAACATCAACTTAGGGTTTCACAGCAACAACACAAAATATTCGTCAAGACAAGCACAACAATTATCAACAAAGAGTAGTTTTTCGATCATTAGTAGAAACAGTTTAACCTCTAGCATAGACTCGTGATGGTGGTCAACTCATATTCAAAGGTTAAGGCACAAAGAATCATACGCGACTACCCAAAACTCATCAACCATGTGTGTCTCACAATATATTACCCATAATCACTCACAAGTATAGCATATTTTTCAAACATGGGTATCAAAATATCCTTGCTCTCGCTCTCACAAAGAATTCATATGAAGCAACTGATGACCATAGGCTTGCCCTTAGTGTAATGCTCCACTAAATGTCAGAATGCCAATCTTAGGATCAACTAGGTCTTTTGATGGTTGTAATGTAGGCTAAGGGATAGGTAGGACTATTTTGGCCAGAAATAGTGACTATGTTCCTAAGCGCTTTAATACATCACATTGTATCATTAATACTTTTCTTTCAAACAACCTTTCTACTTTCTTTTATTCTACCACTCTTTTTCTCCTCTTTTGTTTTTTCAATTTTAAACATAACTAACTTTTCAGTTTTCCTTTCTTTTTTCTTTTGATAACATACCTCTTATGATAGCACTTTTTTTTCATAGCAATTTCAAGCACCAATGCATTCTAAAGCATCATACTCACCCAATTTCCTCTTATTTTGTCACATGACTTTTTCACTTTAAAGCACTTAGGAATTTGGATCAAATTATGGTCTTGAAAAAAATGGATTAGGCTTACATACGAGGTTTGTCAAAGAAAATAGGCTAAAGGCTCAAAAGGGTTTAACTAGGATGATGTCCATGGGTAGGTAAAAAGAAGGTAAATAATCATAGGTTGCCAAAGAAATGCCTAAATCATCTCCTAGACTTACACTCCTTATTTTCGCTTTACATACATACCAGGCAAGTTCTAGCATCAGCCACAAGCACAGAATATACTATTAGCTCACCCACACAAGGCACATGGTCGACTTTATTGAGAGTAGTATAGACTCTTGTCCCAACAGGTGAAGGAATTAAACCAAACAATATCACATAGTGAGTCACAATTAGAGCCTAAATGTCACAATAGTCATGATGTTAGCACAAACTCTTGTCATAATTTCATGCTCCCTATCAAAATAATTTCATGTGAAGCTAAAAAAAAAATTACTACTAAAAAACTTTAAAAAAATGAAAAACAAAATAAAAACAAAGCAAACAAACATAGATGCGAGTAGAGAAGTATAGCATGCAATACCACCACCCCACACTTATTCGGGACACTGTCCTCAGTGGAAAATAAATACGAAGAACCTGGTCAGTCGGACTCGTCCTCAATGTCGGGGGTCATACCCCCTTCGTCGGAGTCGTCGGAGTCAGAATTCTCCTCCATGTCAGAGTCTGGCATTCGTCGATCATCATCGGTTGGCACGTCGTCATCGAGAGGTTCCTCAAAGTATGTACCTACTCCACACATCTCCCGTGCATGAATATTTATTGGAGAGTCATGGTCCAGCTGTTGGAGCTCTGCAGCAGTGGGAACACGACCTCCACTCATCATTGTAAACCTCATCATGCCGTACATATGGCGGGAGAAACTCTCATCCCGAGCATGTCTCTCTGCCGTAGTAAGGTTGGTGCCATGTGTTGATTCAGCATCTTTGACCTTTGTGAGGTCAACCTTCTTCGGATTTTGTGGGAGTTTATGGTCAGCTGGTTCCTCTTCGATGTCTTCATTCCTCAAGATTGCAGTCAACAGATTTCCAAAGCTGAAATAGGATCACTTGTGTAGCCTAGCCTTCCGCATTGTAGATCGGATGATTACCCCAATGTTGATAGGGATATTCGTCATCATTGCGTATACCAAGCAAACTCTATCTCTTGTTATTTTTGTGTATTGTGTCCCTGGAATGAGGCAACAGTTGATCATGCGCAACCATATCCTTGCTTCCCTATTCAAAGAAGCATATGGGAAAGTGTTGTGTCGACCAGTGTCCTTGTGTCTACTCCAGCGTGCCATGGATCTTGTTCCACAGAGTGTGTGTCGAATTTCTCTATAAGGAGGTCTGCTGTACAGATCTTTGAATGGTGCTGGATCGACTGAAGGCAAGCCAAGAAAGGAGTTGAAGAAATCCGCATTGAGTTGTAACACCTGGCCCCGAATCTTGACTTCGCTGCCTGTGGTTTTCGGCGACCAGTTGGCATAAAATTCTCTTGTCAAATCAAGATTACATTCTCCCATGTCGCGGAAGATGAAATCCATATTTAATGCCATGATCTTCGCCAACATGCGTGGCTCCTTCTTCGCTAGGCTTTCCTTGTTTATCACGTCGACATGAACATATTTTCTTTCCTTGTTGTTCCTATACCATTCCTTGGCTTCCTCCTCAAGAACCCATTTTATTCCAAACATTCGGCGTGGTAGTTGCATTGAGGATGATTCTCTTTGCTCCTTGCGGCCTCTTTTCTTTCCCTTTTGGGAAGTGGTAGCCTTCTCCTTGCCTTGTCTCGCTTTGGGTGCCATTGTACCTGAGAGTTTTAGGGGCTATATTCCAACAAGAAATTCAGTGATGTATCACTTCTTGCGACCTTTGCAATACTTTCATGTTAGGTATATCAAGACTTCTACATAGGGATTACATCATGGTATAGTTTCTATCAATAATCACAATCGCCTATGTCGGTGGGCAACTATAAGTCTTATTCCGATGAACGGGACATTCTAACATGTAAGTATTCAAGTGACAAGAGTATGCAATGTTCATGACTGTAGCAATTCCGCAAGTAGCATAACAATGCATCAAACTGAAATTCAAGTCAGAAATAAGTTAAGAGTATCCTAACGTTCATGTTCACTCACTTGGTTTTGTATCAACAATTCAAACACATTAACATTACCAATATTTCTTCAAGATGTAGCAATTCATAATAGACATAGCAACGTAGCACTTACGAAAAATAGATGAAGAACAAAAGAGTACTTACGTGATTGAAGCCTTTGGAGATGTTCTTGTGAAGTGGGAGAGCAAAAAGAAAAGTTTTGAGAGGATTTTGATAGTATGTGCGGTGCCTAGGTCAAGTTTTCAATGTGTTTATGTTTTAGGACTAAGTCTCCTTTATATAGGAAAAGAATGGGTCGGGTTTTGACCCATTTAAAATCGGTTTTGGAGACAAAAAGTGACCATAGGCGGCGCCTTTAGCTTTGCCTATGGTGACCATAGGCGGCGCCTAGTGCAATGCCTTTAGTGAGCATAGGCGACGCCTAGTGCAATGCCTTTAGTGACCATAGGCGGCGCCTTTAGCATGGCATATGAGATTCAGAGACCAAATGCTATAGCATAGGCGGCGCCTATGCTATGGCATACTTGAGCATGGGCGGCGCCTATGCTATAGCACACTAGATTCCGAGACCTTGGGCTATAGTATAGGCCATGCCTTGTTCGTAGCCTAGTTTTACCTAGGCCTAGCCTTGCTCGATGCCTATTTTTTCATGAGCAATGCTCAATCCATAGCCTTATGCATCTTAATTCCTAACTTACCACCTTTACCATGCAATACGTCCAAATCGAACTTTGAAACCAATCACCTCGTTTTACACCTCTTGCACCTACATTTGCTCAAAAACTCTAAAAACGATTAGAACGATGGGTTGCCTCCCATCAAGCGCCTTAGTTTTGGTCGTGGCACGACTCTTATTTTTGGATTTTTATTTATCAAAAGCAAAACACATACTAGAACGAAATGAAAAATGAAAAATGATAAACGATGGGTTGCCTCCCATCTAGCGCTTGATTTATTGTCGCGGCACGACATAGTTACCTCGAGTACTTAGACTTCGTCGAGATAAGTGATGGCCATGAAGTTTGTCGAATCAAGAAGACCGATATAAGGTTTCACACGTTGGCCATTCACTTTAAAGATAACACCATTATTATCTTCCAATTCAACTACTCCAGACGAGTAGACTTGGATAACTTTATATGGACCACACCACTTGGATTTTAACTTACCTGGGAAGAGCTTCAATCTGGAGTTGAAGAGAAGTACCATATCATCCTTTTGAAAGTTTCGACGAACAATCCGCTGATCATGATACTTTTTCATTCGCTCCTTGTAGAGGTCTGATCTTTCATAAGCATGTAGATGGAATTCATCCATCTCGTTCAGTTGCTCCATCCTCAGCTTCATTGCATCATCCTAATTCAGATTCAATCGCTTCAGCGCCCACAATGACTTGTGTTCGAGCTCAATGGGTAAGTGACAAGCCTTCCCATAAACTAGTTGATAAGGGGACATGCCGATTGGTGTTTTGAATGCAGTCCTGTACGCCCATAGTGCATCGTCCAGCTTCCGAGACCAATCCTTCCTATTAGCATTTACCGTTTTCGCAAGTATTTGCTTGATCTCTCGATTGTAAACCTCTATCTGTCCACTAGTTTGTGGGTGATAAGGCGTGGCTACCTTGTGTTGCTTGACACCATATTTTGCTAACATGGACTTGAATAGCTTGTTGCAAAAATGAGATCCTCCATCGCTTATGATAGTACGTGGTACTCCAAAGCGAGAGAAGATATTCCTCTTCAAGAACGCTACAACACGCTTTCCCTCATTGTCGGCCAACGCTACAGCTTCAACCCATTTCGAGACATAATCCACAGCAACTAAGATGTACTTCATGCCGAATGAATTTACGAATGGACCCATGAAATCAATACCCCATACGTCAAAGAGCTCTACTTCAAGGATTTTCGTCATGGGCATCTCATGGTGTTTTGAAATAGCACCTTGTCGCTGACATTGGTCGCATCTTCTAACAAAGTAATGAGCATCTCTAAATATCGAAGGCCAATAGTATTCGCTTTGCAATACCTTTCTTGCTGTCCGATTACCTGCGTGATGTCCCCCAACTTGGGAAGTGTGGCATGCTTCCAATATATTTGGCACCTCTTCATGGGATATACATCGTCGGATAACACCATCCGCGCATCGTCGAAACAAATATGGCTCATCCCAAAAGTAGTGATGTACATCATGCATAAACTTCCTCTTTTGATGGTAAGATAAATTTGCAGGTATCATATTACTCACCACAAAGTTTGCAAAGTCGGCATACCATGGTAACTCTTTTATTATCGTGGCTAAGATCTCCTTATCAGGGAATGCATCGTCAATCTCAATTTCAGGTTGCGCCACATGCTCGTTCTCGAGTCTAGAGAGATGGTCGGCCACTTGGTTCTCGCAACCTCTTCTGTCTTTAACTTCGAAATCAAACTCTTGCAGCAGCAATACCCATCGAATTAGTCTTGGTTTTGCATCCTTCTTTTTCATTAGATACCTAAGAGCTGCATGGTCTGTATGAACGATCACCTTAGTACCCAATAGGTAGGCACGAAACTTCTCAAACGCATACACAACCGCTAGGAGCTCTTATTCAGTAACAGTGTAGTTCCTTTGGGCTTCATTTAGGACCTTACTCGCATAGTAGATAGGATGAAATAGCTTCTCCTTTCTCTGACCAAGTACAGCACCAACGGCTACACCACTAGCATCACACATGACTTCAAACGGGAGAGACCAATCTGGTGCTACCATGATAGGGGCTTCAATGAGTTTTCCTTTGAGGCATTCGAATACCTTCAAGAAATCATCATTGAAGTCAAACTTTGCATCCTTCTCCAAGAGTTTGCACAATGGACTAGCAATTTTGGAGAAGTCTTTGATGAACCGACGATAGAAGCCTGCATGGCCGAGAAAACTACGAATACCCTTCACTGAAATTGGAGGCGGTAGCTTCTCAATGACTTTAATTTTCGCTCTATCAACCTCAATTCCTCTTTCGGAGATTTTGTGCCCAAGAACAATACCTTCTTTTACCATGAAGTGGCACTTTTCCCAATTCAGCACTAGGTTGAATTCTACACATCTTTGCAACGCCATACTTAGGTTTGTCAAGCACGCTTCAAAAGTCTCACCAACAACTGAAAAATCGTCCATGAATACCTCCAAAGTGTCTTCAACCATATCAGAAATAATGGACATCATACAGCGTTGAAAGGTGGTTGGTGCGTTACATAGCCCGAATGGCATATGCTTGAAGGCAAACGTACCATATGGGCATGTAAACGTTGTCTTCTCTTGGTTTTCGGGAGCAATACAAATCTGATTATAGCCTGAATAACCGTCTAAGAAACAAAACCATCCTTTCCCTGCTAATCGATCTAGCATTTGGTCCATAAATGGCATTGGAAAGTGATCTTTGAGCGTCCAAGAATTCAGCTTCCAGTAGTCCATGCATACCTTCCATCCAGTGACGGGTCTGAGTGGAATAAGTTCATTTTTCTCATTCGCGACCACCGGCATGCCTCCTTTCTTGGGAACACATTGTACCGGGCTTACCCATGTACTATCAGAGATTGGATACAAAACCCCTGCGTCTAACCACTTGATAATTTCTTTCTTCACCACTTCTTTCATAGGTGGGTTTAGACGTCTTTGATGCTCAATGGTTGGTTTGCAATTTTCTTCAAGCTGAATCTTGTGAGTACAAATCCCAGGTGGAATACCAATAATATCCGCAATGGTTCATCCAATGGCGCTAATATACTTCCGTAGAATAGTAATAAGAGCTGCAACTTGTTGCTCACCCAACTCTGCTTCCACAATGACTGGAAGTGTGCTGCCGCTTCCTAAGAATGCATACTTTAAATGACTTGGCAGCTCCTTCAATTCTAACGTGGGTGGCTCTTCAATAGATGGCTTAACTGGTGGTGTGGGTCGATTTTTGAGATCAAGGTCCAGCTTCTTGGGAGCATAACGATATGTCCCTAATCCTGATAGAGCACAAATAGATTCTTTGCAATTTTCAGCATCCTTACTCTCTTCATTCATGAGCACAACCGCCAAAGGGTCAGCAATAATTTGCTCTTCTTTAAGTAATTCTTCCGGATCATCAAAGAAAACATCAGCCACCGAAAATACACTTGGATCTTTGGGTTGCTTCATTGATTTGCAAACATCAAAGCGAACCACTTCGTCATTTATTCGGAATGAAAGCTCATTAGCTCTCAAATCAATGAGCACACTTCCTGTAGCAAGGAAAGGGCGTCCCAAGATTATGGGAACCTCTGATTCCGCTTCACAATTCAAAATAACAAAGTCGAAAGATAAATGAAGAAACCTTTACCAAGACATCACATAGGATACCAACAGGTCGTTTTACCGACCTATCCGCCATGACGAGCCTCATATTGGTTGGAGTAGGATCACCCAACCCCAACTTTTTATAGATAGATAATGGCATCAAATTGATGCTGGCTCCTAAATCACATAATGCTTTGGCTAAATTCAAAGATCCAACGGTGCAAGGAATAGTGAAAGCTCCGGGGTCAGCCTTCTTCTGAGCTATTGATCGGGTAGCGATTGCGCTGTAGTGATGGACATCATCTTTCAGCTCATAACTTGCTGCCCGCTTCTTTGTCAAAAGATCCTTCATAAATTTCGCATACCCAGGCATTTGTTCAAGTGCTTCCACCAATGGAACATTAATGGTCAGCTGCTTTAACATAGTCATGAATTTGCTGAACTTCGTATCATCCGCCACATTCTTTAATCTTTGGGGAAAAGGTGGTGGTGGGTATGGAATTGTTCTCTCTACGGCTTTCTTCTCCTCTTGCTTCCGTTTTTCAGCTTTTTCAGGTTGCAAATCGTGAGGGGTAACGTTATGGACGTCAGGATCAGCTGCTGCGGCATCTTCCCCTTTCGTCGTATCATCAATGTCCACTACTTCGTCAACCACTTGCTTTCCTTTTGCTGAAGTTTCCAGCACCTTACCACTTCTGGTAGTAATGGCCATGCATGACCCATCATTCCTTGGGTTTTGCACAGTATCGCTAGGTAAAGTGCCAGCCTTTCTTTGATTGAGTGCTGCTGAAAGTTGGCTCAATTGCTGCTCTATTTGCTTGATTGAAGTGGAATGAGAATCAACTAATTGCTTCATAGAGGACAAATCATTAATTACCTCCGTTACTCCCGCGTTCGTTGCTTCCACTCCTTTCAATAGTTTAGCCATCATGTCTTCCATACTTCCAGAATTAGATATGGTGGTGTCACGTCTTCCAGGGGGAACATACACACCACTTTTTTCATTGTTTTTTCTCCAACTACCTTGGTCCTTGTTTCCAGAATTATCATAATAGTTCCGACCTTGGTTTTCTTGGGCATTGCCTCGGAAACCCCCCTGATTGTTCAAGTAGTTGGCTTCCTCTTCCGAATCAGATTCGTCTCTTCCTTTTGACGCAACAGCTTTCACTTTTTCGGTCTTCCCTGATAATAAATGCTTTGTAAGAAGATCCATTTGTGTTTTCATGTGCGCCATATCTTGATCACGTTCTTCTTGCCTTCTTCTTTGGTCTGCAGTCATGCCAATAGATAAAGTGGGGCTTGCTACCTCAGAATCCCTGGTATGCCAAGCTCTACTTTGTTTCGTCATACGATCTAGCATATTGCTTGCTTGACCAAAGGTGAGATCCATAAATGATCCTCCAGCCGCATTATCCACCACTGGTTTAGTTATTGAATTCAAGGCTCTGTATAATATCTCCATTAGGTGAACATTAGTCATATGATGGTTTGGGCACCTCGCTAGCTTTGCCTTGAACCTCTCCCATATTTCATGAAGAGCTTCAGTGGGAAGCTGACGAAAGTTGCTGATTTCATCTCTTAATTGTGCTCTTTTGGATGGCGGAAAGAATCTTTCTAGGAAAGCGTCTCTCAATTGCCTCCAATTTGTAATAGAATCAGGAGTCAGCCCATTCAACCATAGAGTTGCCTCCCCAGACAGAGACAATGGAAATAGACGTAATCGAATTGCATTCTGACCAACACCAGGATTGTCAAATGACTTGCATGTAGAAATAAAGTTGATGAGATGCATATTCGGGTCATCGCCTGCTAGTCCACCAAATAATCCCTTGAGTTGCAATAGCTGAATCATGGTGCTTGTGATGTTGAACTTGGCTCCGGGCGCTAATGGTGGGGAAATAATAGCTCCTGTGGCTCCGGCTCCGGCTCCATCAAGATCATCATCATCCTCGTCGAAAGCTGGTTGCATAGGTTGGCGTTCAGGCCTAAACCTAGCTTGACGATCTCTTCTGTTGGCAGGTGTTGCGATCTCAGCGGCATGCCTAGGGTTTAGTAGCTCGTCATCACCTAGATCTTCATCGTCAGGATTTGTTGCTCGCCCAGGGTTATCAATATTCTGTTGATTCACTTGAGCGGCGGCTAGCGCAGCTAGTCTCTCCTGTTCCTGTTGAGCAGCCATCCTTTCAATTGCGTGTTGTGCCTCCATTCTGCGAATACATTGTAGTTCAGGATTGATAGGTAATAACGGTTGACCAGAACTTCGGGTATGGGGCATGCACTGAATAAAAACCTGCAGTAAACAAAAACTAAAAGTAAAAGTAAAAGTACGAGAATCTTTGACCAAAGGGTCTAGTAATTATCACGAACTTAATTGATACTTGTATTCCCCGGTAACGACGCCAATTTTTGATAACGCTCAATCTACAGCTCTCGTAGGAGTGTAAAGCGGTCGTTAGCAAATATAGAACCCAACCTGGGTTGGGTATCGATCCCACAGGGAATAGCTTGGTCAACAAGTAAGTAAAGATTACTAGACTTTTAGTGAAAGTCTCGTAAAAAAGGGGGGAGTCTTGTCGTGCAAGTAATGTAACCAAAATAAGAGAAAAACGGCAATAGCAAAAGAAAGAATGTTTAGTAGGTTGTGAAACAATGAGAATTGAGGAGTTGGGGTTATGTCCACCTTCTGAGTTATACGTCTCTATTGACTATGAGTGTGTTGAATTCAGACATGCATGTGCTTATAGAGAATTGTATTCGATGGTAAATCCAGGTGTCTTTCGACCTATTCGAGGATTATTTCACTTTAACTCTTTCGAGCTTAAAGCGTGTCTAACAGTACGAATTCTCCAAGAGGTTAGTCCAGTTATGGCACTAGCTTTTTAGTAGGGAATTTTAGGGGGTGACCCTACTACCTTGACATTATCTCTTTTCCAGACAGATAACCTTTCTTTCGAACAAGTTAAATGTTATACTGGCGTATTCTTGCGTTTGCAACCACAAAGAATTTAGATTAAGATGAAGAGAAAAATGATATAAGCAGCATACGTGTCAACGAACTCACAAACTCACAACAATAGATAGTATCTCATACGGCTTCCATAACCCCAACAGAGAAGTTTAGTTACCCATGAATGCGAAGGAAATCACAATTGACATTGTTGTTTTCCCACAATTACGATAGCACGTTGATAATGGTATGGTAGGCGTTTTAGGCGTGAATTCCTTAGCAAGGTAACGTTTCTCTTGTCGCGGAATTTAAAAATAGATGAATAGAAGAAAAATAGAATTAGAAGAAGAGTTGTAGTTGTGAAGTAAGATGAGATGATCCAAAATCTCTAGCAAAATAGGGTATTTATAATACCCATATCCTATTCCTACTAAGCTAATGAAATGCTTAACCAAATCCTACTAAGCTAATGAAATACTTAACCCAATTGTACTAGGTTAATGTATCATTATCCTAATAAATTACTGCTAGTCCCCAAAGTCTTCAGAAATGCTGTTTTAGCCCGGGACAGATTTTCCATGCGCCATCTTTAGTCCTTGGCGTCCAAGATTGGCTTTTCTCCTTTCGTGAAGCTTTCTTTGGCGTCAAGTTATCCATGAAATGCTGAATTCTGCATCATTTATACCTGAAACTTTGCTAATCATGTTCGTTAGCTCACTTACAGGAAAAAGGACTAAAAGTGCATGAAATATATAATTTGTTCTCAAAACTAGGCTAAAATATGGGCAAAATATAGTGCTATAGGCGTGTAAATTCGCCTATCATCATGTATTCGAGAAAAAATAGAGTAATTAACTGTTAAATTCTTAAGTTCAAAATTGTGTATCTCAATTTCAAAATTATGTATTCAGATGTTGTAGGAGAAAATTACAAAATAAAAAATTATTTATAATTTAACAAATAGTAGAGATAAAAAACAACTAGGAATAACCTTGTTGAAATGATTATATAATTAATATTTTTTTTGATACACCAGACTAAATACCGCATAAGAAAAATACAAGCACAACTAATGCAAGCATTATTAATACAAACATTACTAATACACCATATTTTGCATTATTCTTATACACTCTACCAAACGACCCCTAAATGCTATCGATTCTTGAATCTTATTGTGTATAATATATTCTCAAATTGAAAGGATATATCACGTCTAAAAACAAGAAAAACTTCCCATATAAGAGTTACGAAAGAACGATAAGACTCCGTCAAAGCCGATGTAGAAGGCATAATAAATAAAAATCATACAAAAAATATCTCAATTAGCAATTGTCTTGAAAAACACACCAAAATGACTTGTTATTATAAACTTCACAAATAGAGAAATCTTTAGAAAACTTATCTCAAATCAACCTAACATATTGATTAACAATTAATAATTATAATACATAAATTAAAATGTCTCGTCAATTAGCAATTGACTTCAAGAATACATCATAATAACTTATTATCTTAAACTTCATAAAGAGATTAAAATATTAAAAAACTTACCTCAATCAACGTGACACACTAATTAAAAGTTAATAATTATAAAGTATAGATAAAAGTAATAGCCTCTATAAGTTATTATAGATAAGAAATATAAAGACAATTTTTTTTTGTTGTGTAAGATGAGAAGTACTAATGCTAAGAACTAATGAAATGCAAAAAGTAAGTCTACCAATTTAGGTTTATGGTTACACCATCTTATAATTAATTTAGAAGTTTTAAATATTATAATTTTTGTAAGGCTTAAGTCATCGATGGGTCCTTAAACTTGTTTCAAAATTTTACTTGGACCCCCCAACTTAGACGTGTATCTATCAAACACCTCAAATGCTTAAAATTGATCAGACATGAAATATTGATTTGGCAAAGAAAATGTATTACGCTTTCCTTGGACGCGTGAATCGAAGAGCAAATAATATTTTACTTTTTCTAATTAAAATATTTATACTTAAATTATTTTATTAATATAATTTTTAATAATAAAAATTTCTTTTTTTAAAATAAAAGGTTCCTCCCTGTAAGACCCCGCAAAATTTTAAGGTTAACTCAATCCGTTAAAGCTTGAAAAGATGTTCCAGACTTAGAAATTTCAGCTAAGTATTTACACTTAGAATTATTTTAGCCTTCGTAGGTTGGCGACTCTATTTCGCAACCCTCATGACCTGAAAGTAATGATTTTTAGGTTGAATCATGATCAGGAATGTCGGTGGGTATTTTCGAACAAGTTTTGAATTTTTTGAACTTCTTTTAAAACACATTTGAAAGCTCAAATGAGTGGATCGACACGATCTCGACGCATCGCGTCGCCCAGCGCATCGATGAATATTTTCCTCTAGTTGCCAGTGCAAATTTCAATGAACCGATGCGGACTCGACGCGGCGCGTTGGCCATCGCGTCGATGCCAACGACGCAATGCGTCGATCTGCGCGTCGTTAGGCCAGTTTTTCACTCATTAAAAACAGCATCCAGAGGGGTAAATGGGATATTTTCCTCACTTCAACCCAGCCCCTAAAACATGAAATTCAGCCCTCACAAAACAAATTACACTCCTTTCTCTCAAATTGCTCTCAAGAGCAAAACCCTAGAACATCAATTTCAAAATCTATTCTCAAGAACACTCCATCAATCTTCAAGAATTCAAGCATTAAGGTATGTCAAGTGTTCATCCAAGGGTCCCTTCCACCTTTGGAGTTCAATAATCTATTTTTAAAACTTCAAGTATATTGATTTCATGAATCTCATGTTGGGTTTGATTATATTCATGATTATATTGATTAATTGGGTTTCTAATCCATGTTTTATTACAAGTTTCATGTGGAGTTATTTGATATATGTCTAGAATCATTTGAATCCATGCTAAACCCTTACAATTGTAAATGGGGATTTGAATTATGGTGCCTATAGGTGGTTAGTGTCATGTGCATTGATTATGTGCTCCAAGTATTTGTAAATATGCTAATATGATTTGACTAGTGTAAGCATATCATGCTATTATGTGATCTCACTCATGCACAGGATCATGCATATCAAGTGTTTGGTAAAATGTCTAGATGAATACATCGTTAGTGAGCAAGTATTGTATGCTACTAAATTCATGCAGTGTTGTACTTTTCATGCTATCGAGTCCTGGGGGTATTTAATACCCAAAAAACCTAGTTGTTTACTAAAGCTATAGTAGTTACAGAATAGTTTCAGTAGTAATCAATAATCAGTCTCAGTTCAGAACTCGGTTCAGTATTCAGTTCAGAACTCAGTAGTATTCAGTTCAGAACTCAATAGACTTAGTTAGTTCACAGAATTCAGTCAGTAATTAGTTTAGTACTCAATAACCTCAGTCCAGTTCAGTCTGACAACACGATCAGTAACAGTTCAGTCAGGCCTAGAACAGTTTAGAAATCAGTCCATTGTCTTTCAGTTGGGAGTGGGATTCAGCACCGAGCGAGCCTAGGGATGGGGGCTCACCCGTTAGCTAGGAATGGGTCCCTAGAAGCAATTCCTAAGATCCAGAACTACGTAGCTAACATAGGTTATGAGATGTCACCCGTTAGATAGAACTGACATACTCAAGGATCACCCACTAGTTAGGACTGGTCTCAGGGGTCACCCGCTAGACTAGGATTGACCCCACAATTAGTTGTCTGTACCCGTGGCACGGTACTGACACCCTTCCAATTAGGGTTACAGATTGGGCCCCAACTCAGTTGTCTTATTTGGGGCATGTCGGTTAGATGATTACCTCCCACAATCTCAGTTTCACATTCAGTCTCAGTATAGAACTCAGTTCAGTTCTACAGATTCAGGACTGTCAGGTACAGTTACTCAGCTCAGTATAGAACTCAGACCAATTCTTCAAAATCAGGGTTGTCAGATACAATCACTCAATTATCAGATACACAGTATCAGTAAACTCAGATATCAGTAAATCTGTAATTCAGAACTCAGTATCCAGTGTTATCATGATCTCAGTTACAATTTACGTATTCATATATGTACTCTCAATCAGTTATACTCATGTCATTCAGTCAGTATTATTCATGCATATGAACCCATGCATCTCAGCATACCTCACTTAGCATACCAGTACATTCAAAGTACTGAAGCATACCTTTCTTTTGTGTTATGATGTCTTATATCATAGGTTCAGACGAACGGGTTCCCAATCATACTTAGCTGCCCAATCTATCAGCAACAGACTTAGTGGTGAGTCATTATAGTTCGAGGACATACTTATTATTTCAGTATTTCAATACTCAGATTATTTCAGTAGTCGGAGTTAGTTAGGGACTTGTCCCATCAACTCCTTGTTCAGACAGTAGAGCCTTTTCAGACTAGAGTATCTCAGACAGATGTATCAGTATTCAGTATTTACTTTCAGTTTGAACCTTATGGCAAGTTTCCGCCTAATTTCTGCATAATTACAGTATTATTATTCAGTTATTGCAGCAGGTACTAGTCATGAGTTAGCTTGTGGTCACTCGGAATTATGAGCACCGTGTAACATCCGGAGTACAGACTCAGGGCGTTACACTCCCTCCCCCCCGGGCATCCTCTTTTTCATCTTTTTTTTAAAACTTTCTTCTTTCAAGTTAGAAGTATTCTTTCGCTAAGCTTCTGCTTCTTTGACACCATTTTCGACCACCTCTTAACACACCACCACCACATAATGTTGCCTAATTATCTCAATTTTCTTACTTTCTTTATTCTCACCTTGAGCTGAGATTGTTTCAACCCTGCCTAACTAAAATTATTTGTGATTTGAGATTGTTTCAACGTCTACGAAACTACCCAAATTTCAAAATTAACAGACCCAAAAAATGATTGAGCAAGCCAAATAAATTAGAAACCCCAAATAAGAAATTAATTTTTAAAAATACAAAAAAGTAATTGAGCAAGCCGTCGTCTTTTTCATTCAAATGTTCTGAGAAATGCATTTTCTGGTGAGACTCGCCGGAAAATCAAAAGTGAGGGAGTATATTATTGCTGCTATACTAATGGGCCATAGTGTTCTCCGTATGATTTTTTATTATCTTCACTAAAATGGTTCCCAAATCAAATATGAAAAAAAAAAGAGTAGAAGATGGCCAGAAAATGAAGAATAAGATGAAAAAGGAGGGAGGGGGAGGGGACCAATTTTTTATTTTTAATTTTTTAAAGATTTTATAATTACTTTTTAATAATTGTTTGGGCCCTCAATATCACATGACACTTTTTAATTAGTTGTTTTTGTCATGTCACCGCAAGAGTGTTACACATACTTTATAATTTTTGTTAAATATCCGAAAGTGCCTAATAGGAATAATTTTTTACATAGTATAGGTGTTCAATAGGTACCAGTCTTAGTTGAGGGGTCCAAGTGAAATTTCAAAATAAGTTTAGGATTCTATCGATGACTTAAGTCTTTTTTTAACTAAATAAAATTACCCAAAAAAAAAATTCCAAGCTTTTAGCACTTTTCATTTAACATGAACTTATTAAAAGCCTTTTCTTTCCTTTAATGTTATAAAATCTAATTTTGGTGGAAAATTAGAGAACAAAATATTGTCGCATGAGTCATATTTTTTTCCTTATATTAATTGTTGAGAAACAAAGTTGTTATTAAATACTACTATTACTACTTTTTTAAAATTTTGATAGAAAGCATGATAATTTTTTTCTAATCATGTTTTTTAAGACTCTTTTTTGGTGTACACAAGGAAAAAGAAAACTTACCAACATTAATTCCCTATATGCTTCACTCTTATCATTTTTAGGACTCTTTAATATTAAATATTTTATAAATATAATGATACATTAATTGAAGAAAATAAGTGAAAAAACGATTTTGTCTATTGCGGAGATTTTTAATGAAGGACAAAGGTTCAGATTATTTTTTTAAGGTTTTCATACTTTTGATATATTGTACATCTAGATAGATGTAGACTTGCTACAGAAAATTTCATGGGATAGCCTCGTAATGAGTGACTTTGAATTTTTGTCCCCTATAAGAAAAATCTTTAAAGACTAACTTCTTTTTTTTATGTATAGAACAAGACATTTTTACCCCTTTACATCTCAAATATTTTTCAACTTTCCATTTTCATTTGTCTCTCAACCTCTTTTTTTATTTCTTTTCTTATTTTAATTCTCATTTGTCTCAACCTTTATTTCTCTTTTACTTTTTTTTCAAATATTATCTATTTATTTCTTCTTCTTTTTTAATTTAGTTATCTCAACTTTTAATCTTAATTTTTTTTTTATCATTTCTCATTTTTTCCTCAAAATTTATTTTTATTTTTTCTTCTCATTTTTTTCTCAATCTTAATTTTTTTTATTCTTTTTTTTTTAACCTATATTTTTTCCTTCTATTCTTTTTCTCAATCTTTGATTTCTTTTCTTTATTTTATTTCTTCTTTATTTCTTTTCTTCTCTGGATAATCCACAAAGGGATCTTCTTTCTTTGACATCAAAGTAAATTTAAGTGCATGACTTTTTATTTGAAAGTCATTTGGAATAAGTCTTGCCTCTAGGACAAAAGTTATAGAATATCTCACAACTTAGATACAATGTGGTAGTTTCAAGTCTTGCCCGTGCGACATAACTTCTTGTTTGAAAATTTTTGAGCTAAGTCTTGCCTCTGAGGCAAGAGTTATAGAACATCATATAAATCAAGACACAATGTGGCAGTGTCAACACTTATCCATTGGACGTAACTTTTTTTTGAGGTTCTTGGGCTGTCTTCTATTCGAGGCAAGAGTAATAGCGCGTTACATAAATCAAAACATAATATGATAGCGTTAACTCTTGTCCATGAGACATAACTTGTGGGCTAAGTCTTGCCTCTAAGGGAAAAGTTATAGAATATCTCATAAATCAAGACACGATGTGGTAGTGTCAACTCTTACCCATATGGCGTAACTTATTGTTTGAAAGTCCTTGGACTAAGTCTGCCTCTAAGGAAAGAGTTATAAACATCTCATAAATCAAGACATAATGTGGTAGTGTGAACTCTTACTCAAGGGGCATAACTTATTGTTTGAAAGTTCTTGATTTATAAAATACCTCATAATTCAAGACACAATATGACATTGTCAACTCTTGCCCATGGGACGTATTGTTTAAAAATCTTTGGGCTGGGTCTTGCCCCCAAAACAAGAGTAATAGAGCATCTCATAAATCAAAATATAATATAGTAGTGTCAACTCTTAGCCATGGGGGGTAACGTGTTGCTTGAAAATTATTGGGTTAAGTCTTGCATCTAATACAAGAGTTATAGAACATCTCATAAATTAAAACATAGTGTGGTAGTGTCAACTCTTGCCTATGGGGCATAACTTATTACTTGAAAGCCCTTGATCTAAGTTTTGCCTCTAAGGAAAGAGTTATAGAGCATTTCATAAGTAAAAAACACAATGAGGTAGTGTTGCCTCTTGCTCAATGTACGTAACTTGCTGTTTGAAAATCTTTGGCCTCTAAGGCAAGAGTTGTAGAACTTCTCATAAATTAAGACATAACTTGGTAGTGTCGACTCTTGCCCATGGGGCATAACTTGTTGTTTGAAAGTCACTGAACTAAGACCTGCCTATAAGATAAGAGTTATAAAATATCTCATAACTCAAAATACAATGCGGCAATGTCAATTCTTGATCATGAAATGTAACTTGTTGTTTGAAAATCCCAAGTCTTATCTCTAAGGTAAGATTTATAGCACAAATAATAAATCAAGATAGAATGTGGTAGTTTCAATTCTTGCTCATGGGGAGTAAGTTGTTGTTTTGAAGGAATCAAGGAAAAGAAAAATAATAAAAGTTGCGGAAAAAGAAAAGAATGAAGAAAGATATTTAAAAAGAAAAAAGAAAAAAAATATAGTAGTTGAGAGGATAAAAGAAAAAAATAAAGGTTAAAAAAAGACAAAACAAAAATTAAGGCTGAGGAAAATTAAAAAGGAAAAAAAGAGAAAATAAAAATAAAAATCAAAGAAAAAATAGATAATTTTTTTTTAAAAAAAATAAGTTGAGAGAAGAAAAGAAAAAAAAAGTTGAGAAAAACTAAAAAGAAAAAAAAGGGATAAGAAAAAATAAAAATCAAAGTAAAATAAAAAAATAAAAAAATAGAAGTTGAGAAGAAAAAAGGAAAACAATGTAAGGGTCGAGAAAAAAATTTTAAAAAGGGAAAAAAATAAAAATCAAAGTAAAAAAAAATGTGAAAGATAAATAAGTATAGAGTTGTTTAGAAATATTTGAGATATAGAGGGACAAATAAGTAATTGTTCTATATATAAAAATGAAAGGAGACTAATTTTATAGGATTTTTTTTGTGGAAGACAAAAAAACAAAGCCACCCATTATAGAGGCTATTTATGTAGTTTACCTCATTTGTTAAACTCTCTTCACATAAATTATTTGTTAAATGACCTCTTCAAGCCTACCTTTTAATTAATTAGACTACAAGTTCTTTTTGAGGAAACAGCCCACTTATGAATATCTAAATTTATTTATAAGTTTTAAAAGTTACAAATTAGTATCCAAATCACCAAATGACAGAATTTAAACATAACTTTTCCCATCAAAATTTTTACAAATTAATCCAAAATCTGATTTGCAATGAACAAATTTTTTATCACTCCGACTGAAATATGGACAGATCGATTATCGATCTGATCGATGTTGTACATCGGTCTTTTATATCATTCAATAGTTGATCGATTACAGTAATTAGTCTGAAAGATTAATCATCGATCATTTTTTATCGATAGATTAATCATCGATCTCTTTTTATCGGACCGGCTACATATATATACATAATTTTTTTTCTTTTGAAAATAAATGATACTAAAATTAAAGAAAAATAGAAAACGTACAATTTGGGAGGAGGCAAAACATTTAGTAATAAACCATGAGCGTCAAAAAAAGAAGTTTGAAGGAACAACGAGTTTTAGTAACAATAGAATAGAAAAAAGTCAAAGAGGGGGAAAGAATAATTTAAAATTGAAAAAATAAGTTAGGATTTTATGTTTTAAGTATATTTGTAAATAACTTTCATAGTTTTTTTAAAAAATTACATAACACCACAACTTATCTTTACTAAACTACATAAAATCCCTATTCTTTTTATCAATTACCTAATTTTTTTCTTAAAAAGAAATCGAATGCATCTACAAATTCATAAATTTTCGGATACATAATTTTAATTATGTATCTCCTTTTGATCTAGTTGATATGTTATGCATCTCGATCAAAATAATTTTAGAAATAAATGTATCTCAGTAATCAAAATTATGTATCTGAATGTTAATTATGTATCCGAACAAAAATGGAGTAATTAACTGTTAAATTCTTAAGTTTAAAATTGTGCATCTCAACTTTAAAATTATATTTTCAAATGCTAATTATATATCAGAAAATTATACAATAAAAAATTATTTATAATTTAATAAAGAATAAAGGTAGAAAATAATAGTGATAAACTTGTTAGGAATTTTCGCAACTTTCACTAGTTTTTAATATGTTAGTAAAACTGCACGCCATTTGCTACTTGGAAACGCCCATTAGCCAAATTTTCTCAGGTTTCTTTTTCAAGTATTTGCACCCAAAACATATCACACACTGCTTTATCCTTAATCAGAGGTCGAAGGTTTAACTCTGGATATTGAGAAAGCCCTGACTAATCCGGATAACACTCTAAACATAATTTTCTCCATATTCAGAGTTAAACCTTCGATCTCTGATCAAGGGAGCAGTATGTGATATGCTTTGGTGCAAATACTTGAAAAAGAAACCTGAGAAAATTTGGCTAATGGGCGTTTCCAAGTAGCAAATGGAGTACAGTTTTACTAACATATTAAAAAGTTGCGAAAATTCCTAACAAGTTTATCACTATTATTTTCTATCTTTATTCTTTATTAAATTATAAATAATTTCTTATTGTATAATTTTCTGATATATAATGGGCATATCACACACACTCCAAACACTCTTTCACACCTTGTGGCTGCTCAAAGTGAAATATGAGTGTGGCAGCTGAAAGGATTTTTCGATAAGCATTTGTGTACTGAGGAAGCTGGTGTGATTTTTGTTCGCTTTTTTGCAACATTGAGTGCTGAGATGCAACTGATTGTGAACAAGGGTGTGTTTAGGAAGAAAGCGGGGAATGAGGACTATGAAAGACAACGAATGGTTGTGGACTTCTTGATGCACACTGAGGCTTGGAAACGCTTTGGTGGACGTGATCATGTGTTTGTTATTACTGGTAAGTGGTAGAATTCACTTATGTTGCTAGGACTCTTCTAAAATGTTGTTGGATCCTTCAAAAATACATTACTTTTGAAGGATACGACACACGCCCATCGACATTTTTGAAGAGTCCGAGCAACATAGGAATTCACAGCTTTGTATACATCCTTATATGTCATTGCCTTCAAAACGTTCAGCTGCTGTTGATGTCAGTCAATTTTTGTTCATGAAATTTTAGCAGTTTGCTCTGTATCTAGGTCTTTTCCATGGAGCAAGTTAGTCGTTCCTACCTGAACTACTTTCCAATCGCTATTATGCATCTGGAGATAGTACATTAATGCTATTGAGGAAATCTGAGGTTATAATTCTTTTCTTAATTTGGAGATGATTTGAGAGTCTCACTCACAATAGGAAAATTCTAGGTTTGGTAGTTGAGTTGGATTGGTGGATACAAGATGCTACTAAAAAGTAAATCTTGAGTTTGCTGTTGTATTATTTCTGGTACCGAGGATCTGAATTAGCAATTTGATAGGGGATTTTGACTCATAATAACTATGCTCCAGAGTCTGTTAATTTCTTAGTTATTGTTTATTGTGCATCGTTACTTGAAAGATTGGACATCTGGTGCTTCAGTATGAAGTTTGTATAGTTCTTTGTTTATGCATATTTAAGAGACTCTTGGGTATGATCAGTACTTTATGCAGTAGATGTTATTGAGATAGAAACTGATCGTTTTGCAGTTAGGATAACCATTTGTAGAGGGGTTCCATTCTTCTTTACATCTTGATTTTTGGTTTAAGTAACTTCTGAAGCGTGGAAATAATCTGCGTATGAAGTCCCTTTTCTTTCCTTTTTACCCTGAAATAAAACAAGGAGCTGAGCCAGCTAGTTTTCCTGGATATTCTTTTGAAAATGCTCTTCAAATTGGCATTAAGCAACCTACCCTCCGTAGGCGATTGGGTTGATGGCTAGATTACGTAGTGAACATCCTTACCTTTCACCGAGTAGGTGGAGGATTCCAACTTCATATGTAGCATTCCTTCCTCCTTTTCCTTTTGTCCAATGCCTTGTGTTATGGTAAAAAATTTGAGGAGAAACAGACATCACTCATTTAACGACGTTGGACAGTTGCATTAGTGTTTCTACCCCTAGAAGAAGCTTCTCTTTTTCTGATAACTTGATTGAAGAAATTAAAGATAGCTCGTGGAATAGGAAATCTGAATTTAATGAAGATAATAGTCAAGAAATAGGTGGATATACTTTCAGGCTGCAGCTCAAAGTTCAATTGAAATGCAACACCCATCTATCTGATTTGAATTGTACTTGGACTTTCAGGCTTTAGCGTAGATTCAATTAAATCATGGGTTAGACTGCAGCCGTGATGTAATGCATGGATTCTGATATAATACTTTGACTATTGTGCACTGTTTGCATATAGTTGTATTCATCATTTACTCATGGTTACGACCTTATCAAACAGTCACTGAAAGATGCTGCTAAAAGTTTCTGATTTCAATTTGAACTCTGTGATCTTGCAAACTTAACTTAAAATTCTGTATAAAAATCATCCGGATTGTGGCACTTCTATTATAATAGAGCTTGCATTTTTTACCAGTTCACACATAAGAAGCTTTGTGATAGAGACGATGAAAAATGATTAATTGACCTAGGTGGAGAATTGATTGCCCTGCTTCCTTTTTTCCTAAATGGGCATGCACCTATGGTGATATTTCAGGTGTATGTCAATTCATTCTTCATGGCATATATGTGGTGAAGTGCACTACTATTTTGATGGTATTTTGTTGGATGAGCTATATCTTGCTATTTCAGTCTCCTTCCTTTGTCCACACATATTATTTAGTCCAGTGCAGTTGAGATCACCACCTTATTATTCTTCAAACATTTTTCATCGCACATCCTTTGCTCCACCTTGAATATGACCCAGTATTCTGATTCTTTCAGTTGCTTTGTGATTGACAAAAGCTGTTTGTTGGTATGGTGTTGACTCTTTATTATGAGCAGTTGTGCAACTGATTTTAAAAATCACTTCTGACCTTGAACTGAAAGTAGCAAACAATCCCAAGTTTCTTTTTTGTTAGATCGTCTTACCAGCCTTGCTTTCGTATTAACTGAGCAATGGTTCTTTCCCAATTATGTTCTGCCTGAAAACAAATTGGAAGTGGAACAACATCTTATGCCATGTCAGGTTATTTTAAAACTTGAAGCATTCTTTGGCAGACCCTGTCACTATGTGGCATGTGAAGGCTGAGGTTGCTCCAGCAATTCTCCTGGTGGTTGATTTTTGTGGGTGGTACAAGCTCGACTCCAAAGCGTCTAATGAGAGCTCATCTGACATGATACACCACACTCAAGTTTCATTGCTGAAGGATGTCATTATGCCTTATACCCATCTACTTCCTCGTTTGGCCTTATCCGGAAACCAGAAACGAGAAACCCTTATTTACTTCAAAGGAGCTAAACATAGGCATCGGGTCAGTATTATTAACTTTTTTCCAGAAGTCTAGCTAAATATAATCTCAACCCTGCTTCTAACAATTTGTGTGCATATGATTCATATTTATGTGCAAGTCAGATCATATTTTCTCTTAATTGCTTCTTCACATATGACTGGGACTCTTTGCATAATGACACAAACTATTGGAGAAGTTTTTGTCATTTAATATTAGTTGTTCGTCATCTCATTGATATGAAAACATTGTCTTTCATGGATTCCATTTTTCATCCAAGATATTTTACCTAAGATCATTTCTTAAGGTAATTTTCTGTTATTTGGTCAGACATAAAGTTGGTGGAATTTAATAAGGGTAGAAGGTGGAACTGGCACTTGGATCTTGGTGTTTGCTGATGTGTAACTTATATTTGTATATATGTCAAAAAGAGCAGGTAATTTATAGTAGGTGGAATGAGAAGAAAAATGACCTATGACTTCAAAATTTAATTCCAACGATCTGAATGACTTCATAGAGGGAAACAATTTTGTAAAGCTAGGGAGAAAAATAGGAGCTTGAACGTAGGCACTAAGGCCTGATAGAAAACAAGGTCCTTGAATCCAAAGGTGTGGCATAACATCAATGAGGTAGGTGAAAATGGGTGAACAAGGTTCTATCCCCAGTAGGGACAAAAAAATGCTAGGTGATTTTTTCCCCACCGGCTTAAGCCGTGGTGGATAGAGTTACTTGGTACTTTTGCTGTTGGGAGTTAGTGTACCCGATGGAAGTTCAGAGAGAGAGAGAGTTTGCTATGTACTGCCTCCTTCGCCAACTATTACAGACACAAAAAGCCCTTTGCTTCAATGGAGCTAAACATAGGCACTGGGTAGTTTGTTGAGTTCTTCCAGACATCTACGTAAATATCGTTTGTTTCCCTCTTTGGAATCATACTGGATGTATGATCCATTTTATTTGTGAGTCGAGCCAATTAATTTGTTCTTGCACTGGAGCTTCTTCACAAGATTATGACTGAAGCACCTTTTGATCGCAGTTCAGACGATATAGACAATTATGTCATCAAATTTTGATATATTCCATCAGATTGTCAGAAAACAATGTGTTACAATATGATTGTAATTTCTTGGCCTACTGTAAATGAACTTGCTCTATGTCTAGAAACATTTTAAAGTATAACTAAATTATTGATGGGAAAAATTATTTTCAGGGTGAAGCATAAAAAAGACGTGTTGTATGCTTACTATTCTTGACTTGGCTACATATGTGCAATGTTTATAGACGTTTCTCCCTCTGAAAAGATTGCCATGTCTAGATTAAACCATCCCACTTCTTGATCGCCAGTCTTAGGTCGTCGTGTATTTCTTTGTGCAGGGAGGCATTGCTCGGGAAAAGCTCTGGGACTTACTAATAAATGAACCCTGAGTAGTGATCGAGGAAGGCTTCCCAAATGCCACAGGAAGGGAGCAGTCTATAAAGGGAATGAGGACTTCAGAGTTCTGCTTGCACCCTTCAGGGGACACACCAACCTCGTGCAGACTTTTTGATGCTGTTCAAAGTCTTTGTATTCCTGACATTGTTAGTGACAACATTGAGCTCCCATTTGAAGGGATGGTGGATTATTCAGAATTTTCGGTGTTTGTTGCAGTTAGTGATGCCCTGCAGCCAAGTTGGCTCGTGAACCATCTTAGGAGCTACTCCAACGAGCAAAAAGATAGGTTTCGCTGTAATATGGCTCTGGTGCAGCCCATTTTTTAGTATGAAAATGGTCAACCAGGTGGTATTGGTCCTATATCTCCAAATGGTGCTATAAATTATATATGGAGAAAGGTTCACCAAAAACTGCCCCTGATCAAAGAAACTATAATTCGTGAGAAGAGAAAACCTCCTGGTGTCTCAGTTCCACTTCGTTGCCATTGTACTTGATGAGTTTTTTGTGTCTTTTTCCTTTGTCTTGCTTCAAAAGGTAATATATTAGTATATCATACATGGTTCATACTACCGGTAAGGAACTAGTCTAGATTACACAGTTCCTTTAAGATCTTTTCCTCACAAAAAAAGGGAATCATAGTACACTGAAAAATCACAGTTTTCCACAACATCTTGTTCAAGGCTTTGTTTAGTTAAGCAATCTGCCAATTGATACTTCCAGAGGAGAGGTTGGATTCCAAAATTTTAGTCCCAGATTATCTTCTTCTGAGCATGCTTGTAGGTAGCTTGGTGGAGTCTTTTTGCAAATGCATTCTTATTCCCCATTAGAGTTTTTCATAACCTATGTCAGTCAGTTGTACTTGTTCTCTCCGTTTATTTTAATGTCTATTGTAATACATTGAAGTTGCTGTTGCCATAGGTCAGGTGAAAGAAAGAAAAAAGGATCCTATAATAGGTAAATCAGAAATTTTTACATGGGAGAATTTCAGAAAATGAGTTGCTCCCTCTTTGTCAAGAAGTTATTTTTCAGAAATTAGAGGAAAACGTCTTCCAACGAAAATATTTAAGCCAACCAAACAATTTTTTTTTTTTTATATAGTTTTTTGTATTTTTTCCAAATTATTTTCTTCCATCCCAAACATACCTGAATGTCACATTCTTTTTCCGGGACAATCACTAGTGACTTGGGCAGAGAAAAAAGAATATAACTCATTCACCATATACAATGGCGAAAAAACAAATATAAATATAAAAAAAACAAGAAAAAAAACAAAAAATGGACTAAGAATCAACCCTAAGAGCTCGTTTGGTTGGAGAACAAGTTATAGGGGATCAATTATCTCAGAATAGTTATCTTAGTGTCAGTGTGGAATAAAATAACACTACAATATGAGGATAACTAATTTTGAGATAAGTTATCCCTTAATTTTATCCAACCAAAAATAGAATAAATTCATCTCAAAATTAATTTCAAAATTAGTTATCCCTCGTACCGAACGAGCTCCAGTAGTTACTATTATGTAAAGTGAGAATACAATATAGCTAACCGATACATGTAGGTACGAGCTCTAGTAGTTACTATTATGTAAAGTGAGAATACAATATGGCTAAGCAATACATAAAGGAGCTCTAATAGTTACTACTACTTACTATTATCTGAAGTGAGAATACAATATGGCTAAGCAATACATGTTGTATATGCATATACATATATTTCATTAATCCAAATGAGAATAAATGTGTACAAATCACAAATCTTGATATAGTAACTAAATACGCGGAATATATTTTGAATAAACAATATAAATCCCCTATCTATTGAAACTAATTACATAAAATTTCTTCTAGTTTTTTCTCTCCCAAATTTTACAAATATACTCATACATTCGACAGTCCATCATACATAGCTCAAATATATGATAAAACAGTTAATCCTATATTTAAGGCAAGATGATAAAACAGAGTTTCCTACATTCATGGAAGAGTCAGAGAAAATCTTTCATTCCCTTAAATAAAACCATTAATTAACTATAATTATGTTTTGTATGACTAAATATAGTAATTAAAATTTAAATTTAAAAAAATTCTTAAACATCACTGTTAGTTTTCCTCATTTTTAATGACGTTTTTGAAAAAAAAAAAACCGTCTTCTTCTTTTTTCAATTCTCGAAAAAATAAAAATATGAACATCCCCATATTGTTGTGTCATTTCGGAATTTGGGAGTTGAAAATTATTTATCAATCCTATAAAAGTGATGCAATTATTATTTCAGAAAGTATTAACTTTTTGAAATTGATTGCTACGATCGCGATGAAATTGAATATTGACGAAGTTCGTAAAAAAATCGAAGTAAAATACATTGTTCATGGTAATTCTTTCTGGGGATGTACTTTGTATTGAAGGTAGTGAATCTGATTTTGTTGTGTTAACGATCGTTGAAACGTAAAATCAGTATTCATTATACGTTTCAGAATTTGAAGTGAAAAACTTCATTACTAATTGCAAGAACACCAAAATAATGGTTGACCAGCTTTATAAGGATAAGCAAACTCTGGTTGCGGTAATGACAAAATATGCAATATCTAATGGCTTCAATACCAAAGGTAAACGATCCGACAAACAAAGGTATGAACAAAAATATTATTTTAATTTGTTTAAAATTTAATAAATATTTTTTTTGTAATAGGTATTTTGAACGAATTGTTGTTTGGGTGTTGTTATCTGTTTGTTGAAAGAAGTAGTAATAATGTATAAAATTTACTCATACATTCAAACGAATATATAATCAGACCGTAACAGAGAAAATTTTTGCATTTTAATTAAAATCATGAATTTTATATCTATATTCATACATTGATTAGTTTCAATCATGAAATTTATATCTATATTCATACATTGATTATGGTTGTTACTGCTCAGAATTGTATAGGCCAAAAACCATTGTCAAGACGTATGAACTCCCGATAGTTTCTCAATTTGTTGACGATGAAAAAGTTTTGCCGCCCAAATACAGAAGACCTCCGGGTAGGCCAAAGAAAGGAAGGCATTTGAAATCAAGTGAATTACTTTCTTCAAGTTCAAACTATTGTGATAAATGCGGACGTGCATGTCACAATCGAAGGACGTGCAATTTTTTTCCAAAGGAAACTTGAAAAAGATAAAAAAATAATCTATATGTTGATGCTTAGATTGATCTTGATTGAATAATCATTTTACTTAGTTTATGTTGATACCTTGGAATTATTTTGAACTATATTTATATTATTTTTAAATTTTAGATCTTAATAACTGTTTCGTCAATTTTCACAACAATGTGCTAGCTTTATTGTTTATGTATAATTAATTCTTATACATGAATTGCAAAGTCATAGATTTGTTCGATATAATCTTTCTTATATCTGACCACATGTACAGTTTTATGTCAAAAATTTTAAAATAAATGCACACTCATGTATGGTATTTTAATGAAATTTAAATTTGTGGCTATATTATGTATGATATTTTTTTATACTTTATTTAAATGTTTGATTTTATAATTTTTGATATTTTCGTTTTTGTTTTTAACTTTTATTAATAAGTATGAGACTATGTTATACATAAATTTTTATGTATGATGTAAATTGACTTTGGTATAACTTCCTCTTATTTGCGTACAAATCATACATTTATAATTGAAAACAATTAAAAAATAATAAAAATAAAAATACATTAACATTATGTTATAAATGTATGTTATAGTTTTATAATTTAGTTTGTTGTTTGATGTAAACATTTTGTTATTTATTTTAAAAAATATGTCTAATAATATGTTATACATGACTTTAATTGTATGAGACACATGTTCAGTGTGTTAGACAGTACGTATAATCCAGCAATATGCTATTAACTTATAAATGAATTTATGTACTGAAAAAAATTATACGTTAGATAAACAAAAAAATATTAATGTGTAATTTATTGTTATACGTTAATCAAATTTTGTAGTAACAATGCAATATGCTGTACGTCATTGCAAAACACTTAAATAAAAGATAAGTATGTATAAGAAGATTTAGGACATCAATAAAAGCTAAATTATAAATTCCAACAACAAAAACTAACATGTATTCAAACTGTCTAACATCAACGACTGAAACAACAAAATAGATGTTTTCATGCAGAGTGTTATAAATAAATATTACTCTAAAGTAACAATTGCACTTTCATTAATTGATTGGAGCCAACTATTCCTAGGACGAGGAGGATCGTCATTGTCACTTGTGTATGCTTCTTTAGCCTTTGTAACTCCGTAATGCCATAACAAAGAAGCATAACGTGCACGTTGACTTTCAGCATCAAAATCACATGAATGGACGTCTAGACCTTCACTTAAAATTTCTGTGTATGCAGCTACAAAGACGCCACAGTCCCTGATTTGAAAAAAAATTATGAAATAACAGTCGTTCAATAATTATAACATTATTATACATGTTATAAAAATGTAAACCAAGATCACTTACAAACTATCAGACGTTTGTTGTGGTATGTTTTGAACGTAGTCCACATCTTATACAAAATACTTCTTTATGTCTTCGCCAAAAGAACGGTTACATAAGCTACACATATGCAATAGGTGAGTTGGGACTTTGTCAATATGGTATTTCATTCCCTGAAAAAACAAAAGCATACTATAATTACACAACAGTTTCACATGTATGAGGGCAACTTATACATTTAAAAAATAAACTGCAGTAATGAATAATGTCATACTACACATTTAAATTTTTCACCTTAAACATGTATGACCTATATAGCTTGACAGAAGGTATAATGAAAACTTTCACAAAAATAAAACTTTCTAACAGTATAATACCACATAAAACATAAAATGCATCTTATATGTAATAAGGACTTCTAATGTATAACATATTAAAATCTATATCTTCAGGCTTATATTATACATTAGAATAAGTATAAGGGCAACTTATACATTTTAAAAATAAACTGCACTAATGTATAATGTCATACTACACATTTAAATTTTTCACCTTAAACATGTATGACCTATAAGCTTGACAGAAGGTATAATAAAAAATTATACAAAAATAAGACTTTCTAACTGTATAATACAACATAAAACATAACTAATGTAATAAGAACTTCTAATGATATATATTTTAACATATTGAAAATATATATCATTAGACTTATATTATACATTAGTCTTCCAAAATTACTAATGTATAATGTCTGATATATTATATCTTATACTTTCAAATAAAAACTTCAAGAATGTATAATGTTACATCATCCATATAAAATATTAACATTATACATTATTTATCTATAAACTTGTCAGAATATATAATGTAACCTTATACAAAATTCATAGATTATAATTGTATAATTTGATTAAATACAAAAACAGCCTCTTCTATATATACAAAAACTTATATTATACATAAGTGTGTTAAATAAAGTAATGTATAATGTATAAAATCTACACCTTTGGACGCGATGACAAGTAAATTATTCTCTACCGTAAAACAAATAGGATAGGAGCAAAATTGTAAACACTATTAACTATAACAGTACGTTTAATAAGTTAATAACAACAAATAACATATATGGAGACTGTTGAATGGGTAAAGAGGACTTACTGCAATGTGCATCGACAAGGCTACCATTAGGAACAAAATCGAAGATGACCAATTTCTCTTCTGTACCACAATAGAATCCACGAATTTTAATCAAATTTGGGTGCACCAATTTAGCAATTATCTTACCTGATTCTCGAAATCTTTAAACCTTTCCATGCCACTTTCACTAATTCGTCGCACTGTCAGTGTTGTCACATCTTCTAGCACAGCCTTGTACATTATATTTGACCCATTAGCACCCAAAATATAAGCAGATGTCTTAAGCAATGTCTCTAATTCGAGTTTTCTTTCTCCATCAACCATTACTAACTCACCTGTTTTTTGCTCCGTTATATTCACGTGATTCTGCTGATGATGATGACCCAATTGGAATTTTTCTTCACTTTCTTCACTTTCTGAATTGGAAGCTTATGATAATTCGTCGTCAGCTCCTTATCTTTGTTTTCTCAAACAAGTCCATGACTTTCTGATTTGGTGAAGTTAACAAAAAAAAATTAAAAATTAATGAATAAAATCAATAAGTTCAATTAATGTTTGAAAACTTACAATGGTAAACTCTAAGTATGATTGCTTGATTTTAGGCGTGAAAAAAGGAATTCAATAATGGAGGATAAACTGATTTGTAATGGGAGAGAAAAAAAAGAGAAAAAGGTGGGATTTTTTTGGATGTATAATATTAAGGAGAGAGAAAGCAAAAAATTAAGAAATTTGAGTAATTAATTTGGGATTTATGTAATTACTTTATCAGTATGAGATTTATTGTAATAAGGTAAAGTTACCTTGCGTATATATGTAAATTTTAGATATATTTTAAATGATCTGTCAAGCTTTACGTAAAGAATGAATCTTGGGTTCGACTCAACTTCAAAAGCTAGTTCATGAGGGGAGGATTGCTCAAGTTTATATAAGGAGATCAATTGTCCATCTCTTTTTTAATGTGGACTATTAACACTCTCCCGCAAGCCCAAACCTTGTTAACTAAGCGTGGATAATATATTATGGGAGCTCAATATCAATGAACAAAGATTTGGGTCTTGGATCAAATTCAACCACAAAATGTAAAGACACAGATCTTGAGTCAAACTCAACAACCCAAAGACTTTTGGGATTAAGTTTGACTCCATATCCGTCTTTTTTACGCTTTAATACGTACAACTAAACCCTCATACACAACAACAAAGTTTAGTGGAAAAGTAATATATAAAGAAGGGCAAAGGGTCAAATATACCCCTTTACTTTCATTAATTGGTCAGTTTTATCCTTTGTTAAATTATGAGGTTATTTATACCCTCTATGTTGGCAAACTTATCAAATATACCCTTCAATTTGATAATTTTCACAATCTTACCAAAATTACCCTTTAAAATTGATATCAAATACCAAGATTGTGTATACACTAACTTGTGAGTAACCTTTGATCTTTGCAATATATGATACTGGACAAAGCATTGCAGAGCAAAACAACCAGCTTTCCAAGAAGGTTTTTACTACTATATTTATCCCCAAAAATTCATCTTGCTAATTTAAAGTTAAAACTCTTCAATAGAAATGCTTTTGAACTGGATTTTTTCTAAATTCTGAATTAATTAAAATAGGTGAAGGAGAGAGAAAAAGAACTGGCCCAACAAAACAAGTGGGATTAACAGAATAATGAAATCAATTCATCCTCATTTGTTTTGCCACACCAATTAGAAAACGGCTCCACCATGGCCCCATCTTCATCTTCTACTAGCAAAACGGAGTGAAACAGATTCAATTCCCAATTTTTCCGCCACTAGCTCCACCATACAACCACTGGCCTAAGACTAAAATTCGTTTCTCACAGTGAAACAATTATAACACCAAAATAATTATCCGCCATGAACAAACTAAGAAGAAGGTAATGAAAGATGGAATCCACTTTCATAAATGCTTTTACTCTGCCCTTAACATTGGCAATAGTTACAACCTTGCCTCCTTCATCACCAAATCACCTTCAAATCTGTTGGCACTACTCCGATTCTTTCTTCACTTTCCACCGCCAGAAAAAATCTCAATTATTGCAGAAACAGTCTCTCCACTTTTTCGAAGGTAGCGGTATGGTTTGTTGTTGTTGTATTGCAGGAATTTCTATAAGAACTTCGTTGAATGGATGGAATTTGGGTGTTATTTGGGTATTAAATTAATGAATTGATCGGGTTAAATAGTGAAAGGGGTAATTTCAATTTTAAAGGGCAATTTTAGTAAGATTGTGAAAATTGTTAATTTGAAGGGTATATTTGATAAGTTTGCTAACGGTGAGGGTATAAATAACCTCATAATTAAACAAAGGATAAAGTTGATCAATTAATGAAAGTAGAAGAGTATATTTGATCATTTTCCCTGTAAAGAAAAAAGAAAGTGAATAATATATTAAGGAAAATGGTTTTGCAAAAAACAAAATACTTGGCAAAGAATGGAGGCTAATCTAAATAAAAGGAAACCCGTGATAATCGAAATTTGATCCCATCCTTGATTCAGTAGAGCAATGACTCTTCTAATAATAACTATTTTCACATATTAAACAGGAAATGGGTTATTTCCTTCTTACTTTTTCATCAAGGCAGTTTACAATGAAGAAGACAAAAATTACCCTATAAAGAGAGAGAGAGAGAGGGGGGTATGCATGCATCTTTTGCAGAAAAAGGGAATGATTGATTTCAACATCTCACCCAAACCATATACTAGAAAGAGGTATGTATTCTTTTTTTCTTTTAAAATTTAGAATTTTTTCTATATATACCACACACAATCATGTTTGTGATGGTTGTATCTGCTCTTACATATGTTTACTTTGGCTTTCCTATGCTTGTTATTCGCTCTTAATTATTTCTGTTCGTGCCAAAATAACGCATGCACACACCATACAGAAATAAACAACATATCCAGCGGAATCTCGAAAGGGTGGTGCATACGCAGACCTTACCTCTTCCTTTGAAAAGGAGAGACTGTTTCTAATAGACCCTCGGCTATCAGAGAGAAATAAAAAAGATATTTAAAGGAATACCCTAGAGCCTGGCAAAATGTTCAATGCTTGAATAAAATCAGGGACAAGCAGAAAGAGAGAGCATTGTATTTATACCACTATATGAATAAACATCTTACAGAAAATACTATAAAAGCTTGAGCAGCTGTTAACTGCACCGGGGGTGGGGGGGGGGGGGGCTTTTTTTTACAATTAAACAATAGACTTGATATACTCATAACCTAAAATGACCTTAAAAGAATGAAACCATCCCCATAAATTTGCTATAAAAATCGCAGAAATCAGGAGGGGTTTGGGGGTTTTGGGGGGTAGGTATAAATATAAAGATATATATGCCTTCGACGACAGGGTCCAGCAGCTATGTACACAAATTAATGACTAGATACCATATAGGGTAAGCAAATCTACCACCAAAAAAGGGGGAAAGAACAAGAACTCAGGCAGAGATATCATGTTGGTTTCCCTGATCAGTTGATTTAGTGCCAGAAGACTCATGCCTGTGCTCCTCTTGACCTTTGGACTTGGCATCTTCAGACTTTTTCTCCGGGGGTGCATTACTACCTCCTGTGCCACAAAGTATGCAAGGATTTGAAGGTCTTGGAGAGCACCAATTTTCTGGAACACTTAGGAAATGTGTGTCGATAAACTTTCTAAATCTCTTTTTATACTCCCTTGGAGAGAGTACAGTAGGAAGCTGATTCTTGGGGACCACAAGCGAGGATTTGACCCAATTTTCAAGTTGCTTGTCCCATGTGTACTGCCTGAGATAGTCAATGATGCCACAAACAAGTTCATGGCGCTGAGTATCCACGCCAACAAGTAAAGAGTAGTCCATCACATTGACCGACTGTTATTCAGAAAATGCTACCATTTTAGAAGCTAAGCTATAAAATTGTAGTACATGTTTATCATAAGCACAAGTCACATGCATTTTAGCACTACTAGGATTTAGTAAATATGAGCTACAGGTAATTCATCAGTAGGAGTTCATGCAAAACTTACATTGAGGAAACCACAGTCATTCCATACAGCTCGTTGCAAGTTCCTCTTTGATCTCATACCAACATATAAAGGAGAGATGTTCATATCATTCACAAAATTTTGGTCCAAAAGAACATCTCCTGCAGTATTGCCAGCTGAATTGAATCGTGCATGCAGAGCTCCTTTTAGATCATACTGCCTAGTAATATTTCTTCCAAATGAAAGGTTCTCCATCACCATGAGATCATGCCTCATCTCTTTCCCATTTTTTGTTGGCCTTACAATGACCTGCAAAAACACAAATACTGAAACAAAAGTCCAAAAAGAGCATGTCTACTGTGCTGGCAAGTTGAAGATCAGTTTTGTGCTAAAGCCAGAAATGAAGTTATAGTTGATTGATTGATAAACCTGATAAATACCAAGAACTTTTGCGAGGCAGGTGTGATTGCCCTTTCCGTAGCACTGTTCCATGTACTCAAAATAATTAGGACCAAACTTCAAGAACGAATCAAATTCTGTTCTCTGTATTTCCTTGATGATAAACCGGTCATCGAGAGTTTTGGCAAACAAAGATTTACTTTTCCCGCCTTTAGCATCCCACTTCCTACACCTACTTAGTGAAGCAATATAATCAATTTCAGATGGGCAACATCGACCTCGCAAATGAGAGAATTCGCTAGCATAGAGACAGATAACTGAGTATTTGCGCTTCCCAGGCAATTTCCCAGAACCCATGGAGACTTCAGGGTGATAAGTAGAGAAAGAAACTGAGGAATTTAACATATCTAGCCCATTTAAACTTGATGAACGTGTTTGTTCTGAAACATGAGCAGACTGAATCCCTTCAAAATCCAAAGAACTGCTTGAGAAATGAGGAGGAGCAAGTGAGAATAATCGCATTAAGCCTTGAGAACTTTCATTTGCCTTTTCATCAGTTCCTCTATCTTTTCTTCCATCGTCTCCAAGATCTTCACACACAACGGGTAAATCCTTCAGCGATGCTAAAGCACAAGCGATGATGCTAGAAAATTCATTTTCATAATCAGACACAATGTACTTATCACTTCTGAGGGGAATATGCAGCCTTGCACCCTCGTCAGTAACAAGTTTATAAGCTGTAGTTTCTACAGCATGGGTTGTGATGGATCCTAATTTTGGCAGGTAACCTCTCTGCAGATCCTTCATGTATTCATGCCGAATTTCAGGAAATGGAGCCCACCACCCCTTATCATTTTCAATATTGGACAATATTGAGGCAAGGGATCTACTCCTTTGAGGATTCATAATACCATTTGCAGTCCTCGCATCAGCTCTAGAAAGACTCGGTTTTTCCAACTGCAAATGCGTAGAAAGATTGGATTGTAGATTATTTTCATCAACAGAGTGTAAGCAATTAAATTTCACTGCAGAATCCTCAATGGATGATCCATTTCCAGTTATTTTTGCTGCAGTTGATAACTCAGTAACTTCACTGAAGGCAGATGAATTCAATGGTCCATTTTGTTCTGTAAACCCACTAACATTAGCATCAACAGGAACTTCTACAATTAAAGAACCATTTGCTTCGGTAGATACCAAATTCAATTTCACATCACAATTATGGTTCAAATATTCACCACAACTTTCTCTAATAGTTTCCGTCCCATTGTTTTCCTCTGCAGAAGAATCCGCAGCAAACTCAATATTCAGATCATGACAATCTTCCAAAGCTTTGTCACCTCTTCCCAGATTTGCTTCTGCCCCACTAGCATCTCCTTCGACACTGCACTTTCCTTGTTGCTCCTTGTGGCTAATAGGTTCAATATCTGGCAGTGTTGATTGTTTTGGATTAATGGCTTTGGAATCACCATCCATATTATAAGAAGATAGCAATGAATGAAGACGGCGATCCCACACATACGACTCAAGTAGAAGATCTAGTCGTATTCTATTCAAGCTTAGAAGTTTAGATACAACAACATCCTGAATCCCATCTTCGACAGCATTTTGTATGTCAACCTGATATTGAATCCACATAAATATATGAGATAAAGAAAAAAAAGGTTTAGATATAGCTATTTTAACTGTCTGATTCAAAAACCTTAAGAGCAGCACAATAAGGAAAACAGAAATATTATTCAGACATCTGCTGATTAAGGCACACTTCAGTTGCACTCGAAGCAAGGCATAATACAAGCATTTTGCGTCGCTCATGTGGTACTTGAGTTTCACTTGAAGAGAAAGCATAATACAAGTGCTTCTTTCTCTAAAATTCATATATATGCTTTATTATTTATGAATTCGTTATATTAATTTGATAATTGTTGACTCCATATCCTAAATGCACTGCATCAAAAAAATCAACGACATGACTAATCTTGTTACTTGCAAGTGTACATATTTGAGAATACATGAACATTTTTGTACCCTAACACATCCTACACATTGAATCTGCATCAATATCAAAATCTTTCACATAAAAAAGTGAACAAACTCTTGCGGGGAAGCTAGAAACTAATTATGCTATGGGACAAACATCTCAGGGGAACTTAGAGTCACAATGACAACCCATAAATCCACCATTGTTGAGAAAAACATAGAGCCCGTTTGGATAGGATTAAAATCTGGTCAAACCAGCTTTTAATCTCTTTTTTAGCTTTTTTAAGGTGTTTGGTAAAATTAAAAAGTGTTTAAAAAAAGCTAAAAACTGATTAAAAGAATCAAAAAGTGAGAAGCTGGGTACCCCAATTTTTCGTTTTTTAGATTAAAATTCTTTTAGATTTGACCAAAACATTTACCTTTTTATCCCTTATATTTTCCTCCAATTCCAACAATATCCTAAACTTGTAGCCCTTAAATATAAAGTTTTTTTTTCTTTTTCTCTTTGTCGCTTCGCTCATCTCTTCCCTCCAATTTCCTCATCTTTCTTCTTTGTTTTCATCAAATCCATCATTACATCGGAGGTTTGTTCAAAAAATTTTTAGGATTAAAAATTATAAATAATTCACCTTATTTATGGTGTTGACAACTTTAAGGACATTTAAGTCATTTTAACAGCAAAAAAATGCTTAACATCACTTGTTTACCAAACACATCAACAACTTTTTTTCAGTTTCAGCACTTCTATCCAAACACTCATCTGCTTAATTTATAAGCACTTATTTTAAGCTTTTAATACTTAAGCTAAAAAACTATTTTTTTTAATCCTATCCAAACGGGCTCATAATGTCTCCAAATTTTAGTTACTCAATTATGATGGATAAATCCACCATGGTCCATCAAGTTCAATCCTATTGGAACGTCTAATCCTAGAACAGTAGCTGAAAAGGAACTAACTTCATGCTGAGTCTCTCTTAGATATCACTATATCAATGCCTCAATCCAACAGGGTTCATCAAATAAAAGACTATACAAACAAGTAATCCAAGAAGGTAGCAGAAAGCAACTAACCTCAAACTGAGATCTCTCTTCCTTCAACATGTTTTCAATTTCAGAAAATTCCTTAATTGATCCTTGAAGATTTAGCACTGTTCCACGAGATGCAACTGCCTTCAGAGCTTTTTCTACATCAACAAACATCATAATCCCTTTCAAGTACACCTGGTTTAATGAAGAAAAGAAATCCTAGGTCAATATGAACAATACCACATGTAGAGTTCACGTACAGCCAAACATATAAAAGCATGGGTACATAAAAAAAAGAATGGAACACTAATAAGAGCACATACATCATCGAACTCCTGCTTAAGAAATTCTCCTTTGATGGAACTGCTAAATTCCAGCTTCTTGGGAGGAAGAAACACGGAATAAGTAGTTACAGTAGAGTACTTGAACATTGCAACCATTCGTCCTAATCTGCACGTGTTTACAGATGACATGAATATCTTCAGAGAAGACAGAGCATATAATAAAGATCCTCTCATGCTCCAGCATGGCTGTTTATCTCATAGGAAACAGATGATTAATACGAAAAGTAATATTGGCAGGTCAAAGGGAAAAAGGGGGGCAGAAACAGCAGCTGCCGATGGGAAATAGCCACTGGACACAAATGTATAAAAAATAACAAACTACTTCACAAAGAACTGAAACTAGAACTATATTAAAGTGTTCATACCCAAAGAAGTAAAGGAAATCCTTATCAAAGGAATGACCACAGGCAGACAGTCCACTAAAGAAAGAGGAATTTGAGAAATTGAGCTCCAAAAATTTTCCAAAAGAAAACCCACGCGAGCCAGTAGATATTAACACTCTTTTAGTGGATAACGAGCGTCCATCCTGGGATTTGCATTTACAGCAGCGACTCCACATCCAGAGTTTTCCTTCATGCTCACCTCGCAGGCCCTTATCCATGGGAAGACACCGAACTTGAATTGTAAGGAGCTTGTTGTGATGAGTGTAATGAAAAATGTGAGCTTCAGGGGATTCACCACACGTTTTGCACTCCTTCTGCACAACAGAGCTTCTTTATGAACAACACAAGCAAATGTTGCCAGCTAGAGAAAAGACACAATTGATACAACAAAAGAATATCTTTTCAGTGACATCTTTCATAGAAAGACATAATGAGTAAATTCCATCCGATAAATTTACATCAGTAAAGCCACATCAAAATATGTACTCTGCAAAATGAGTGACCATCATTCTTATAGATTTGGTGAATTTAACTGAAAGGACTTTAATACAAAGAAAGAGTTTCAAGTGGAGAAATTTGAGATATGCACCTGATTTAGCAAATTATCCTGCAAAAACTTTTCCAGGGGAATATCAAAATCTTGATAGAACTTGATCCGAGAAAAATGACAGTGCTCACACATAGTCCCTCTTGAAGCATTTCGACGGGACATCAGAACCAAAATACTCTCAGATTCCAACAATGATGCCATGTTATCCTTCATATGTTCTTGGTCTTCAAGCTTTTCACCAGATCCCTCTAATTCCAAAGATTCTATCTGGCTCACAAGTGGAGTATGGTGTTGCTCCTTTTCAGGGGCCTTTATGTCATCAGAACTTTCCTTTTGTTCTGCATCGCCGTGTATTAAATCAGGTGCATTAGAAACTTGAACATCAGCTTGGACCTGATCATCTTTCGTGGCTCCGTTAAGACTGAAATACGAGGACATGGATTGACGAGAGGTGGAGAAGAGAGGAAATTTATCACCCATGATCCTTCTGACGGAGGATGAGATGGATGCTAATCCAGAGAGAACGACTGGGTTGTATGGCTTATATAGCAGAGATTCGCTTCCTGTGTCTAACTTATGACTTATTTCCTCATGGAAACCATTGGATATTGGAATATCAACTGTACAGGATGAACTGATTTCACCAACATCCTCCTCACCATTAGAGATAATTCCTTGCCCATCACTAACAGATGGTGTTTCATTACCAAGTGTTAGATTCATCTCCTGGCTAAGAGGAAGAGTTGAGAACATTGCTTTTTGATCCAGAAGGAAAGAAGTCTCCAGGATTAAATTGTATGCCACGATGATTGCATCTTTGACTACATGTTTAACCTTCTTCAATTCATCACTGTTTGATCCCATTAACAAAATCTGCAAAAGAAAAAAAACTAACATTCAGTGGAGAGCAACTAAATGCTCCAGATGTAGCCGAAAAGGGATAAGGGAACACCAAGTAGACAGTCCATGGGACGTGAATAGGCTAATTCAGCAGCATTTTGTCCAATTGCATGGAGCCAAATTAGCATTGTTATGGATGCTCTTATGGGTTAGTCATCCAGGCAGAACCAGAGTAAGGTGACTCCATAAAATAGATAAATCGCTTAGCTAAGAAATAAACTTCACAAGTTATGTTATAATTTCAAAATCTTCTGATAACTTGCAATTAAGAAATTGTTTAAAGTTTTACTCAACAAGACAGAGGAACGGAAAGCATAAGTCAAAATCTGGCATCAATCTGGAACTCGCAAGTGTAACAGCACCCGCAATTGTTGAGTGTTTATGTGCACAAAGTGTTTCTACAAAGAAAGACAATGACGTAACAAACTGTCTTAAATTTTTCAAGGATTCTTAACACCAAAGAGAAATTCAGGATTCTTTATCAGTGCATAACCCTTCCTTCAAAATGCACTTTAATCTAATAAAAGCAATCTATTTTAAGACATTGATGATAACCAATTATTCTCGCTACACAAGCTTATTATAATATACCAATTATTTTGATTACACAAGCTCAGTGCCCATCTTGTATATGCCATATGATCAATCCTCCTTTTGATAAGTTATGCCATATCATCAACCATAAGATAGTAGTAAAAAGGAATTTGACATTATGGTGAATGAGCAAAGTAGAGCTATGATTGGGAAGGTTCACAATGCAATATCTTATACTTTTTGTAGGGCACTGGAAAAAGAAGCATGTTCTCCAACTTATGTTGTTCATAAACAGCCTAACAGATTGTCGCATGAACCCACTATCAGCAACACCTCTGATAACATCAATAAAAAACAGACAATAAGCAAACACACTCACTGTACATCCCAGACGAGTAGGACAGCCCTCAATAAACATCAATGTTTTGCTAGGCTTTTTCCCAGCATCCCCAGAAGCAGAATGTTCTTCTACAAACTTTTCGAAATGAAAGGAATCACACTGCCTGAGCTTTCGTCCAACCAATATATCAGCAGATAATGAACCTGTGCAACGAGCAACTTTCTCCAAGCGATGTTGTTTCATATCAAAGATTAAAGTGACTCCTTTCTTCAAAATAGACTCCTGTATGTCACGAGAAACAGCATTCTCCACTAAAACCACATTCGGCTGGTACCTTTCTATCATATCAAGGATAGATTTCACACTATCTTTCTCCTGTTATCAAAAATAAACAAGAAACACAATCACTAGTCAACGAATATGCTCATTTTGGTAATTTTACACAGACGCGGATTTGTTATTTACCTGTTGCATGGACTCCTCGAATGATGACAACTCACTTACTTTGGAGAGCCCTAGTGCACCCTGGATCAACAGCAACTTAGGTTTATCGTATTTAGTTGGCATGTGTTTGTGCGCAGCATGCTTTTTAAAGACCAAGCCTTTGACAAAACGACTACAAAACACAAAGATATCCGTTAATCCGGGAGAATTTATCCATCCTCAAGTCTTAAGTCTGAACAAGCACATAAGTTGTAAATTTAATAATCAGACTGTGTTACAGTGAATGGATCCTAAATTAGACTTAAATCTAGTGTTTGATAAGGCTGCAAGAGTTTACAAGATCAAAAAAAAGGTTACAAACTTACCAGTTGATAACTGATACATGTAAGACCTTACAAGAATTATGACTTCTGAAGAAGAACTGTCACTCGAAACCTGGGTAAGGGCAGTGGGAGGGGACTTGGAGCACTTTCCAGCTGTGAATTAGGGATCAACTTTTAGCCCGTTCTTATCTGCATTGGTGATATATGAAGTGACACGGCATATCCAAGGAGAGGTGCCATGGTATATGTTATTTACATATGATATAGTTCTGAATGACGAGACCCGATGCGGAGTTAATGGTAAGATGGAGGTTTGGAGGCCCTGGGAATTTAAAGGGTGCAGGTTAAGTAGAACCAAGATAGAATATTTGGAGTGCAAGTTCAGTGATGTAACACTCGAGAGTGGCACGGAAGTGAGGTTTAGTGCACAAGTCATACAGAAGAGAGGATGTTTCAAGTATCTTGGATCCAGGATAATGGGGAGATTGACGATGATAACACGCATCGTATTGGTGAAGGATAGATGAAATGGAGGCTCACATCAGGAGTCTTGTGCGATAAGAAGGTGCCACCAAAACTTAAAGGCGCGTTCTACATAGTGGTGTTTAGACCAGCTATGTTGTATAGAGCAGAGTGATGGCTAGTCAAAATCTCCCACATTCAAAAGATGAAAGTTGTGGAGATTAGGATGTTGGGATGGATATGTGGGCATACTAGGAGAGATAAGCTCAGGAATTAATATATCCGGGACAAGGTAGGAGTGGTCTTGATAGAGGAGGAGATGTGAGAAACGAGGCTAAAAGCTTCAAGCATGTGCAGAGGAGATACACGGATGACCAACCATAGAGGTGTGATTGACTATGGATGGTTTAAGAGAGGTAAAAGTAGGCCGAAGAAGTATAGGGAGAGCTGATTAGACAAGACATGATGCAGCTTCAGCTCACTGAGGACATGACCTTGAATATGAGGTTATGGAGGACACAAATTAGAGTAGAAGTTAATTAGATAGTTATGTCAAATGTGTTGTCTCGCTTATTTCTCTGCTATTAGTCGTAGTATTACCTTTTTGCTTTCTTTTCCTTTGACCTTGGTTATTATCTGTTGCTTTTTGTTCTTCAATCATTGTTTTATCCTGTTAAGACTTCTGTCTCAGATTATTTGTCAAGATGTCCATAGTATTTAACCATGAGTCCTTCATTTTCATTTTTTCTTTCTCTATACTGCTTCGGATTATTTTTTGCTTAGTGCACTTGGCTGCCCTTTTTTTTTATGGTCAATTGGAAACAACCTCTCTACCTAGGTGGGGGGAAAGGTCTACGTACACTTTAGCCTCCCCAAACCCCACTTTGTGGGATTACAATTGTTATGTCATTGTTATTCTTTGAAAGTTTTTAAGTACCTAACAATTTTTTTTTCTTTATTATGGTTATAGATAGAGTCAATTCCTCATGTTGTCATTCAACTTAGAAAAGTATCCCACTAAAGTCATTTATCTTTTTTTTGTTCCAACAATGTCATTCAACTTTGTACATTTTCCTTATAAATTAATAATTGCTAAAATAATCCTTATTCTTTAAAAGAAAAATAACCAAATAGTTTCTTAAGTTAATTTTTGAATTGGAATGATCCATGTTCTTTAACAATATGATATACTAATAACTTTTTAACTATAAAAAATAGTGCTTATAATTTTAATTCGACTTCTATTTTTAATATTAAAATAATGTAGTCCACCAAAAAATGTGATTGATATTGTTAAAAAAGCTTATATGCATTCTATTAATTTGAAAACTTAGGAGTTCAACGATAAATAATGTTTTATATTTATTTATTATATGATAAATCTTTATTTTCTGATCAAATAGTTCAAATTTAGTTGTTAGTTTCTTCTAACAATAATTGCCAGAAAATTCATAATTCATATAGAAGACGATGAATTTCTTCAACCTCCCGACTTTCTAGCTATTAGAAAAACAATCATATATAAATATTTTAAAGAATTTCTATAATAAATTAACTATTGATGAAGGACATCATGATAATATCAATCAATCAACCTCAAATAAAATTAGAAAAATTCATATGATCATTGTGTAATTTAAAAATGTTAAAGTTTTCAAATATTATTTTTGTCAATCTTGTGATATTATTTGGGGAAAACCTATATTACCTCTTCAAGTGACTTTAAAAACTAAATACATCTCTCAATTTTTATTTTTTTTGCTTTTTAATATTGTGATATATCTTTTTAAATTTAATTACTCCCTCCGTCCCATTTTAGTTGGTTGTCTTACTAAAAGTAAATGACTCATATTAATTGGTCACTTACTAAATCGAAATAGAATTAATTTATTTTTTTCATGATACCCCTATAATTCATAGTATACATTAAAATGTGAACAATTCCAATTTCAATATTCATTTCTATGCCCATATCATTAATATTGCTAAAGGGTAAAATAATAAAAAATTTCATTCAATTTATAATGTTTTAATCACCGTGTAAAATGAAATGCGCCCAACTAAAAAAGGATAGAGGGAGTATGTTATGAAGTAAAAATGTGAAATATAGTTGGAGCCTGGAGGCCTATTAATATTTCAAATAAAAGAATAAAGACTATTTGATTTTGCTCATTTTTCTTACAAAGAATAAGGACTATTTTAGCAATTGTTAGTTTGTAAGGAAAATAAAGAAAGTTGAATGACATTGTTGGAACAAAAAAAAGATAAGTGACTTTAGTAGGACATTTTTCCAAGTTGAGTGACAATATGAGGAATTGACTCTTATAGATAACATATCAAGTAAAAGAATGTCTTTTGAAAAAAATTTGACAACATTTCTCATGGGTCAATTTGGGCTACATATCAGCCTAAAAATGGGTTGAGCTAATAAATAAGAGGGTAATGACCAGCCCAAGCTTATGTCATGTTTTCATAGGTTAATTTTACCACCCCTATACAGAATGTATATAGTGAAAGCAGGATGGCCCTGATCCAGGGAATGAGAGAGCATTGGGTCTGTGTTCTTTTAAACCTTGTTAAACTGTGAATGCTGCAAATAATAAGTTCCTGGTTAACTATCCTAGGTTTAAACAATTGGTCAAAGAAAAACAGTACAAGGTAGGTAGGTCGTAGTCTAGATTCTGTTTAGAGAAGACAAATATAAAAAAAGCTAACCCAGATCTGTTAGAATACCGCTTATGGTTGTGAACTGTTGAGTTGGGCTGGTTAGGCTTGAACTTAGGGCCGATCACGCAGTCAACTAACAGTAGAAAACTCAATTTGGGGTATTGAAGAACCTAGGTATACTAACCTCAGGCTTCTCACTAAATCAAGGAAACTAGAAAGGAAGAACTTCGACCTTCTGATACAAAAACACTTGGAGAATTACAACTTAAGTAAGAGCTATTTGGTTTGGATTTAAGCTTTAGGTTTGACTCTGCAGACAAGGCTTAGACCTGATGGTTCAAAAACCTAGGGCATCATATTAATCACTTGTGCTCTCATCTTTAGCAACACATATAAGTTAGAGCACTGGATGAGTCGCATTCAATCGGACGAAAGCGCTAAATAAAACTTAGGCCTGAAGCATAATTAATTTGGAGTGATGAACTTCAAAATCTAACCCCACGTAGTTAAAAACCATGGTCAACTTGAGTCACAGAAAATACCCCAAAACACTCGGTATAAGATTTGGATAGAACTAAAACTGCCTATCATTGATGTGTACTATTGTGCATTGATATGTAATATTGTGCATGATTCGGATGAATGATATCTAATCTTTGCATTTGACTCTGATAGTCCAATGATAGGTTTTTGGAATTCAAAGGGTTGTTAGACTAATTTTGTATAATTGTGGGTTCAAGTTCCAATCTAGAATAAAAAGAGAAGGAAAGCCCAGTGAACTAAAGCTCCCGCTATGCCGGGGGCCCGGGAAAAGGCCGAACCACAAGGGTTTATTGTACGCAGCATTACCGACATTTCTGCAAGAGGCTGTTTCTATGGCTTGAACCCGTGACCTCCTGGGTCCAAGTTCCAATCTAGAATGAAGAGCATTATTTACATTTACCTGAAGGTTATGAAATTCAAAACACCTGTTTGTAATTATTAGTTAAAAGTTCAATTCTCTCCAATATGGTTGTAACAATTAGCCTTACTTTTGCTTTTGCATGAATGCCTCAACTAAAACTTGGAAGATTAACTTAAATAGGGTAGATTAGTTGATATGAAGTACAACGTGTGTCTTAACACCTTTTGTTAGCAAACTATTTTCACAAACCAATGGTGTCAAGCAGTTCAAAAAGGTGTTATTTCAAACTAAGTCATGATCACAGAATAAATTTGGTTCAAAGACCTTACAAACTTAATTTATTAAAATCATTCTCCATTTTATGGCAAGTCCAGACTATTTGGAACCTATTTGAAGTCAAATTGTTACAATGCCCTTGTGCCTCTAATTTCAAAATTTCAAAACAGAGTTTGATTGGCAATAATGGACATTAATGAAAGCATGACAGAGGAAACCATCTAAAAAGGAGAATTGCTGATTACACATTACCTAATATCTAATTTGCGTAGAATCTTGAATGAATGAGAAATGTAGAAATACAACAGAGATGAGTAATGGTGGTTAGGGTGAAACCTTTGGCTGCGAGAACCAGTTGAAATGCATTTTATCTTCACATAATCAATAGGATTCATCTTGCCTTCCATAGCATCAGGCTTCACAAAAGAAGCAGCCTCCCATGACAGGGAAGTGATTACATCAACCCAATTCTCACCTTCTTCCATCGAAGGGGTGACACCAACAGATTTAAGGTGGTCACTAACAAATGCCTTAAGCTTCCCATTCATTACTTCTTGTAATGCCTTTTGCCTTTCCTCTTTAAACTTGTAACCACCAAAGTCTTCTTCACCAAAGCTGATTAAAGAAGCTGTCCTACCCCAATGCCGACCATCACCACATTCGTCGTCATCATCATAATTAGCCACACTGCCCTCAATATCATCATCATGGTCTTCTGGTTGTGGGGGCAGCCAGAACTGGGCATCAAATTCATCATTACATGAGGTTCCAGCTTCATCATCATCATATCGTTCATTTGTACTATCTTTAGGGTCTTCAGAGTTATCCGTTCTAGTTTGTTCTGCATCCCTTCCTATAGCAGAACTAGAATCCTCTTGACTGCAGTCTGTACTACATTCATCAACATATACCCTGCTAATAGAGCAGTAAAAGGGGAACCAAGTCTAAATAAGTTCGCTTATTCAAACCAGAACAATTAGCTCCTTTATCTAACCTCCACCTAAGAAGAATATTGATATAACTAATTACAACTGACCTCCCATCTGAGTTAGCATCAACTGAAACGTCACCTGAAAGTCCACAGGATATGGTTGAAGGGGCATGGTAAATGTAACTCACATATCAAAGTATGAGATAAAGAAAGTAGAGCATACTGCAACATGAGCCAGCGCTGTTTATACTTTGTAATGAAGCAGCTGGATTGACCATCAAACTTGCATTATCTTGCATTTCGCCACAAAATTGGCGCAATTATACAGAATTCACTTGACTTAGTTGATTGAGCACCACAGTATTGACACAAATTATATTGGATGCCAGGAAGATCTTAAACCTACAAACTTACAACAACCAAGACAATAATGTGAGCAACTTAAACAAACAAAAAGAGAGTCATCCTCTCAACAACAAAGAGTTATATAATGCAGCAACCTAAATCTTTTTCATATGAACACGACCAAGTCTATGAGAAAAAACTTAATGACTTCATATTGGCATTATTCCCATTACCAAGTATGTAGTTCTTTAAGAAGCTATCTCTATGAATTTTTGCATCGGCCAGTTTCCGAGAAAAAATTGCACCTTTTTTACGTCCTTGCTTTTAAAGTATAGAGCAGAAACATAGTGAAGAAGGATTTATTAGTGTTATAAATGATGTGTTGCTTTTAAAGTACTATAGACTATAGAGCATGGAAAACCTCGTGCATCCCAGATTCCACCATGCGTATCCACTATCCACCCACCATGAATGAAACATTATTGCATGGTTCTCTCTCCCACCAACTACAAATAAAACCATGATTTCAGGATAAAGATATCATCATGCGATTTATCCCAACCAAACGTGACATAACTCATCCTAAAATTAATCCCTTTATCTCTCGTACCAAGCGAGCCCTCGCTGATTGACAGAATTAATTTGCTACTTAAAAGGAAAAAGAAAAAGAAAACTATATTCATAAGAAGTTACCACTCTAAATCAAATATATACTGCAACAAGAAGATGTTATATGAAACAAAAACAGATTGCCAATTCCAATTAATATTTAATTCAAACAAGTCATGAACACTTCACAGAAATCACTCATCACAAACTTGCAATACTGTACCCATTGAAAATTCACAAAAAAAAAAAAAAAAAAAAAGTAGCAACCCCTAATCCAATCTAATGAATATGAAAAAAAAAAAAAGGTTTCAAAATCAGTAGTATTAAATAACAAGATCATAAAAACACTAAACAATCAACAAAACAGAAAGTTAAAAAAGAAAAAGATTTCAAATTTAAATGGACTTACAGTAAAAAGAAGCAAATTAAGATGGAGCCCAAATCGCATATCTTAAATAAATCAACTTCTCCAGCGAAAAATCTTGGCTACCCAGTTAATATTTCCCAAAAATGGAAAATTAAAGAAACTTTAGGAGAGAGAGAAAGAGAACAATTAAATGAATTAAGGAAAGACAAGAATGAACAAGTTGGAAAACAATCCTTTTTTTTTTTGGTCTATCTGGGACCCACTCCTTCTTCTACTATTTCCTTTGCTGATGAGGTGACACAATACCAAAGTTTCAAATTATGTATTTGAATTAACAAAAGTTTAAAAAACTATATTGTAGTCCTAACTCCGAGCGGCCATTTTTAGATTTTCAAAATTTTCAAAAGATTTAAGAGGCAAAAGAGCAAATACATACATGTGGTGGTACGGAATGCTCCGGTGCATACACCACAGTTTTCCATTTAACTTTCGTGACAAAAATAAAAAAGAGATCTTTCTATGTCATCAGTAGTACATATGGATATACAAATGGATTTGATTGGCTTGTAGGAGATTTTGTAAAATTATTGCCATCTTTTACCTTTATTCTCATGTATTAAACACATAATTATTTGGTATTTTGCCCCTAAACTTCTTTTTTTATTTTTTCATTTTTTCATTGCTCACTTGAATTTTTTTTCCGAAGGTTGATGCAACATGGGCCCATCTTTTATCTGAATTCGTTTAAATGTAAATATTAAATGTTTGTTTACGGCAATGTTTAAACTCGTGACATATGATTAGTACATATATTTTTTAAAATATCAAATATTTATTTACGATAGTGTTTAAACTCGTGACATGCTATTAATTAGTACATGTGATTTCTTTCTTCTTTCTTTTTTTTCTAGTACAAAATCTTACTTTCACTTATATTAAACAAGTTAATCCTCACATATTGTTATGCACAAAATTGTCTTTAACTAACCCTTGTGACAAGTCATTATGGATTTATTGATTGGTGTTACTAGATGAAAAGTTTGATACCTGTATTGTACTAGATGGGCATGGCCCATGTTCAAAACGGACCCAACATTTTATATTTGATGGTGGATCTTTGCATAGTCATTTGGTAATGTAGGATATCTGCAAAAATAATAAAGTAACGAAAAAAATAACAATGAAAAACATAGAGAATATTACATAAAGGACTTTCATCTTCAACTCAAAATTTGATGAACCCTATCAATGGCTAAAATTCTCTCAAATCAAATTAAATAGAGAATACACGTGAAACTACCATAAAAAATCATCTAAGTTCAGGTTGGTTTCCTCGTCAGCTGGATGAGTCGATAAGGTATCTTGAACAGCCATCACTTTAGTAGCTTGGAGCTGAGTAGGCAAAGATGCCAGCAAAAGTGTACTCACGATAAAGAATAAAGTTCTCATAGCCGGGATCATCTTCATGTGGGGTGGTTAGGTACATAACCTCCAAAAGGGTACTGGCCAAAGTTAATTGTTGCATGTTGGCCTGGGGCAATCCAGATCATTGTGGTGAGTATGCCACACAAGTCTTCTTTGGTAATAAGCTTTCGCAACCAAGACTCATTTTTTTTATCGGGGTGTCCCTTGTTCTTGATATCATTCCACCAACCCTGGAGCTCAATATCAAACGTGACAAACCATATGAGAAGACTGTTTGCTTCATAAGGGTAGTCTTTAATCACAAGTTTCACCCCCAAAGGCATTGATGAATCCTCTACAGACATTCCCCTTAAAAGCAGTTAAAGTCTTAACTATTAGTTGAAAATTTGCAATAATCAGGTGAAACAATAAGGTTAATCTGAGCTTCAGCATACAAGGCAAATAGTTATATTCAAGGTTTAAAGAGATGGCATACTTGAGATTTTTACCTTCTTATTAATCTGCAGGTAGTGTTTCCATATCAAACCATCGCATACTCTTGTAAGTTACAGAGCTTATTTTTATTGAATATTTTCCAGGGCCAAAACATGGTTCAATAACTCCACTCCCATTTATCAAACTCTGCCTTGCAAGTTTCTTGATTTCCAGTGTGTAGCGTATATAAGGGGGAAGTAGCTTGTAAAATGGGTGCATGAGCTAAGATGCCTATGAGTTGCAATGATATATGGTTCCATACAAGCATGAGTCCTTAACCTGGGAATTTTATTTTACATGCACAGTGAAGTTCCTAACTGATAGGGTCAAAGCTAAAGAATGGTCAATGTTAAGGCCAAGGTTTCACTAAAGTAGATGATTATTATTTATGAAAGCACAATGAGAACTAACATCGGAAGAAATCTACGTAAAGATGTTTACAAGAAAAATATTAAAAGAAAAAAGAGAAGGGTTCTAAGTTTACCAATGGTTCACCAACTAATGAATGCCAACATCATTTGAACAAATATGTGCTTTGGCTAGATTCCAGATCCAGTGATTGGTTGCATCATGTCCATGGGAGAATGTACGCTTATACCTAGGTGAAAAAGTGTAGGATCCAGTGAAAGTTCAATAATAATTGGCTTTAGAACACCTCTGGATGTGTAAAAGTGTAACGCCCCGAGTCTGTACCCCGGACGCTACACGATGCTCATAATTTTGAAGGACCACAAGCTAACCCATGACTGGTACTTATTGTAATAACTGAATAACAATAATACTGAAATATGCGGAAATTAGCCGTAAAACATGTCATAAGGTTCAATACTATAAATAATACTAGATATGGTATCACAATACCAAAAATTGAACATCAATACTGAAAACTGAAAAACTATCTGAAAATTCTCTAGTCTAAAAAGACTCTAAACTGTTTGAACTGTGGAGTTGATGGGACAAGTCCCCAACTAACTTCGACTACTAAAAATAAACTGAAATAAATAATCACATCCTCAAACTATGAGAACTCACCACTAACTCTGTATGTTGAGAATCTGAACTGTTAAGGGTGCTCAGGAGCCCGTGCGTCTGAACCTATGATATAAGAAATCATAGCTCAAAAGAAAGGTATGCGTCAGTACTTTGAATGTGCTGGTATGCTCAGTGAGGTAGGCTGAAATGCATGGGTTCATATGCATGAACAATACTAACTGAATATCATGAGTATGACTGAATGAGAGTACATGCATGAACATGGAAATTGTACTGAGATCGTAATAACACTAAATACTGAATCTGAATACTGATTAACTGATATCTGAGTATACTGATACTGAATTACTGGTAACTGAATGATTGTATCTGACAGTTTTAATTCTGTGGATCTATACTAAATCCCATACTGAGTTGAGTGGCTGTGTCTGACAGTCCTGAATCTACGGAACAGAACTGAGTTCCATACTAAGACTGAATCTGAAACTGAAAGTATGGAAAGTAATCATCTAACCGACATGCCCCTTCTCTAACTAATTTGGGGTCCAACGTGTAACCCCAGTTGAAAGAGTGTCAATACCGTGCCACGAGTAAGGACAAGTTTTGAGTCACCCTCATCTGGCAGGTGCTCTAAACGAGAATGATGATACCCTCAACTGGTAGGTAGATCACCTTATCAACCCACAACTGGAAGGTTGATGTCTCAACCTACACTGGCTACGTAGTTCTGGAACGCAAGGACTGCTTCTAAGGATTTTAACCTCTACTGGCAGGTGAGTCCCCATTCTTGGGTTCACTCGATGCTAAATCCTACTCCCAACTAAATAGACATTGGACTGAATTCTAAATTGTACTACGCTAGACTGAACTGTTACTGATCGTACTGTATAACTGGACTGAACTGATTTTACTGAACTGAGTTGGACTGATTCTGAGTTCACTGAGTTTTTCTAAGTTCTGTAACTGGCTAAATTCTACTGATCGAGACATAACTGATTCTACTCTGTGTCTGACCATGGCTCTAGACAAGCAGCTAAATTGTCGGGTATTAAATACCCTCAGGATTTGATAGCATAAACTTAAAAGACATGACATAATCTTGAGACATAGTAACTAACTACTTAGTCATCATTCATTCATTTGGGCATTCAAGCAAACACTTGCACACATGCTAACATGATATAATTTCACTATTCAACTCACGTGGATAATTCATCAAACACTTGTGGGGCACAATATATACACATAATACTAAACAACATGTAGGCATCGTGATTCAATTCTAATTACACAATTCCAAGAGTTTCAACATGAATTCACATGATAAAGCACACATATTAATTAACTCTACACGAATCTTATAATGAATCATGAATACACTTTAATTCAAATCATGGAAATCATGAAATCACTCTACATGAGCTTTAAAAGAGTTTCTTGGACTCCAAGGGTGGAAGGAACCCTTGGATGAGCACTTCACATACCTTAGTTGGTGAATTCTGGAAAATTAACGATAGAATCTTGAGCCTTGAATTTGAATTTAATTCACCTAAGGTTTTTGTTCTTGAGAAATTTGTGAAAGAATGAATATAACTTGCTAAAAGAGGGCTAAATTTCGTGTTATGGTGGCTGAAGGGCGTGGGAAAAAGACTTAATTAACCCTAATGATGCGACTTTTTAATGACTATAAACTGAACCATCAACGCGTAGGCCGACGCGATAGCCAACGCGCCGCATCGGTTCACTAGAATTGGATGTTGGGAGCTGGAGAAAACATTTATCAGTGCGATAGTCGATGCGACGCGTCAAGATCGCGTTGATTCACTAGTTTAGGATTCCAAAGGAGCTTCAAACGAAGTCTGAAAAATTCAAAACTTATTCGAAAACACCTATTGACATTCTTGATCATAAATTAACTCAAATATCAACATTTAATGGACATAAAGGTCACAAAATAAGATTGCCAACTTTCGAAGGCTAAAATAACACTAAGTCTGAATACTTAGCTAGAATTTTCCAAGTTTGGGACCCCTTAAAAAGCTTAAAGGATTGAATTAAGCTAAGAATTTTGCGAGGTTTTACATTATCTCCCCCTTGGGAACATTCATCATCAAATTAGACTGACTAAGCTGAGAGTACTGATAGACTGAACTTACTTACTGAACATGAACATCTGAAACATGATTATCTGACTGACATACTAAATTTCATACTGAACATGCATATCTGATGCATGAATACATGACTGAACTGACTCATGAACATATGACTGAATATGTAATGATAACTGATACCAAGTTCGTAATGGAAAATTTGAGCATGAAACTGAATAAGCTTAAGAAAAACTATTACCTTGAGCTGAACCTGAGTTTGCAGAGAAGAGGTGAGAATACTTGGTCTGCATATCTGTGAATCTGATAATTAAGGATTTTGACTGAAATCTCTTCGTAAGAGAGGATGTTCTAAATGCCTATGCCCTCTATGGGGACTACGACTGATGGGTCACTTATGTATTTCTTTAGCAAGAAGACATGAAACACCGGATGGACTGAAGATAGATATGAGGGCAACTCAAGCTCGTAAGCTACCTTTCTAGAACGACTAAAAATTTGGTAAGGACCGACATATCGGGGACTGAGTTTCACCTTCTTGCCAAACCGTTTCACTTTTTTCATAGAAGAGATTTTCAAGCACATATAGTCACCAATCTTGAACTCGAGATCCTTTCTGCGCACATCTGCGTACGATTTCTGTTGACTTTGAGTTGTCTTAAGTTTTTCCCTGATCAATTGGACTTTCTCTAAGGTATCAAATACCAAGTCAGGCCCTACCACTGCGGCCTCACCCACTTCAAACCAACCAATGGGAGATCTACACCTCCTCCCATAAAGCACCTCAAACGAAGTCATCTGAATATTGGAATGATAGTTGTTGTTGTATGCGAACTCAATCAAGGGCAAGTGGGCATCCCAACTACCTTTAAAGTCTCTTGCACACGCTCGCAGTATATTCTCTAAAGTCTGAATGGTCCTTTCTGTTTGGCCATCTGTCTGAGGGTGAAAGGTTGTACTGCGGTGAATTCGGGTACCAAGACCTTTTTAGAATACTTTCCAAAAATAAGAGGTGAACTGGGTACCTCTATCTGAGATGATGGATAACGAAATACCGTGAAATCTGACCAACTCCTTGATATAAAGTTTGTCATAATCCTCGACTAAGTAAGAGGTATGGACTGGTAAAAAATGAGATGATTTAGTCATCCTGTCTACAATGACCCAAACTAAATTATGCTGACGACGAGTGCGAGGCAAACCCGTCACAAATTCCATGTTCACTTCTTCCCATTTCCAGGTGGGAATGCTGAACTCCTACATGGACCATCTAGATTTCTGATGCTCAATCTTAACCTGCTAACAAGTTGAACACTTAGCCAGAAACTTTGCAATATCTCTCTTCATCCCACTCCACCAATAGATCTCCCATAAATCACAATATATCTTAGTATCCCCTGGATGAATAGAGTAGCTCGCACCATGCGCTTCTGCAAGGATTCGCTACCTCAATTCATCTACGCCTGACAGACATAGTCGACCCTAACAACTCAAAACACCATCTCCCCCTTGGGAAAAAATCTCTACCTTCTGATCTCGGACTAATCCTTTTAACTTGACCAAACTGGGATCTATATCCTGCTTTTCCTTCACTTCAGAAACTAGGGATAATTTTGAACTACTCTGCACCCATATACTACCTTCTGCTGAATCGATTAACCAGACACCTAGTCGGGCTAGCTGATAAATTTCCTGAGCTAACATCTTCTTACTGTTCTCGATATAAGCAATACTACCCATAGACATTCTACTGAGATCATTGGCCACTATATTGGCCTTGCCCGGATGATACAAAATACTCATGTCGTAGTCTTTCAACAACTCCAACCACCTTCTTTGATGGAGGTTTAGGTCTTTCTGAGAGAATACATACTGCAGGCTGTTATGGTTAGTGAACATATCCATGTGCACACCATACAAATAGTGCCTCCAAATTTTTGAGGCAAATACTACTACTGCTAACTCAAGATCATGAGTAGGGTAATTCTTCTCATGGGGTTTAAGCTGTCTAGAAGCATAGGCTATAACCTTACCTCTTTGCATCAGAACACACCCCAATCCAACTCGGAAGGTATTACAATACATAATAAAGTTATCTGAACTATATAGTAGGGTCAAAACTGGAGTTGTAGTGAGTCGAGTCTTCAACTCTTGAAAACTCTTTTCACAAGAATCTGACCACTGGAATTTAACTTTTTTCTTAGTCAGTCTGGACATAGGGGATGTAATAGATGGTAATACCTCAACAAACCTTCGGTAATAGCCGGCCAATCCCAAAAAACACCTGATATCTGAAGGAGAGATAGGTCTGGGCCTGTTTTTTACTGCTTCAGTCTTTAGGAGATCAACCTTAATACAATCACCAGAAACTATATGGCCGAGGAAAGCTACTGACCTTAGCCAAAATTTGCACTTACTGAATTTAGCGAACAACTGATGATTTCTGAGAGTCTGTAATACTATTTTGAGATGGTCTGCATGGTCGTGTTCACTACAAGAGTAGACAAGAATGTCATCTATGAAAACTATGACGAACATGTCCAAGTACTTCTTGAACACACGGATCATCAAGTCTATGAAAGCTGTTGGGGCATTGTTAAGACCAAAGGACATAACTAAGAATTTGAAGTGACCATAGCAAGTTCTAAAAACTAGTTTCAGGATGTCACACTCCCTGATTCTAAGCTGGTGATAGCCAGATCTGAGGTCTATCTTAGAGAAGTAACTGGCACCCTGAAGTTGGTCAAAGAAGTCATCAATTCTGGAAAGTGGATACTTGTTCTTGACCGTGACTTTATTTAACTGACGGTAGTCAATACATATTCTGAGAAAACTGTTTTTCTTACGCACGAATAAAACTGGTGCATCCCATGGGGACACACTAGGTCTATTGAATCCCTTATCTAGGAGATCCTTTAATTATTCTTTTAATTCTCTGAGTTCTGCAGGTGCCATTCTGTATGGTGGGATAGATATGGGTTGAGTATCTAGAAAAAGGTCTATTTTGAAGTCAGTTTCCCTTTCAGGAGGAATCCCAGGAAGATCTTCGGGTGAACACATCTGGGAATTCATATGCTACTGACACTGATTCAAGAGTAGAGATTTCTGAACTAGAGTCTTGGATTTGAACGAGATGGTAGACATATCCCTAGATATCATTTTTCTTGCTCGAAGGTAAGAAATAAGCTTACCGCTAAGTGCTGAAGTACTGCCCCTCTACTCTAGGATGAGTTCATTCAGAAACTAAAACTGGATAATTCTATTTCTGTAGTCGACTGAGGTATAGAAGGAATGAAGTCAATCCATGCCAAGAATGACATTAAAATCAATCATCTCTAATTCAACTAAGTCTTCTGAAGTGACTTTCTGAGATACAATAATAGGGCAATTCCTGTATACCCACTGGGCTATGATAGATTTACCCACTGGGGTAGAGATTGAGAAAGGCTCAGCTAGAATTTCGGGACTAACTCCAAAATTGACAGTTATATAAGGAGTAACAAAGGACAAGGAAGCTCCTAGATCTAGCAAAGCGTAAACATGCAAATGATAAACTTGTAATGTACTAGTGACCATATTAGGAGACCTTTCCTGATCCTGTCGGGACTGAAGAGCACAAAGACTGTTTAGACGTTGCCCACTGGTGGCACTGGAAGTGGCACCCTGCTAATTTGGGTGATCGAACTGAGCTGGGGGATGGTTACAATGACCCTAAGAACCTGACTGGGGATAATCTCTAACTCTGTGTCCTGGTTTACCACACCTGAAACACACATCCTTCCCTGCTCTACAGATACCCTGGTGGTTTCTGCCACACTTCTGACAAAAGGGATTGGTTTGGGAACTTCTAACACTGCCCTGGGATTTAGGGCCTGATGCTCTATCCCTATTTCCGTCTCTAAATTTTGGCACAGGAGCACTGGCTGAGGTCGGAGCTGGGACTAAAGATTTCGGGCAAAACTGAGTGGATCTCACCCTCTGACTTAGGCTGAGTGAAGTTGAAACTACATATTCTCACTCTCTTGATCTCCCTCTTATTCTCTTTATTCTTAGACTCCTCTATCTGCTAGGCATGGACCATGACCTTGGATATGTCTATCTCCTTAATAAGCATTGTGGTCCTACACTCCTTAACCACGCTGCTAGACACCCTTGACATAAACTTACTCATTCGGGATCTGCTGTTTGCTACCTGATGTTAGGTGTATTTACACACCTAAAGCACCTTAATTTACCCATATTTTAGCTAAGTTTTAAGGACAAAATATATAATTCCTGCACTTTTAGTCCATTTTCCTGTAAGTGAGCTAACCAACGTGATTAGCAAGATTTTAGGTATTTATGATGAAGATTTCAGCATTTTATGGACTGTTGGACGCCAAAGGAAACTTCACGTAAGAAGGAAGGCAGCTTCTGGAAGCTTGTGGACTGAAAGTGATGCATGGAGAACTTGTCCCGGGTAAAAACTAACATTTCTAAAGACTTGGGGGATCAGCAGTAACTTAGTAGGATTAGGACAAGGATACAGTAACCCAGTAGGACTAGGACAAGGATAAAAACCCTATTTCAGTAGGACTAGGACAAGGATGCTATAAAAACCCTATTGTGCTGAATTTTTCAGCATTTGCTCATTCACTTATCAATTAATTTGAAGCTTTTTATTATTCACTCATTCATTAATTCAAGTCATTTTTTATTCGACTTTTAATTTTCACGACAAGAGAAATGCTACTAGCAAGGAATTCACGCCACAAGTGACGCCAATACTTCCTTATCGTGATATTGTTATTGCTTTGGTATGATGATATCCTTGTGGTTTTCCTTCACAATTATGAGTAGCTAAACTTCTCTGTTAGGGTTATGGAAGCCTTATGAGATACTATCTATTGCTATGAGTTTGTGAATTCTTGATACGTATGTTGCTTATATCATTACTCTCTTCATCTTAATTGAATTCTTGTGGTTGCAAACATATAGAATACGTCAGTATAGCATTAACTTGTTCGAAAGAAAAGTTACATGTCTGGAAAAGAGAGAATGACAAGGAAATAGGGCTACCAACCCCTGTTAAAAAGTTAGTGCCGTAACTGGATTAACCTCTTGGAGAATTCGTACCATTAGTATATGCTTTAAGCTCAAAAGAGTTAAAGTGATATAATCATTGATGGTCGAAAGACACTAGGATTTACCATAGAATACGAATCTCTATAAGAGCATGCATGTCTGAATTCTGCATAACTCATAGCCAATAGATACGTAAAACTCATAAGGTGGACATAACCCTAACTTACAATTCTCATTGATTAAAATCTTACTAAACATTCCGTTTTTACTTTGCTATTTTGATAATTTTACTCCACGCATAAAATCCCCCCTTTTTCGTAGAATTTTCGATCAACAGTCTACTAATCGTTGCATACTTAGTGACCAAGTATTCCCTGTGGGATTCAACACCCAACCCAATTGGGTTCTATATTTGACAACGACCGCTTACACTCTTAAGAGAGCTGTAGTTTGAGCGTTATCAAATTTTGGCATTGTTGCCGGGGAATACGGTTGTCAACTAAGTTTGTGATAGTTACTAGACCCTTTGGTCAAAGATTCTCGTATTTTACGTTTAGTTGTTGTTTTTGTTTTATTCAGGTTTGTTTGAGTGCATGCCAAACACTCGAAGTTCAGGTCAACCGTTATTACCCATAAATCCTGAACCACAACTTATTGGCAGAATGGATGCACAACGTGACATTGAAAGAAGGGCGGCTCAACAGGAGCAGGCTAGATTAGCTGCGTTGGCAGCTGCTCAAGTGCATCAGTAGAATATTGATAATCCAGGTAGGGCAACAAATCCTGATGATGAGGACCTGGGTGATGATGAGTTACTTAATCCGCGGCGTGCAGATGAAGTGGCAGCATCTATACACAGGAGAGATCATGAAGCTAGAATGAGACCTGACCGTCGAGCTGTACAGGCTCCTTTTGATGATGATGATGACGATCTGGATGGAGCTGGTGCCACAGGGGCTATTATTCCTCCACCCTTGGCACCCGGAGCTAAGTTCAATATCACTAGCACCATGATTCAGTTATTGCAACTCAAGGGGTTATTTGGTGGACTCGCAGGAGATGATCCGAATATGCATCTGATCAACTTTATTTCAATATGCAAGTCATTTGACAATCCAGGAGTTGGGCAGAATGCAATTCGGCTGCACTTATTTCCATTGTCTCTGTCTGGGGAGGCAACTCTATGGTTGAATGGGCTAACTCCTGATTCTATTACTAATTGGAGGCAACTGAAAGACGCTTTCCTAGAAAGATTCTTTCCGCCATCCAAGAGAGCCCAATTACGAGATGAGATCAGCAATTTTCGACAACTCCCAACTGAAGCTCTCCACGAAACATGGGAGAGGTTCAAGAAGAAGCTTATGCTGTGCCCAAACCATCAGATGATGAATATCCACTTGATGGAAATATTATATAGGGCTTTGAACTCGGTGACAAAGTCAGTGGTTGATAATGCTGTAGGTGGGTCATTCATGGACCTTACTTTTCTTGAGGCAAGTGATATGCTAGATCGTATGACAAAGCAGAGTAGAGCTTGGCATACCAGGGATTCTGAGGTAGCAAGCTCTACCGTATCTATTGGCTTGACTGCAGAGCAGAGGCATAGACAAGAGGAACGTGACTAAGATATGGCTCACATGAAAACGCAGATGGATCTTCTTACCAAGCACTTATTATCAGGGAAGACCGAAAAGGTTAAGGCCATTGTATCACAGGAAAGAGATGAATCCGACTCTGAGGAAGAAGTGAACTACTTGAATAATCAGGGGGGTTTCCGAGGAAATGCCCAAGGAAACCAAGGTCGGAACTATTATGATAAATCTGGATACAAGGACCGCGATCAAGGTGGTTGGAAGAATAAGACTGATAGGAGTGGTTTGTATATTCCTTCTGGAAATTATGAGGCTGTGGCGTCTGGCTCTGGGAAGATGTCCATGGAAGATATGATGGCTAAGCTGTTGAAAGGAGTGAAGGCAACCAACACGGGCGTAACCGAGGTGAAGAATGATTTGTCTTCAATAAATCAATTGGTTGACTCACATTCTACTGCAATAAAACAGCTGGAGCAACAATTGAGTCAATTTTCAGCGGTATTCAACCAAAGAAAAGATGGAATGCTACCTAGCGATACAGTGCAAAATCTGAGGAATGATGGATCGTGTATGGATATTACTACCCGAAGTGGTAAAGTGTTGAAAAATCCATCCAAAGGCAAGCAGGTGGTTGATGATATAGCGAATAATGTTATTGCTGCAGAATGTGAAAATGTCGTAGAAGCTGAAGAGAGTGCTCATGACGTCACCCCTAGAAGCCTGCAGCCTAAAAAGATTGATAGTCGAAAGTAAGATAAAAAAGAAGAGGTGGAGAAAACGATTCCCCTTCCACCACCACCTTTTCCTCAGAGACTGAAGAAGAAAGCTGATGATACCAGGTTCAGTAAATTCATGACTATGTTAAAGAAGCTGACTATTAATGTTCCTTTGGTGGAAGCGCTAGAGCAGATGCCCGGATACGCTAAATTCATGAAGGACCTTTTGACAAAGAAGCGGGCAGTAAGCTATGAGCTGGCAGATAATGTTCATCATTGCAGTGCAATCGCTACAAGATCGCTAGTTCAGAAAAAGGTAGATCCTGGTGCTTTCACTATTCCTTGCACGATTGGATCATTGGATTTTGCTAAGGCGTTGTGCGATTTGGGAGCTAGCATCAATTTGATGCCGCTATCCGTGTACAGAAAGTTGGGGTTGGGTGACCCTACACCAACCAATATGCGGCTCGTGATGGCAGATAGGTCGGTAAAACAACCTGTGGGTATCTTGAATGATGTGTTGGTGAAGGTTTCCACCTTCATCTTTCCTGCAGACTTTGTTATTTTGGATTGCGAGGTGGATTCTGAAGTTCCCATAATCTTGGGACGCCCTTTCCTCGCAACTGGAAGTGTGCTTATCGACTTAAGAGCTAATGAGCTTTTATTTCGGCTGAATGATGAAGTGGTCCATTTTGATGTATGCAAATCGATGAAGCAGCCTAGAGATATGGATGTGTTCTCTGTAGCTGATGATTACTATGAGGATGAGAAATAATTATCTGTAGAGAAGCAGCTTACTGTTGAGCCATTGTCTGCTGTGCTATTGAATTTTGAGCGTGAGGAGGTTGAAGAATGTGAAGAAACCGTTTGTGCTCTAACAGGAATAAGGTCCTATTCTCATGCTCCTAAGAAGCTGGACCTTGATCTTAAGAATCGACCGTCACCAACAGCGAACACTTCTATTGAAGAGCCACCAGGGCTAGAATCCAAAGAGCTCCCCAGTCACCTAAGGTATGCATTCTTGGGAAGTGGAAATACACTTTCGGTGAGTGTTGCGGCTGATTTAGGTGAACAGCACATAGAGGCTCTCATCTCTTCTCTGAAGAGGTACAAGAGAGCTATGGGTTGGACTATTGATGATATAATTGGTATCCCTCCTGGGATATGTATGCACAAGAGTCATCTTGAAGAAGATTGCATGCCTACAAGTAAGCATCACCGTCGTCTGAATCCATTCAGAAAATGATGCACCAAATATCTTGATGAAGTCTAAGTAATCAAGATAACTATGTCGTGCCACGACAATAAATCAAGCGCTTGGTGGGAGGCAACCCATCGTTTTTAATTGTTTTTGTTGATTTTGTTTTCCTAGGATTTTGTCGAGCCACGACCAAAACTAAGGCGCTTGATGGGAGGCAACCCATCTTTCTAATCATTTTTGTTGTTTTTGAGTAAGTGTAGGTGCAAGACGTATAAAGGAGGAACTTGGTCTCAAATTTTGATTTGAAAGTGAGCAATGGTAAAGGTGGTAAGTGAGTAATGAAGGAGCAAAAGGCTTTCGGTTAGGCATTGCCTATACAAATCTAGGCAATGGACAAGGCAAGGCCTATGTAAATCTAGGTAACGGACAAGGCAAGGCCTATGCTATGGCCTTTGTTCTCTGAATCTACAATGCCATAGCATAGGCGCCGCCTATGCCCAACAATGCCATAGCATAGGCGCCGCCTATGCTCAACTAGGCAAAGCATTAGGCGCCGCCTATGCCAAGCATAGGCAAAGCTAAAGGCGCCGCCTATGCCATTGCCTTTGCTCTCTGAATCTACAATGCCATAGCATAGGCGCCTCCTTTGCCTCCCAAATCTCTCAAAACTTTTCTTTTTGCTCATCTAACCTTGCAAGATCACCTTCCAAGTTCAACACCAAGTAAGTCCTTCGTTTATATTCCAAAGTTGTTACAATCTTACGCTTATAATGGTTATTTAGATCTTAAAGTGGTGTTGGTGATTTGAACGTAGTAGAGTTGTTATGATACATCTAGTTGAGTGAGAGAATACGTGTGGGTGTTCTTGACTTGGTTCCGTCTTGTAGTTGATTTTGATACACTATCATACTTTTGTGAAATCGAAAATAGTGAAGTTAATTGCATACTCTTCAAAGTTGAATGCTTGGATGTTTGAATGACTCGTTTATCGAGATAAAGATCATGATTGAATACAAGCATGAGATGTTGTGATTATTTCTATGCCATAACTTGATACGATCTCTAAGTAGTAGTCTTGTTCAAAAGGTGCATTAATCCACACATAAAAGTATAGTCAAGATTACATGAAATAGAGTTGGAAAGGATAGTAAGATGACATGAAAGTATGACTGCGCTGAACATATTGTTGGAATATATCACCTAAATGTATGTCGATGAAGTCTGAGTAATCGACATCATTCACTTAATTAGTTTGTGTCAACAAATTAAGTGTGGGGTGGTGCCACTATTGTCTAGTTGTCGATTAAATCTTCCGAGATGAGCTAGCATGAATTTATTTTAGTCTCAGGTAAAATGGCACCAAAAGGTCGACCAGGAAAAGAAAAAGCGTCCACCTCACAGAAAGGTCAGAAAAGGGAAAGAAAAGAGCAAACTGAATCCTCCTCTCTGCAAATACCTCGAATGAAGATGTGAAGGACAACTCTGGTAATGACGACTCTGATGATGATTCCGACGCAGGGGGTTTGACCCCAGACATAGAAAAGGAGTCCGACTAATCAGGTTTTCCTTACTTATTTCCACTGAGGGCAGTGTGTCCCGTCTAAGTGTGGGGTAAGGGTATTTGTATGCTGTAGCGTACTTCTTTGCCTGCATTTATTCTCGTTTGTAGTTAAATTTTTTGATTTTTAGATTTTTTTTAGATTTTGCATGAAATTGTTCTGATAGGCGGCATGGTATTATGACAAGAGTTTGTGCTAACATCATTGCTATTGAGACGTTTAGGCTCCAAGTGTGACTCACTGTGTGATATTTGTGTGGTTTAATTTATTCATTTGTTGGGTCAAGAGTCTATACTGCTCCCAATAAAGTTAACCATGTGCCTTGTGTGTGTGAGGTTATAGTATATTCTGTGTTGTGACTGATGCTAGAACTTGCCTGGTGTGTGTGTAAAGCGAAATAAAGAGTGTGAGTTTAGGAGATGATTTAGGCATTTCTTTGGCAGCCTGTGATTGTTTACCTTCTTTTTACCTACCCGTGGATATTATCTTAGTTAACCCCCTTTGAGACTATTAGCTATTTTCTTTGACAGCCTCATATGTAGCCTAATCCATTTTTTTCAAGACCATAATTTGATCCAAATTCCTAAGCGCTTTAAATTGTAAAATCATGTGACAAAATAAGAGGAAATTGGGTGAGAGTAATGCCTTAGAGTGTAATGGTACTTGAATTTGTTATGAAAAAAAAAGTGGTTATCATAGAGGTGTGTTATAAAAAAAAAGAAAAAAAGAAAAAAAAAAGAAAAAGAAATAGAAAAACAAAAAGATAGTTGGGTTTATGATTAAATAAAAAGATAGTTATGTTTGAATAGAAAAATAAGTGAAAAAGGGTGGTAGATAAAAGAAAGGTAGCAGGGTTGATTAAAAGAAAGTAGAAAGGTCGTTTGAAAGAAAGTGTAAATGGCATAATGTGATGTATTAAAGCGCTTAGGGATCTTAGTCACTATTTCTTGCGAAAATAGTCCTACCCGTCCCTTAGCCTACATTACAACCTGTAAAGACCTATTTGATCCTAAGCTTAACATTCTGATATTAGTAGAGCATTACACTAAGGGCAAGCCTATGGTCATCAGTTGCAACATATGAATTCTTTGTGAGAGTGAGAGCAAGGATAATCTTATACCCATGTTTTGAAAAATGAAATACTTGTGAGTAATTATGGGTGATATATTGTGAGACACACATGGTTGATGAGTTTTGGGTAGTCTTGTATGATTCTTTGTGCCTTAACTTTTGAATACGAATTAACCATCATCACGAGTCTATGTTGGAGGTTGAATTGTTTCTAGAAGTGATTAGAAAACTACTCTTTGTTAATAATTGTTGTGCCTGTCTTGATGAATATTTTGTGCTGTTACTGTGAAACCCTAAGTAGATGTTTATATGGACATGATATATTGTTCGAGGACGAACAAAGCTTTAAGTGTGGGGTGTTGATGTTAGGCGTATTTACACGCCTAAAGCACCTTAATTTACCCATATTTTAGCTAAGTTTTAAGGACAAAATATATAATTCATGCACTTTTAGTCCATTTTCTTGTAAGTGAGCTAACCAACGTGATTAGCAAGATTTCAGGTATTTATGATGAAGATTTCAGCATTTTATGGACTGTTGGACGCCAAAGGAAACTTCACGTAAGAAGGAAGGCAGCTTCTGGAAGCTTATGGACTGAAAGTGATGCATGGAGAACTTGTCCCGGGCAAAAACAACATTTCTAAAGACTTGGGGGATCAGCAGTAACTTAGTAGGATTAGGACAAGGATACAGTAACCCAGTAGGACTAGGACAAGGATAAAAACCCTATTTCAGTAGGACTAGGACAAGGATGTTATAAAAACCCTATTGTGCTGAATTTTTCAGCATTCGCTCATTCACTTATCAATTAATTCGAAGATTTTTATTATTCACTCATTCATTAATTCAAGTCATTTTTTATTCGACTTTTAATTTTCATGACAAGAGAAACGCTACTAGCAAGGAATTCACGCCACAAGTGATGCCAATACTTCCTTATCGTGATATTGTTATTGCTTTGGTATGATGATATCCTCGTGGTTTTCCTTCACAATTATGAGTAGCTAAACTTCTCTGTTAGGGTTATGGAAGCCTTATGAGATACTATCTATTGCTATGAGTTTGTGAATTCTTGATACGTATGCTGCTTATATCATTACTCTCTTCATCTTAATTGAATTCTTGTGGTTGCAAACATATAGAATACGTCAGTATAGCATTAACTTGTTCGAAAGAAAAGTTACATGTCTGGAAAAGAGAGAATGACAAGGAAATAGGGCTACCAACCCCTGTTTAAAAGTTAGTGCCGTAACTGGATTAACCTCTTGGAGAATTCATACCATTAGTATACGTTTTAAGCTCGAAAGACTTAAAGTGATATAATCATTGATGGTCGAAAGACACTAGGATTTACCATATAATACGAATCTCTATAAGCGCATGCATGTCTGAATTCCGCATAACTCATAGCCAATAGATACGTAAAACTCATAAGGTGGACATAACCCTAACTTACAATTCTCATTGATTAAAATCTTACTAAACATTCCGTTTTTACTTTGCTATTTTGATAATTTTACTTCACGCATAAAATCCCCCCTTTTTCGTAGAATTTTCAATCAACAGTCTACTAATCGTTGCATACTTAGTGACCAAGTATTCCCTGTGGGATTCGACACCCAACCCAATTGGGTTCTATATTTGACAACGACCGCTTACACTCTTACGAGAGCTGTAGTTTGAGCGTTATCACTACCATATGAGGAGCATATCTAGCTAATTGACTAAACTTGAGAGAATACTCTTTCACTATCTTATTGCCCTGCTTCAGATTGATTAATTCCAGACCCTTCACTTCCCTCAACTCCAGTGTGAAGAACCTATCCAGAAAAATAGTGGCAAACTCTTCCCACTCTATGGACCCTATATCTACGACCCTTTCTGCTTTCTACTATTTAAACCATGCATGTACCATATCCTGTAACTGATATGCAGCCAATTCAGCACTCTCAACTGCGGTCATCCCCATAATATCAGTTACCTTTTACACCTGATCAAGAAATTCCTAAGGGTTCTTATCTGACTTAGACCCAGTAAATGATGGAGGGTTTATTCGAGTAAAGTTTCAAATCCTGGCAGCGACAGTATTGGCCACTGAGTTGGCCGGAATGACAGCTGGGCATTCATTTTGGGCTACCACAGAATGGGCTAGGGTGGTGAATGCTGCTCTGAACTCAGCTTGGGAGAAGTGTTCGTCCAGTGGATCTGGCTGGAAGGGTGGGGTTCTGACTAGTCTCTTGATCCTCTTTCCTTAGTCCTCTTTGAAGGCATATTATTGTAAATGGAAGAAAAAGGATTAGACTGAGAGTTTAACTGGAGCTAATGCACACTCGCACGATACGAATACTGAAAGAAGGGAAACTTTTCTTAAAATATCGCATAGCCTCCTGTCCATAAGTGTGGCGCGTAATACACCCATGCATAAGATTCTACTAGATGTATCTTTCAAACTTCGTAGGATCCTGTTGAACCACATGCTTTGATACCAAGTTTATAACCCCCCGATTTTGTACCCCAGATGCTACACGGTGCTCATAATCTCAAAGGACCACAAGCTAACCCATGACTGGTACCCTCTGTAATAACTGAATAATAATAATACTGAAATATGCAGAAATTAGATGAAAAATATGCCATAAGGTTCAACACTGTAAAAAATACTAGATGTGGTATCACAACACCAAAAATTGAACATCAATACTCAAAACTAAACAACTTTCTGAAAATACCCTAGTCTGAAAAGCTTCTAAACAGTCTGAACTGTGGAGTTGATGGGACAAGTCCCCAACTAACTCCAACTACTGAAAATGAACTGAAATGATGAAATAAATAATCACGTCCTCTAACTATAAGGACTTACCACTAACTCTATATGTCGAGAATCTGAACTGCTAAGGGTGCTCGGGAGCCCGTGCATCTGAACCTATGATATAAGACATCATAGCTTAAAATAAAGGTATGTGTCAGTACTTTGAATGTACTGGTATGCTTAGTGAGGTAGGCTGAAATGCAAGGGTTCATATGCAAGAATAATACTAACTGAATATCATGAGTATGACTGAATGAGAGTACATGCATAAATATTGAAACTATATTGAGATCGTAATAACACTAAATACTGAATCTGAATACTAATTAACTGATATATGAGTATACTGATACTGAATTACTGGTAACTGAATGATTGTATCTGACAGTCTTAATTCTGTGGATCTATACTGAATCCCGTACTGAGCTGAGTGGTTGTGTCTGACCGTCCTGAATCTATGAAACTGAACTAAGTTCCATACTGAGACTGAATCTAAAACTGAGATTGTGGAAAGTAATCATCTAACCAATATGCCCCTTCTCTAACTAATTTAGGGTCCAACCTGTAACCCCAGTTGGAAGGGTTTCAATACCGTACCACGGGTAAGGACAAGTGCTGAGTCATCCTCATCTGGTAGGTGCTCTAAATAAGAATGATGGTACCCTCAACTGGTAGGTAGATCACCTCATCAACCCTCAACTGACTGGTTGATATCTCAACCTACACTAGCTACGTAGTTCTGGAATGCAAGGACTGCTTCTAAGGATTTCAACCTCTATTGGCAGGTAAGTCCCCATTCTTGGGTTCACTCGGTGCTGAATCCTACTCCCAACTGAATAGACACTGGATTGAATTCTAAACTGTACTAGGCTAGACTGAATTGTTACTGATCATACTGTATAACTGAACTAAACTGATTTTAATGAACTGAGCTGGATTGATTCTTAGTTCACTGAGTTTTCCTAAGTTCTGTAACTGATTGAATTCTACTAATCGAGACATAACTGATTCTACTGTGTCTGACCATGACTCTAGACAAGCAGCTAAATTATCGGGTATTAAATACCCTCAGGACTCGGTAGCATAAACTTAAAAGATATGGCATAATCTTGAGACATGGTAACTAACTACTTAGTCATCATTCATTCATTTGGGTATTCAAGCAAACACTAATACATATGCTAACATGTATAATTTCACTATTCAACTCACATGGACAATTCATCAAACACTTGTGGGGTACAATATATGCACATAATACTAAAGAATATGTAGGCATCATGATTCAATTCCAATTACACAATTCAAAGAGTTTTAAAATGAATTCACATGATAAAGCACACATATCAATTAACTCTACACGAATCTTGTAATGAATCGTGAATACACTTTAATTCAAATCATGGAAATCATGAAATCACTCTACATGAGCTTTAAAAGAGTTTCTTGGACTACAAGGGTGGAAGGAACCCTTGGATGAACACTTCAAATACCTTAGTTGGTGAATTCTGGAAAGTTAACGATGGAATCTTGAGCCTTGAATTTGAATTTAATTCACCTAGGATTTTTGTCCTTGAGAAATTTGTGAAAGAATGAATATAACTTGTTAAAAAAGGGCTAAATTTGTGTTTTGGGGGATAAAGGTGAGGGAAAAGACTTAATTAACCCTGATGATGCGGCTTTTTAATGACTGTAAATTGAACTATCAACACACAGGACGACGTGATAGCCAACGCGCCGCGTCGGTTCATTGGAATTGGACACTGGGAGCTGGTGAAAATATTTATCAATGTGATAGTCGATGCGACGCGTCAAGATCGCATTGATTCACTGGTTTAGAATTCCAAAGGTGCTTCTAGCGAAGTCCGAAAAATCCAAAACATGTCCAGAAACACCTATTGACATTCCTGATCATGAATTAACTCAAATATTAATATTTAATGGACATAAAGGTTGCAAAAAAAGATTGCCAACTTTCGAAGGCTAAAGTAACACTAAGTCTGAATACTTAGCTAGAATTTTCCAAGTCTGGGACCCCTTAACAAGCTTAAAGGACTGAATTAAGCTATGAATTTTGTGGAGTCTTACATTATCTCCCCCTTGTAACATTCGTCCTCGAATGATACTGACTTAGCTGAGAATACTGATAGACTGAACTTACTTACTGAACATGAACATCTAAAACACGATTATCTGACTGACATTACTAATATACTGAATTTCATACTGAACATGCATATCTGATGCATGAATACATGACTGAACTGACTCATGAACATATGAATGAATATGCAATGATAACTGATACAAAGTTCATAATGAAAAATCTGAGCATGAAATTGAATAAGCTTAAGAAAAACTATTACCTTGAGCTGAATCTGAGTTTGCGGAGAAGAGGTGAGGATACTTGGTCCACATATCTGCTTCTGCTTCTCAAGTATCTCCCTCAATGGACTGATTCACCCAATGAATTTTGACTAGAGGGGCTTTTTTGTTCCTCAGTCTGCAAATCTGATAATTAAGGATTTCAACTAGAATCTCTTCGTAAGAGAGACTGTTCTGAATGTCTATGACCTCTATGGGGACTACGGCTAATGGGTCACCTATGCATTTTATTAGCAAGGACACATGAAACACCGGATAGACTGAAGATAGATATGAGGGAAACTCAAGCTCGTAAGCTACCTTTCCGAAATGATTGAAAATTTGATAAGGACCGACATATCGGGGACTGAGTTTCCCCTTCTTCCCAAGCCGCTTCACTTCTTTCATAGGATATATTTTCAAGTACACATAGTCACTAATCTTGAACTCAAGATCCTTTCTACGCACATCTGTGTATGATTTCTGTCGTCTTTGAGCTGTCTTAAGTCTTTTCCTTATCAACTAGACTTTCTCTTAGGTATCAAATACCAAGTCAGGCTTTACCACTGCGGCCTCACTCACTTCAAACCAACTAATGGGAGATATACACCTCCTCCCATAAAGTACTTTAAACGGAGTCATCTGAATATTGGAATGATAGCTGTTGTTGTATGCGAACTCAATCAAAGGCAAGTGGGCATCCCAACTACCTTTATAGTCTATTGTATACGCTCTCAACATATCCTCTAAAGTCTGAATGGTCCTTTCTGCTTGGCCATCTATCTAAGGGTGAAAAGTTGTACTGTTGTGAATTCGGGTAACAAAACCTTTTTGGAATACTTTTCAGAGATGAGAGGTGAACTGGGTACCTCTACCTGAGATGATGGACAATGAAACACCGTGCAATCTGACCAACTCCCTGATATAGAGTTTGGCGTAATCTTCGGCTAAGTAAGAGGTATGGACTGGTAGAAAATAAGTTGATTTGGTCATCCTGTCTACAATGACCCAAACTAAATCATGCTGATGATGAGTGCGAGGCAAGCCCATCACAAAGTCCATGTTCACTTCTTCCCATTTCCATGTGGGAATGCTGAACTCCTGTATGGACCCACTAGATTTCTGATGCTCAATCTTAACCTGCTAACATGTTGAGCACTTAGACACAAACTTTGCAATATCTCTCTTCATCCTACTCCACCAATAGATATCCCTCAAATTATGATACATCTTAGTGGCCCCTGGATGAATAGAGTAGCGCGCTCCATGCGCTTCTGTATGGATTCGCTGGCTCAAGTCATCTACGCCTGACAGACATAGTAGATCCTGACAACTCAAAACACCATCTCCTCCTTGGGAGAAAACCTCTACCTTCTGATTTCTGACTGATTCTTTCAACTTGACCAGACTGGGATCTCTATCCTTCTTTTCTTTCACTTCAGAAACTAGGGATGATTCTGAACTACTCTGCACCCATACACTACCTTCTACTGAATCGACTAACTAGACATCTAGTCGGGCTAGCTAATAAACTTCCTGAGCTAAGATCTTCTTACTGTTCTTGACACAAACAATACTACCCATAGACATTCTACTGAGATCGTCGGCCACTATATTGGCCTTGCTTGGATGATACAAAATACTTATGTCGTAGTCTTTCAACAGCTCCAACCACCTTCTCTGATGGAGGTTTTGGTCTTTCTGAGAGAATACATACTGCAGGATCTTATGGTCAATGAACATATCCACGTGCACACCATACAAATAGTGCCTCCAAATATTTAAGGCAAACACGACTGTTGTTAACTCAAGATCATGAGTAGGGTAATTCTTCACATGGGGTTTAAGATGTATAGAGGCATAGGCTATAACCTTACCTTTCTGTATCAGAACACCCCCAAGTCAACCTGGGAGGTATCACAATACATAACAAAGTCGTCTAAACCATCTGGTAGGGTCAAACCTGGAGCTGTAGTGAGTCTAGTCTTCAACTCCTGAAAACTCTTTTCACAAGAATCTGACCATTGGAATTTAATTTTCTTCTTAGTCAGTCTAGACATAGGGGATGTAATAGATGATAATCCCTCAACAAACCTTCGGTAATAGCCGGCCAAGCCCAAAAAACTCCTGATATCTGAAGGAGAGATGGGTCTGGGCCAGTTTCTTGCTGCTTTAATATTTTAGGGATCAACCCTAATGCCATCACCGAAAGTTATATGGCCAAAGAAAGCTACTAACCTTAGCCAAAATTCACACTTACTGAATTTAGCGAATGACTGAGGATTTCTGAGAGTCTATAATATTATTCTGAAATGGTCTGCATGGTCTTGTTAACTGCGAGAGTAGACAAGAATGTCATCTATGAAGACTATGATGAACATGTCCAAGTACTTATTGAACACACGGTTCATCAAGTCTATGAAAGATGTTGGGGAACTATTAAGACTAAAGGACATAACTAAGAATTCGAAGTGACCATACCAAGTTTTGAAAGCTATTTTCGGGATGTCACACTCCCTGACTCTGAGCTGGTGATTGCCTGATCTGAGGTCTATCTTAGAGAAGTAATTGGCACCCTAAAGTTGGTCAAATAAGTCATTAATTTTGGGAAGTGGATACTTGTTCTTGATCGTGACTTTATTTAACTGACGGTAGTCAATACACATTCTGAGGGAACTATCTTTCTTACCCACGAATAAAATTGGTGCATCCCATGGGGACACACTGGGTCTATTGATTCCCTTATCTAGGAGATCCTTTAATTGTTCTTTTAATTCTCTGAATTCTGCAGGTGCCATTCTATATGGTGGGATAGATATGGGTTGAGTATCTGGAAGAAAGTCTATTCCAAAGTCAATTTCTCTTTCAGGAGGAATCCCAAAAAGATCTTTGAGAAACACATCTGGGAATTCACATGCCATTGACACTGATTCAAGAGTAGGGGTTTCTGAACTAGAGTCTTGGATTCAAACGAGATGATAGACCCATCCCTTAGATATTATTTTCCTTACTCGAAGGTAAGAAATAAGTTGACCCCTAAGTGCTGAAGTACTACCCCTCCACTCTAGGATGGGTTTATTCAGAAACTAAAATTGGACAATTCTATTTCTGTAGTCAACTAAGGCATAGCAGGAATGAAGCCAATCCATGCCAAGAATGACATCAAAATCAGTCATCTCTAATTCAACTAAGTCTACTGAAGTGCCTTTCTGAGATACCACAATCGGACAGTTCCTGTATACCCATCGGGCTATGATAGATTTACCCATTGGGGTAGATACTGAGAAAGGGTTAGCTAGAATTTTGGGACTGACTCCGAAATCAACAGCTATATAAGGAGTAACAAAGGACAAACAAGCTCCTGGATCTAGCAAAGCGTAAACATGCAAATGATAAACTTGTAACGTACCAGTGACCACATCAGGAGAACTTTCCTAATCCTGTCAGGACTGAAGAACATAGAGTCTATTTGGGCGTTGCCCACTAGTGGCACTTGAAGTGGCACCCTGATGATTCTAGCGACCAAACTGAGATGGGGGATGATTATACTAACCCTGAGAACCTGATTAGGGACAATCTCTAACTCTATGTCCTGGCTTACCACACCCGAAACACGTTGCCTGCTCTACAGATACCCTGGTGGTTTCTGCTACACTTCTGACAAAGGGGATTAGTTTGGGAACTTCTAACACTTTCCTGGGGTTTAGGGACTGATGCCCTATCCCTGTTTCCATCTCTGAATTTTGACACAGGAGCACTGGATGAGAATGGAGTTAGGACTAAAGATTTCGGGCAGAACTGAGAACGATTCTTACCCTTTAACTTAGGCTGAGCGAAGTTGAAACTACATGTTCTCATTTTCTTGCTCTCCCTCTCATTCTCTATATTCTTGGCCTCCTCTATCTTTTGGGCATAGAACATAAGCCTGGATATATCCATCTCCTTAATAAGCATTGCGTCCTACACTCCTTGACCACGCTACTAGACACCACTGACACAAACTTACTCATTCGGGATCTACTGTTTGCTACCACATGATGAGCATATCTAGCTAATTGACTAAACTTGAGAGAATACTCTTTCTCTGTCATATTGCCCTATTTCATATTGATAAATTTCAAAACCTTCACTTTCCTTAACTCTAGTGTGAAGAACCTATCCAGAAAACAGTGGAAAACTCTTCCCACTCTATGTACCCTGCATCTGTGACCTTTTCTGCTTTCCACTATTTAAACCAGGAGTTGGCCGCATATCCATGAGTGTGCCACATCCTAAAATTGATATGCGGCCAACTCATCACTCTCAATAGCGGTCACCCCCATAATATCAGTTACTTTCTGCACCTGATCAAGAAATTCCTAAGGGTCCTTATCTGACTTAGATTCGGTAAACGATGGAGGGTTTATTCGAGCGAAGTCCCAAATCCTGGCAGTGGCAGTATTGGCCACTGGGTTGGCCTAAACGGCATCTGGGCGTTCATTCTGGGCTACCACAGAATGGGCTAGGGTGGTGAATGCTGCTCTGAACTCAGCGTGAGAGATGTGTTCGTCTAGTGGATCTGGCTGGACGGGATGGAGTTCTGGCTGGTCTCTTGTTCCTCTTCTCTTAGTGATACAAGAATAAGGTGCACAAAATTGTACAAGGCATTGCCAAAGGTTCAAACTTCGAAATTGGCAAGTGTTTGAAGCATTTTAAAGCCTTGTCAAATGAAAGGAGGAGAAGGGAACCATTACACTCGAGAGACGCCGTACTTGAAGGACAAAATAGACTTTGCACACTATGATTTGAAACTCAAGAGGCACCCCATTTTAGGGCTATTGTTGTCTTTTAAGACTCTCTTTTTACACTCCAAAGGAGCACCCTTCATTAAGGGTATTTTTGTCCTTGTTTGTAATAAGTATAAATAGGCTCCTTAGCTCTTATTTTTTTTGAGTTTTGAGATAATAAATTGAGTGAATTTTCATATTGTATGTAGTATTCTCCTTCTCCTAAAGAGAGAGAAACCGATTTAGGGTTAGCACAATTGATGGATTTCGCTTATGTTGACAAATTGGCAAGAAAGATGGGTTTTGAGGAGTGTAAATTCCCTTGGTCCACCTAAGAGGAAGATTTGAGCTTCTATTAGTGAGGTGTGATTGATGGTTTGATACACCATCTTTTTTTAATCACACCTCGCCAATATAAGCTCAAACCTTCCTCTTAGGTGGACCAAGGGAATTTACACTCCTCAAAACCCACCTTTCTTGCTAATTTGTCAACACAAGTGAAATCCATCAATTGTGCTAACCCTAATTCGGTTTCTCTCTCTTAAGGAGAAGGAGAATACTACAAGCTAACACTAATATTACAATATGAAAATTCACTCAATTCATTATCTCAAAACTCATGTAAAATAAGAGCTAAGGTGCCTATTTATACTTATTACAAACAATGACAAAAATACCCTTAATGAAGGGTGCTCCTTTAGAGTGTAAAAAGGGAGTCTTAAAAGACAACAATAGCCCTAAAATGGGGCGCCTCTTGAGTGTCAAATCATAGTGTGCAAAGTTTATTTTGTCATTCAAGTGAGGCGCCTATTGAGTGTAATGGTTCCCTTCTCTTCCTTCCACTTGACAAGTTTTTAAAATGCTCCAAACACTTGCCAATTTTGAAGTTTGAACCTTTGACAATGCCTTGTACAATTTTGTGCACCTCATGCTTGTATCATCCTCTCCATCTTGAAGTGAATTTGTCCTCAAATTCAGATCCTATAAAATCAAAGAGAGAAGAAAAACAAGCACACAATCCTCTTAGTAGTAGGGTTAGCATTAGTGCCAAATTATATGAACACACCAAGGGGGCACACTCTTAGAATATAACCAAAAATCCTTTGTAATAATCATGAAACACTTACTATAAGCAACACAAAGGACATGACTATGATATGCATCAAAGAGAGGAAAGTGCAACCCAAAATCATCACATATTTCAAAACTCCAAGGTTGTTCACATTTGAAATACAACCACGGGTCCTTTGTGTGTGAAATGAGAAGCTTAGCATGAATGGCATAAAGGAGGTGGTTTTGGAAAATATCATGAGATAAGGAAACTACAATTGTCTTAACGGCTTTACTATACCCAAAAGGTAAGATTACCTTTGGCTTAGGAACCATAAGATACATTTGTTTCATTACCTCTACAAAGGACATATGGTTCCACTATTGATCCTAAGGTCAAACTCACCCATAAATCACTAGCATTCAAACAAGGAAACCATCCACCAAACTTCCTATCTCTACATTATACAAATTCAAAATTAACATGCTTATCATCATAGCTAAAGAGGTCGTATAGAAAGGAATCAAGTGCGAAGACATCATGCCGAGGGGGTACACTTTTAAAATACAACCAACAATCCTTTGTTCTAACCATGACATATCTAGTATAAGCATTACAAAGGATTGGTATAAGGCAAACATCAAAGGAAAATAAGCACAAGCCAAAACAATCCCTTTTCCTCCCCACTAGTATACCGGGATCAAATGGGTGAAGTGGCCAAGGGACTAAACCAAAGCTACTCATTCCATCTACTAGGGTATCACACTCACCCAAAGCATTTGTTCTTAAGGGAAGAATAGCACACAAGGATAAGGACCTACAACTTAGTAGGTTTCCCTTAACAATATACACCTCATCATCCGCAATCTCTCCATACACATGATCACTAAGAACACAATTAATAGCAAGGTTCTCACCACATAAGATGTTCAAGAGACCATATTCATTATCAAGATCAACATTATATACATTAACACTAACTTCAGGCTCATCAAGCACATCATACATAAACTCAAGTAGTGGGCTACATTCGTGAGTAGATTGATCATTATTTACATCCTCACTAGTTGGCAACTCACATACCAACGTAGACTCACCTCGGTTTTCACAAGGGTCAACTAGTGTGTGAATACTCTTGTCACTTAGTAATGGAACCTTATTCAAGTCATGAGTGCTAGCACTAGATGGACACAAATCATTCTTACGAAAAAAATCAATTTTGTCATCTTTAGGATCAACTAGTGCTTGCAAACTTACATCAAGAATTTGGTCTTCATGCAATCCAACAATACCAAGAGTATCACAAAGGAAACACTCATGCGATTCTCCTCCAAGAAAACCATCAACTATATCCATTTGGCTACTACTAGCCACATCATGACATTCTAAGTTTATAAGAGTGTAGGAGATAGCATTGTTACCTTTTAGCTCATATGAGGTATGGCCTTCACCTAGGTTTAGATCATGGAAGCCAATTTGTTCTTTTGGGAATCTCTCATTACAAGGGAGTTTGTCAAGAATTCTTCCTTGCATCACCTCTTTGTCATTTTCGCCAAAGTTGGAATTCTTATCCAAGAGCTCCAGTTGATCAACAACCATGAGTTCTTGAGGAACTCTCCTTGAATCCTCCGATGGAAGTATATTATCTTGAACCTGCACACAAGGAGAATTTATACTAGGAAAAATGCTAGTATCTTTGTTAGCGGTGATTCGGCTTAATGGCATGCTTCAATCATCAATTGACGTAGACTTTCAAGGTGCCGATAGAAATTTTCAAAAGGATCCGAGGTAGTATAAATACTATAACTATCCGGAGTGGATGATGTTATTCCTTCCATTGTCAAGGTACTTAAAAAGATCAAAAAAACAGCAAAGGAAAAAACCTACAAAACGAACAAATAAGTTAGTTCAAATAACCTCACACACTCACACTCGGATCTCACCTCACACTTGGTCTCACAAGTGTTGAATACTTGGCAATACTTGATAAGTGAATTGAGTGGTGAATATGCCTTGGTCCGGAATCGATTTTTGTTTGATAAGACTCAAATAAAATGATGCATGGACTTGAACCAACAAACTACTATGACTTAAAAACAAGAAAAGCACACAAAAAGCGAAGACACGAACAAAACGGATTCAAGACTAATTATCAACCTAGTTGGTACTTACTAGTTTGCTAATTAGTGATAGAATCAACACAAAAGCAACTAGAAACAACAAATAGAAACTTAGAAATCTAATTTAGAACTCAGTTTGTTTTTTCATAAAATGATGATGTGGCAACTTGTGGTTGGATGTTACTTTTCAAAATTTTCAATTCCAAATCTCTTTTTTCGGCCAAATACTCCTTTAGGGAAGAAGAATTTCAGTTTTAAGGGGGAAAATAAAGGTTTGAAGCCTTTTTCAGAGCTTCAAATGAATTCAAAATAGATTGGTCCCCTCAAGTGTACTTTCAATTGTACTTGTTTGTCCCCTTGTCCCCTCTTCCTTTTTGGAAGACTTAGAATATGCTAGGGAATATTCTTGTACAAACACATAGTACACTATCTTTCTTCTCACTTTTTGGATCAAACAAGTTACTTGAATATTCTTCTTCAACAAGATTTGAAGATGGTGGATGAACAAGATGAATATTCAAGAATTGACCAAGGTTTGACCACTAGGCAAATGAACCCTAACTTCAATTTTTCTTTTAGATCTAGGTTCCCTTTGACAAACCAACCACAACCAACACAAAACCAGCCACAAAACACCACACACAATTTAATCAAAAATAATACCCCTCCTCAAAAGCTTCAAACAAGCCACAACAATGGTGGATCTAGCTCAAAAACAACCAAATCTTGTTCTAAACTTAGATCTAGACCCTTTAAGTTCTAGAGAACAAGAATCTAACACTAGAAACTATCAAAACAAACTAAAAATTAGTAGATCTAAGTTGTGAAATTCGGATCTACTACCAAACAACAAGACAACACACAATTTTTTTTGAGTTTTTCAGATTTTTGACTCTTTTTGTGGTTTTTTTTTACTCTAGACTCTTTTTTTGTGAAGATTTTCTTAGATCCAAGATTTAGAGTTGTGGGAACAACTCTAATACATGACTTTGATACCAAATGATACAAGAAATACTAGAAATTCATGAAATGGACACACAAGATGCAAAAATCAGCAACTACAAGAAGAGAAAACAACACATAGAAGAAGAGGGATGAAGAAGAATGCATAAGATGTAAAGATAGTCGAAAGACCCTTACTTCTACCAAGTGATTAACAAAAGATGGTGTATCAAACCATCAATCACACCTCACCAATATAAGCTCAAACCTTCCTCTTAGGTGGACCAAGGGAATTTACACTCCTCAAAACCCACCTTTCTTGCCAATTTGTCAACACAAGTGAAATACATCAATTGTGCTAACCCTAAGTCGGTTTCTCTCTCTTAAGGAGAAGGAGAATACTACAAGCTAACACTAATATTACAATATGAAAATTCACTCAATTCATTATCTCAAAACTCAGGTAAAATAAGAGCTAAGGTGCCTATTTATACTTATTACAAACAATGACAAAAATACCCTTAATGAAGGGTGCTCTTTTAGAGTGTAAAAAGGGAGTCTTAAAAGACAACAATAGCCCTAAAATGGGGCGCCTCTTGAGTGTCAAATCATAGTGTGCAAAGTTTATTTTGTCATTCAAGTGAGGCGCCTCTTGAGTGTAATGGTTCCCTTCTCTTCCTTCCACTTGACAAGTCTTTAAAATGCTCCAAACACTTGCCAATTTTGAAGTTTGAACCTTTGACAATGCCTAGTACAATTTTGTGCACCTCATGCTTGTATCACTTAGTCCTCTTTGAAGGCATATTTTTGTAAACGGAAGAAAAAAGATTAGACTGAGAGTTTAACTAGAGTTGATGCTCACTCGCATGATATGAATACTGAAAGAAGGGAAACTTTTCCTAAAACATCTCATAGCCTCCTGTCCATAAGTGTGGCGCGTAACACACCCATGCACAAGATTCTACTAGATCCATCTTTCAAACTTCGTAGGACTCTGTTGAACCATAGGCTTTGATACCAAGTTTGTAACGCCCCGATTTTGTACCCCAGATACTACACGGTGCAAATAATCCTGAAGGACCACAAGCTAACCCGTGACTGGTACCCTCTATAATAACTGAATAACAATAATACTGAAATATGCAGAAATTAGACGAAAAACATGCCATAAGGTTCAATACTGTAAATAATAGTGGATGTGGTATCACAAGACCAAAAATTAAACATCAATACTGAAAACTGAACAACTTTCTGAAAATACCCTAGTCTGAAAAGCTTCTAAACTGTCTGAACTGTGGAGTTGATGGGACAAGTCCCCAACTAACTCCGACTACTGAAAATAAACTGAAATGATGAAATAAATAATCACGTACTGTAACTATGAGGACTTACCATAACTCTGTATGCCGAGAATCTGAACTGCTAAGGGTGCTCGGGAGCCCGTGCATCTGAACCTATGATATAAGACATCATAGCTCAAAAGAAAGGTATGTGTTAGTACTTTGAACGTACTGGTATACTGAGTGAGGTAGGCTAAAATATATGGGTTCATATGCATGAACAATACTAACTAAATATCATGAGTATGACTGAATGAGAGTACATACATGAATATGGAAACTGTACTGAGATCGTAATAACCCTAAATACTGAATCTGAATACTGATTAACTGATATCTGAGTATACTGATACTGAATTACTGGTAACTGAATGACTGTATCTGACAGTCTTGATTCTGTGGATCTATTCTAAATCCCGTACTGAGCTGAGTGACTGTGTCTGACAGTTCTGAATAAATGGAACTGGACTGAGTTTCATACTGAAACTGAATCTAAAACTGAAACTGTGAGAAGTAATCATCTAACCGACATACCTCTTCTCTAACTGATTTGGGGTCCAACCTGTAACCCCAGTTGGAGGGGTGTCAATATCGTGCCACGGGTAAGGACAATAGTTGAGTCACCCTCATCTGGCAGGTGCTCTAAACGAGAATGATGGTACCCTCAACTGGCAGGTTGATGTCTCAACCTACGCTGGCTACGTAGTTTTGGAATGCAAGGACTACTTCTAAGGATTTCACCCTCTACTGGCAGGTGAGTCCCTATTCTTGGGTTCACTCGATGCTGAATCCTACTCCCAAATGAATAGACACTGGATTGAATTCTAAACTGTACTAGGCTAGACTAACTGTTACTGATTGTACTGTATAACTGAACTAAACTGATTTTACTAAACTGAGCTGGACTGATTTTGAGTTCACTGAGTTTTCCTAAGTTCTATAACTAACTGAATTCTACTGATCGAGACATAAGTGATTCTACTCTGTGTTTGACCATGGATCTAGACAAATAGCTAAATTGTCGAATATTAAATACCCTCAGGACTCGATAGTATAAACTTAAAAGACATGGCATAATCTCGAGACATAGTAACTAACTACTTAGTCATCATTCATTCATTTGGGCATTCAAGCAAACACTTGCACACATGCTAACATGATATAATTTTACTATTCAACTCACGTGGACAATTTATCAATCACTTGTGGAGCACAATATATGCACATAATACTAAACAACATGTAGGCATTATGATTCATTTTCAATTAAATAATTCCAAGAATTTCAACATGAATTCACATGATAAAGCACACATATCAATTAGCTCTACACGAATCTTGTAATGAATCATGAATACACTTTAATTCAAATCATGAAAATATAAAATCACTCTACATAAGCTTTAAAAGAGTTTCTTGGACTCCAAGGGTGGAAGGAACCCTTGGATGAACACTTCACATACCTTAGTTGGTGAATTCTGGAAAATTAATGATGGAATCTTGAGCCTTGAATTTGAATTTAATTCACCTAGGGTTTTTGTTCTTGAGAAATTTGTGAAAGAATGAATATAACTTGCTAAAATAGGGCTAAATTTCATGTTATGGTGGCTGAAGGGCATGGGAAAAAGACTTAATTAACCCTGATGATGCAATTTTTTAATGACTATAAACTGAACCATCAACGCGTAGGCTGACGTGCCGCATCGTTGGCATCGACATAATAGCCAATGTGTCGCGTCGAGTCCATGTTGGTTCACTAGAATTAGACGCTGGGAGTTGGAAAAAATATTTATCAATACGATAGTCAACGCGATGCATCATGATCACGTTGATTCAGTAGTTTAGGATTCCAAAGGTGCTTCAAACGAAGTCCAAAAAATCTAAAATTTATTCGGGAACACCTATTGACATCTTGTAAATCTATTAGACCAACAGAACTCCTCAAATTTTAACTATCAACAATGCTAAATGATAGAGGAAAACATATATCAATGAAAAAATAGATATGTGTGGTTAGGTTTGATTATAGTAGGAATCTCGTACTTGAGCAACCTTTTGCTGACAGAAAATACTTCATCCAAAGTATCAGAAAGAAATTCATTCTTCTGTAAATCTTTATCATCATGCAATACAAACTCATCGTTATATAGTTTATCTATGTCAATGAAATTTGTAAAGGGAATATCTGAGCTTGACAATGTAACCGCAATTAATAGTACCGGATTATGTAATAGAGTTTTCAACCTTCCAGCAGAAAAAGTATTTTTCTTGATTTCTTCAAAAGTTTCATCTCTAGGGACATAAACTGGATGAGGTTTATGTATTCTATGCTCTGCAAGTGGATCTGTCAGTAGCAGAATTGGAGCGGCAAACCTAACTGAAAAATATACTCCTCAGTACCTTTCTTAGTTTAAACTCTACCAGTCCTACAATGCTCAGGATAAGGTCTCATTTGGCCACCTATTAGTGGCTTGGCAAAATCCTCACTTTTGTCAGGATTTCCTAAATCGTTGTAACCATCCTAATCATAGAACCGTCCATGTAGATTCCTCTTGCCTTTTCCATTGCCACAATGCTCAACAAGTCTTCATGTCGAAGATCATTTATGCCAGGTGGTGTTTGAGATGATAGATATGCATAGGACTGTGCAAAAATCAAATCGATAAAAATATTATTGGGTTATTGGTATTGGGTTATCGGGTTAACAATTTTTTATTGGTTTTATAAAAAAATTTATTGGGTAAACGGTTCGGTATTGGTTTTAGCTTATTGGGTTATCGGTTAAATCGATAACCCAATAAGGATACACTAAGTTATTGTTTTATCTCTATTTATGTTATATATTTAAATCTCTCTCTCTTTATCTATCTATATATATATATATAGAGAGAGAGAGATAGATAGATAGATAGATATGTGTATGTACATAGATTATATGAACTACTAATTCATAATTCAGTTATTCATAAAGTATTAACCTATTCAGGGCAACAAAGGCACAATATAAAGTTCAGCTATTATCGTAATAAAAAGCTTGAAGCATTTATAGCTTCCAATAATTAGGATTCAATTTTTTTCCTAACTATCATTCAGTTCAAGTTTGAATATTCTTGTAAACTAAAGTGCATTGCGTAGGTTTTGGCGGTAATTAAGATTTTATTTTTTTTTAGTTGTTACTATTTCTATTTTATAAGTATTTTCTTATTGGTTAAATCAAAAACTGAATCGTTAAGGACCAAAAACCGGTAAACCGAAATCGATAAAAAAATATCTTATTGGTTGGTTATTGGTTTTACATATTTAAAAACTAAAAACCGATAAAATGAACCAATAACACGTAAAACCGAACCAAAACGACCGATGCACACCCCTAGATATGCATGACATAAAATACAACGATATCTTTGATCAAGCACCGTTGTCTGCTTTGCTAATGAAAATGAAAAGTAAAATCATTTGAAAATATGTCGTTTACTTATTTTTGGAAGATAATTCTACTCTGTGAACTATCTTTCTGAAAATGTATTAACACTAAAGAATAAAGGACCTTTATTAAAGCCATGAACAACAATCTGGACTAAGTGTATCTCTATGTTAAGGAGATTGGTAATAATGATAGTTGTAGGGCGTCTAAAATCATGTGGTACAGTGAAATTGACAGTATATTTCCACTATATATGGATGATCAAAAGGCTTGGACAACCATCCCCTCACATAAGACTCAGTATACTTTTCTGACTTAGTAACTGTGAGTAGAAAAATATTTTAGTACTTCATTAACTTCAGAATACTACTCGAATAAAAGTGTTATGTTGAATGAACAGGTTATATCACCAAATCCCATAGGTTCATAGCCTGCTTCAAAATTATTTTTCTTGTCAAAATCTAGAAAAATTTAATACCTTTGGTACTGTAATCCACTTCTTGTAAATCGTCCTTTTTGTCTGTCATTATTGTCGTTTTGATCGCCAACAAAGAGTACAACAAAGAAAGCTTACACCAAATAACTTGCCAAAATAAAGAGACACAAATATAGTCAATAACAACAACATATCCAGTGTATTCTTACAAAGTAAAGTATGGAAAAGTTAAAGTGTACTCAGTCCATACCACTATCTCAGATGAAGTAGAGAGATTATTTCCGATAGAGACACAAATAGTCAAATAGAATAAAAATAGAAAAACTTTGAGAAATTTAATATGATCAAATACTAATCACCAGCAAGAAAGTAAAACAAAAGAGGAACATTGAAGGAAACCCCAACTAAAATTGATAAACAGTTTGAGATAGCGAATAACAAAAGAACTATTATACCTGATTCCACGGCCTAATTAACCTTGCCAATAACAAAGTTTTATGTCAAATTTTGTGGGATAATTTAAAAAAAAATACAAAAAAAGAGTAGAAATTAATGAAAGAATAATCACAGTGTACATGCATTAATCTAATTTTTAAATTTCTTACAAAGAATTTTTATCATATGTCAGATATGTGGGATAGTTAAGCAAAATGTAAGAAATATGATAGAAGTTAATGAAATAATAATAAGACCTGAGTTTTTTGTTAATTTTTTGCAGTACCCCAGATCTGCCTCAAATAGTAGTGAGATTACCTGGGAACGAACAACTGTTACTGTTGCTTTTAGCAATGGCTAAGGACTAAAGACCATTAAGTGTAAAGAAAAAGGAGAAAGTTGAGAAGAGAACTATAGTGTGTAACCTGAGTTTTTTATGTGGAGTGGATACACAGTTTGTTAGGAGAAGATACAACACACCTGTAAGTAAAAAAGGAAAAGAAACCAAGTAGTAAGATCAAATATAATGTAGAAGTCAGGTAACTTTTTTTACAATCTGTTGATGTTGTGTTAGTCCTTTTTGTTGTTGGCCTATATAATAGAGAATATAACTTATTATTTATTTGTTTCAACAATTTTAATTTAGAAGTATATAAAATCAGCTGACGAGCACAATCTAGTGGGCGTTTGTCCATGAAAACTAAAAAATTTGAAGTTGGAGTTGGAATTGTGTTTTTACATGAATATATTTAGAGTTGTTTTTTGAATTTTTGTGAGAGAAGGAAGATGGAAAAAAGTGAAAACAACTTTCTTTTTGTTTCTTACTTTTTCAAATACAATTCCAAGTACTATTTAGAATTTTCATGGTTAAATATCAACTTAAAATTGTATTTGGCATAAAGTAATTTTTCAAAAAAAAAGTAAAAAAAAATTCATGATCAAACGAGTTCCTAGAGTTTGTGGAATAAATTGAAGATGTTCCAATTAAAAAAGGAACAATTTGAAGTGACAACGTTTTGTGACCAGATGCACATACGAAAAGAATGCACAACAAAAAATCAACATCATCTACGTTTCAGTCTCAGACAAGTTGAGATTGCCTATATGAATCCTCATTTATTCATTTAAACTAATTTCATGATAATCCTCATAATATAGAGGGAAAATATGACTATGAAAGTAAGTGCAATGACATGTCTACAACATTATGCACCGTCATGAAATGAGAACAATTAGTCTCATAATTTTTGGGGGCAAAAAGATTCTGATTCTAAATATAAAGTAGGTTGGTGTAGCTTCCATCATCCGGGATGAATAATGATTCATGTTGTCTTCTGGTGATATCCATCGAAGAACTTCTCTATCAAGACTGTAAAAGCAAAAAAATTTTGATTCTCCTGAAACGAAATTGAATTGTAGCATAAATAAACAGATATGCTTGATAGAAAATAAAAAATCGGATCACAAATAATCCAATTGCTTAATCAGCCATAGATAAGCCACGATTTAAGATTCAAACTTTACAAGCAAATTTTGTATTTATCATCATCTAAAGAGAGAGACCTCAATTAGGAACCGAAGAGGATGAAATCATTAGTATTCTTTAGCCACATCAAGTGTAGCTCAACTATCTAGATTCTCGATAGAGTTTCAAAGACCATCGTTTTAAGTCTAGCCTAATTATCCAGATCAATAAGAGTATAAATATCAAGATTCACGCATTGAGCAAATACTCCCCAACCGATAATCTCGACACCATATCTGAAATAAAACTAATTCACGATTGCAAAAATGAGGAAGATAAACTCGATAACCAAAACATCTTTTGATAATTTTTTAGATCCTGTAATTTTTCACTCCTCATATGTTATATGAAAGCATAAAAGACATGTTTTGAATTTTTTTATGCATGTTCTGAATTTTAGTTAAAATACCTTTGCTAGTCTTTTTTCTGAGTTCCTTCATCTGGAAAAGCTTGAGTTTCATCCTCCTCATCCTCCTCCCACCTATATTTATCAAACCCTTCTTCTTCATCATCATACAATTCAGATTCATCTGACCCTGCTTCTTCATCTCCTCCCACTAAGATTCTTCCTTAAACTATCCATGGACTGGATCTATCTTGCCTTTGTCTTTTTTATCCTTATTCTTCTTCAACTTCGATTGCGAAGCGTCTCTGTTATCATTGTCGCCCACACCTTACATTAGACACAAATAAATCATGTGCTATGTGAGGTATTTCATGGCTTTGAAGCCAGTTTAAGTTTATGAACTTTTGCAGACACGTGATTTTTAATCCTCCTTGAGTTTTAACATATTTTTGGTATTAAATATTTGCTTTCATCTAATCTTTAATTTTATCTTTTATGTAATGTTTAGTAGATTTTATTCAAAAAGTTATTAAAAAAAAATAAAAAATAGAGTCACGTTTTAGAATAGGTTTTGTTGTTTACTTTTCAAATATTAAGAATTTTTTTTTTCTTCTTCTTAAAAAAAGTGTTCTCTTAATAGATTTTAGTACCTAAATTAGTAGGTTTAATTTAGATATATTTTATTTTTATCCTAATACTAAATAATTTTTATTAGTCCAAAATATTCAATTAATACTTGTCATCATTATTTCATTTTGTAAAGAGACAAAAGATTTTACCTTGTTTATTATTATTATTATTATTATTATTATTATTATTAATATTAATATTATTAACTAGTGTAACCATAAGTGATTCGCACATGTAATATTTGATTATTTAAAATTAAATAATTTTGTCCATTGCGGAGATTTTTAATGAAGTGTAAAAAATTCAAATCAATTTTCAAAGATCCTTCATACTTTAATATACTAATGTAAATATAAACATATATTTTAGTGTAAGCATATATATATTTTACCACCAGAAGTTCTAAGTGGTTCATGGTTCATCACTTTTGTGTTTGTCGTGCAGTACCTTTTTCCTTGCTTCCAGAGGCTAAGAGAGACACATCAATTTGAATCATATTTGTGGTACGATTATTTTTGTTCTATATCTAAATTTCTTATTTTTAAAGTCAAATCTTTACAAAATCATTGATTACATTCTTATTAAGTACCTAAAACTTTTTAAAATTTGGTACTTTTAATTTATTTTTTCTTATTCTAACGCTTTTATATTTATAATAGAGTCATCACCAGTTATGGCAAAGCATTGAAAATTGTTCCTCTTGAACGCTGATTCAACACAGGAGAACTCGTATTTGCTAACTACTGCAGTAAATTTGACCGCGCTTCGCGTGGTATAAAAGTAATAAAAAATTCACAATATAATCTTAGCTTCTTGCAAAATCATCAGATCAAAAACTTTTTGCCAACTGAAAAGATAAAATAGATCATTTATATGTATACAAAATTAGTTCTATGAATTTGATTAAATTTAAAAATTTTGTATGATATCAAACTATCAATAGGTATAATTTCATACTCCAAGCACTATACTCATAAGTCCTGTAAATAGAAAAATCTTGATAGGTTTTAAACTTGATAAGCTTTTGTTAGTCAGTTAGCGTATTTTTTTCTAAGAAAATAAAATAATAAATTTCTTTATATTAAACACAATAAAGTCTTTGAATAAGATATATTTAATATATTAATATTTGTATTTTATTTTCTGAATTATTTTTCGATGTCTCAACGATTTTGAAGAAAAAAGGTACAAAACAAATAAATATATACCTTTTTTTGGCTATTCCTCTTTCTTCAGCTTTTTTCAGCTTTTTATTTTTATTTTTCTCTCTTTAATAAGAGTAATATTTTGTAGCACCGCAGTACCACCCTTTTCTTTGTTTTTGTTTTTTGACTTTCTTTAGTTTCTTTTTTATTTGTCTTTCTTTAACTACTTGAAAGTACAAGATACTCTAGAACTCATACATTCTTATTTTGTGAATCAAATGATCATTTAACTATGATATTTGTATGACCTAGATTAAGCAAAAATAATTAACAAACATTTATCATCATAAGTTTTAGTGCATGCGCTTACAATTTTAATATTGTTAATTATAAAAGTGAACCATTACTTCTCAAAGAAAGAATAAAATTTGATAAGAGAGAAAGAACTTTGTTTCCCTCAGTTTGTTGGTTTTGTAAAAAAAAACAAAAACTGATGTCTTTGATATATGTTCATTTGCTTAATTTTGATCTCGATTAAATTTTCTCCTATTTAATCCTTTATTTTTATTCTTCACAAAATCTAATTTTAATCTTTTTTCAAGTCTTATAAAAAGTTCAGAATATTTGTCCGATCCAACGTAGGAGCATTCTTATCAACAAAATACCTTCAATCTTTGTATATAGAGGAGAACTTTCATGATTAGCATAAGTTAATCATTCATCTAATAAAATAACTCATATAATATTACTATAATTTTTTCTTAATATTTTCATTTACAAAAGCAATTCATAAGAAAAACAAAAAAAAAAGATCACATTTAATGTTATTATTAAAATATTATTTTACAATATGTCGCATTTATGACGTACATAATAACAGACATGCATTTCAAATTAAGTAGTCTAATATTTACAAATGATAATGAAATGGTTTTGAGATTTTTAATAAAAATGAATTCTGTAAGAGGAGAATATATTTTTATGTGTATATTATTTTCTAAAAAGTAAATGATTTCTAATTAATAAATCATTAAATTAATGACAATGATTTTGGGGGTTTTTAAACAGAAAAAGTGACCAAAAATAGAAAAAAGAGATGGGTGATTAAGAGAATATAATTATGAAATAAATATTAAATTTTATTATATTAAATTATAAAAAAAAATTAAAAATATGAAAAACAGATAAATATTAATGGTGGCCATAGATAGATATAACTTGTCTATGTTTCTCCTATATATAGAGATTTATTTATCTATTTTATCATCAAGATATTAAATTATACTTAAATTACTAAATAGTATCTTAAATTCATTTAGAAGCTTATTTTAGAATTATAACACACACCAAAAAAAGATGGCATATATTATTATATTATATCAAGCGTCCATCTGTTTGACAAACATCTTTTCGTCAATCATTGAAAATGTCACTCCATCACATTAGACGAAATTAATAAGAATAGAAAAATCAAGAAAAAGACTTAATAAAGAAATAAAATACGATGAAAAATGAAAGAAAATGAAAAAAGAAAAAGCTAGGCAAGAAAGATTAGTTTTTTTCATCCTAAATTAAATTTATTTAAAGGGTGGATACACGTCACCCGTAATTCTATTTCATATAAAAAGAAAGTTATAATAAAAGAAGAATCGAGAATTACAGTTTAAACTAATAAAATTAAATAAAAAGAAGTGTATACATATTCCATGCTCTTGGTGGAGTGATATGGATCTTATTATCGCCATGTTGACAATCTTCACTGAAATGTAAATTTAAACAATCTGGTATATAAATAAAATAGTTATAATACTTATATTGAAAGGACACATTATGACATTAGATAAGGTAACATTTGAATATACTTGTGCAACCATAGAATGCATGCTTAGCTTGTAGGTCAAGACAAATATGACATTCCTCTACAATGAGTAATGGTTGCAGTTGGGAATTCTCATCTAGAAATATCACTTAAAAACATAAAATTTCCTCTACAATGAGTAATGGTTGCAGTTGGGAATTCTCATCTAGAAATATCACTTAAAAACATAAAATTATTAGTTATGCAAGAGCGTACATAACATATTTTATAACAAAGTGTACACTAACCATAATTGGTGTACCCAATCAATAATGCAAACTTCATGCAATAATACTTTAGCTATAACTTATAAGCATACCACAATTGAGAAGCCAATTAAACGATAAAAATCAGGTCTTGAATTGAAACATATTGATGAAAACTATGTGAATATATGTGGTAAAGAAAATGATAAAGAAGATGGAAGATTAGTAACTGATCATCAATATTGTAACATCTAATTAGTGATTCAATCAATAGGATAAATTAATATTTAAATAAATTTAAGAAGTGTCTTTTGATTTTCTTCAAACACATAAATATTTAGAAAAAAAGAAAACAATCAGCAAATATCCAAAAAAATAAGAAAAAAAAATTGGAATGAAAGCCATTGAGAGGTGCCACATCATCCTCTTCTACATTCTCCTTTATTATTATATACTAGGAAAATTGGTCGCGCTTCACGCGGTGATAAAAATTTAATTATTTTCTTCAATCAATTTTATATTTACTTTTGATTTGTTTATGTTGTGGTCATCCTAACACTTCATGATATTATTAAGTGATTACTTGTTGTTCTGTTTGCATCAACATCTTCGTGAGTCATAATAGCTAAAAGATTTACACCCTCAGTGTCCAACATCCATTCATTTTTTGCTTTAAATCCTTTATTATCATCAAACTTCTGCACCTTACTGTTCTTTATGAACACCTTGTTATTATCTTGAATACCCCGGAGAGCCATCTCCATAAGCATGTTACTCTCGATCTTCTTAAGGAATACATCAATCCTCAGCAGATTCATCCAATTCACCTTTTGGAGCTTCATCATTCATAATACGAATTCGAAGGATCAACTTTTCTGCATTATCATCATTAAAGATACAGGTTAAGTCATCATCGAATTCAAGATTGATCTTTTCAGCAATGTCAGACATACTAAATTTCTTATCCACCATCATTTCACGATTTAACTCAATGCGAAGCAACCACGGGGAGATTTTATCCGGGTCAATCTCTTTTTCTTTGCCTACCTCAGGTTTTAAATACACAGAAAGAGAGGGTGTTTTGATCTTCTTCGTAACATTGATAATTCCCTCAACCTTGGCACACCAAACGTAACATTCTTGGCACTCACACCAGCATAATGAACTGTATTAAGAGTCATCTGTGTGGCAGGTTGACCAATAGACTATGCAGCAACACAACTAATCATCCCTCCTAGTTCCACAAGGGACTGCAAAAAGCGAGACTCTATCTCACCAACTACCCATTCAAAAGCCTCTCGACTAAGCCTATACTCATTCAAAACCTTTTTGCTCGCTAAGGCACTACAGAGCAAGATATTGAAGAAAAGAGTAGCATTCTTTTGAGCCACCATGCTGAGGTAATCATCACCAGGAACAACCTTAAGCCTCTCTTATAACTTATCAACAACTTCTACAATCTCCATAAGATGCATATCGGAGAGCCTCCAGAAATCTATCTAAAATGTCTTTTGGGCATTCAAGACAAGCCTCGGAATATTAACAGGTAGTGGTCAAGAATTGTCACCTGCTACAACAATCTCTATCCCAAGCTGGTGTCTATCAGCTTCAAGCTTCTGAACTTCTACATCAAACACACTGCAAATCTCCCAAATATTTTTTAGATCTTCGACAGCTTCGGGCAACATGTAACTTGGGTTCCAGTTAGGATCGTCTATCTCATATGCATACAGGGCATCAAATGTTGATTTCTTTGTTTTCAAAGAATCCAACTTCCGTGTCTCAATCCAAACAGAATCCATCCCATCTTCCCCATACAGAAACTGGATGACATCACCCAGTGAATTCCTAACAGTACCATCATACTTGACCATGATATCCTCCATGGACTTTACTAACAGTCTCTGGATGTACCCGGTCTCAGAAGTTTTCACAGCAGTATCAATCAGACCTTCTCTACCACCCATAACATGGAAGAAAAACTCTTGCGGGGTGAGTCCCCGGAGATATGAGTTCTCTACAAAACCATGACTTTCTGGACCATAATCATCCTTGGTAAAATGAGGAAGAGTACGGTCGATAAACCCAAAAGAAATATGTTTCCCCTCAATATTCTGTTGTCCCACACAAGTAGTCATCTGAGATATGTTGATAAAACTTTCCTTCGACCTAACTGTAACCATAGCTTTAAGATTATTTCTCTCTGATAAAATCTTCTCTGCACTGCTTCCATCATCATCACGAGCCTTATTCAACACCTAATATTACCAAAAAAAACATTATTACAACGTTATCACACAAAACCAAGAAAAAAAATATGAATGGCCATATACAAAAAGTACCTGGTTCACTCTTTTCTCGAATGATTCCATCATTGTTCGCCTTGGTTCAGCTTCTAACTACTTCTCTTGAGCAACTTTAATAAGTTCTTTGACTTTGATTTTTGCATTAGAGATAGTTTCATGAATTTTCTCCATAGTTGAAGCATTAACAATTGTATCTCCTATTCCACTGCTAAATGCTTGCTGAAGAAGCCAATAATGATGAAGCCAGTAAGAATGTGTTAAACCAGGATAAACGATGAATAAATTGCTTTTCTTTCTTCTGTCTTCTTCAATTAATACACTCTATTCTATGAAATTTTATTTTCTACGTATAGTTAAAGCTATATCTTATACTATTTAAATGCTAACATTCAATGATGAAAACTACTAATTGACTTATGGAGGAAATAAACCATTCACATGATAAGAAAAAATGATCTATCATCATGCTTACATGTAGGATGTTAATTATCACCTTATCATCTTGTATCTCTTAATCACCATCTCAATTTGTCTGCATCTGTTACACATAAAAAATATTTAACCAATATAATTGATTAACTTAACAAAGTTAATTAAATAAAAGAACAATTGATGAAGTTACATGCTAGAATATCATTCATCTATATTGAATTGAATGCATATACTTACAATTTTCAGTGGAGAACCTTAATAACATATGTTAGAATGCTGGAGATGTGTGCTTCTACTTTTGTTTTGGATCTCATTCTCAAAGAAACTATTTGTAAGGCAATATGAGATTATGGATCCATTTTAATATGTAGATGCTTCAACAAAGGAATATTAAAGGGTGGAGTAGTTAATATTTCCCGAAGTGTACATCTCATTACCAAAACCTTCTAATGCTTTGCCTAATACAAATCCATGTCTACAGAACTCCTTCGGCTGAAGTGCTTGAACTCTTATAGCACCTGAAAATCGCCATTAGCAATTCCTTAATCATCCAAAACATATAACAATTTTCCATCAACTTGATTCGAGATTCAAACTTCTAAACTCTGTTCATGATTTCAAACAAGAAGCTTTAATTTTTTAAAACAGAATTATATATTACATTTAAAAACTACTTAATAGCACTATAAATAACAACTTAAAATATGTAAAAAGCATACAAAGAAATTCCGAGAAAAGAGCAACCTGTTTGACTCTCAAAATTCTAACGGGGTCAAATAAATTAGTACGGAGCTAATAGGTGACAATAAAAATGACATGAAATGTAGTAATTTAGCAGTAGTACTACCATTAGTAGCTTCAAATCCACGACTAAAAACTTGTTCCATTTCCTCCACAGTTGCGCATGTTTTTGAGTGGTTGAGCATTGTGATGATTTATATCAGTTGGTTTATCATCATCAACATTTTCTACTTTTTCAGAGGTGATTACTGGGAGATGAATTGACAGATCGACGAACCTAAAACTAACGAACAACAGTCCAATGACAGTGACAGCTACAATGCCGACGAGCGCCTGGTGGAGAGAGAATGGCCTCCGATTAGATCCTACGTGAAACCTCATTTCCTTCTTCACCCTCTTAATATTTCTCTCCCCTGGCCAGTTTTTTAGCTTTTCACTGTGAACCTAGGATCCAATCTTCCCTTTTTTATATCTGTAATGTTTTAATTAATATAGAAGGTGAAATGCTGTAACATATGTAACAGTCAGTCCTCCTTATTAGGACTTTTCTCTAATAAATGTGTGTATTATCTTAATTTTTTTAACAAAAAATGAGTAAAATTTTTCAAAAAAATGAGAAAAAAATGCTAATGCTGGCCTCTTAGACATGCCACATCAGCATGGTCTTATTTCTCATATATATATATATATATATATATATGTCTGAATAATTTTCTTCTTATCACGCATGTCTCACTGACACAATCAGTTATTATCCAAGCGTTAGAATGTGATTCTATGGAGCCAACTATTATCTTTTGGTATCATTTGTTATATCCTTAGTGGTAATATCAATCATGTCCTTCTCAAACCTCTATTCAGTAATAATTTTCTAGTCTTAATATTCAGTTGGTGAAGTTTAATTGAATAGGATTTTCCTTCCTTAAAAGGACTCATTAGCATCATATTAGTTTCTCCACACATTAAAAGAGCTTTTTAAGTGTTGAACCTTTGATCCCATGACAAACTAATTACACTTCTATAATGAAACTACGACACTTTCATGATGAACCTACAATACTTTCGTACACGATATATTAGTTTTTTCATGATTTTTTCAGGGCTATTTTATTACAAAAAGTCGAAATTGATAATATCATCTCTAGAGAATTCATATTAAAATCCAAAATATTCTCCAACTTCAAAACTTAAGCGAAACATCTTCTCTATGTTAGCCAACCTGAAATTATTTTATCTGCTATTTAGGCTATGAAAAGAATCAAGTTAGTGAATAAAAATGTCAATGTCAATACATAACATATGCAATTATCAACGAAGAAAAAGATGCATCAATGGAAATACAATGATATTAACTGAAAACACACATATTTAAATTAATAATAAATGACATTCTAATCTCATAAATAATACCAATGTACACTAAAATGCAACGAATACAAAGGCATTTACAAAAAAAATGCACTAAAGGTTAGAAAAAATTAGCGAAATTTGAGAAGCATACCTTGAAGATTTCTTTGATTTTGGTGTTTTTCTCTCCTTCTCTATATAAAGACTTTTAAATTCAAAAGAAACTAAAAGTGGTTAAATTTTACTCAAATTAAAAAAAAACCTCCCATATATTCACGTATAAAAAAAACTCCCAAATATTAGTATTTGACAAATTATCAATGGAAAGCATTTTAGGAGTTTGTACATAACAACACTTTGGTTAAACAAAACTTTCCAAATATTTACATAGAGTTCATGAGTTATGCTAGTATAAAATAGAAAATATAATAATATTTTGATAGTATTTGACAAATTATTAAATCTCCAGAGTGAATTGAATGTTTGATTTGTTAGCATCTATGTCAAAAAGCTCCAGATTCCTCAGTAAGTCAATTTCATCAACGATACATTTGATTAGAGACGTTGTCCTAGTCTTTATGGTTCCAAAATGTAGTTGTGGAAATTTTAGTATCCCATTTGAACATTCCAACATCATCTTGTATCAAGCCTATGTTGTTTGGACAATTAAAACAGAGTCATTAGGTGTATGTCAAATTATTCAAGTAGTGTATTTTCGAAGAAGTTAATACGGGTGAGGCAACATTCCAGAAAAGTCTGAGCAACTTATTAATAATGCTCAACTTACACCATTATTTCAATGGAAGATGGTCGTCCTCAATATACCCAACAAGATTCGGGGTCGAATTCATAAGGAGTGTAAACTACTTTTTGGTACCTATGTGTGTTGAGCGTTAACTATGTGTTAACCCATAATGCGAAACTAAAATCAAACATGAATGTAAAATGGGGGGAGGGGGGGTTGGTGTAAATCTATGTTAAAAAAAATCATACACTAACACTAATAAGAGGTTGAACAAGTGATAAGTGAATCAAATTAAGAGAAACCTTGGGGTTATGCTATCTTTGGGGTTAGTCATGTATGGTAATCAAGAGTTAGTTCAAATTTTAGTTAAGGGTTTGGGTAAGATAGATTTTGGTTATCAGTGTTAGTCTTTCAACAAAACACCAAATTTCACTCATGAATTCTTTCGAATACCTCATGAGCATGACAAATCCATCAATCCAATACCTCATACTAGCATCCTAATTTCTAAGATGATGCTTATAATCATTGCCAATCCAATAACATCCCTATTTCTAAGATAATACCATGAGAGAAGATAATTTGAATTATAGTTCACAATTACTCATTACAGATATCTCTCTTTCAAGGATGATATGGGATCCAAGACAATTGGGACTTTCACCCACAATTTTCAATCAAAACTAGAGTAATAGCAAAACCCAACATCCTTAACTAGTTATTTGGACATTAACCCCCACACAATATTAACCACCTATTTAGACATAACCCCAAGATAAGAATTTGGTTACTCATGAAGCTAAAGAGAGGAGATATACCCAAGTTGGCATTCAATTCATCCATTTAAAAGCAAAGCAAGATCAAATCCAAACTTCAATTTCAAATTACCACTAAAGTTCCATTAAAAAAATTACTAACAATTATTCTTTCCTCAATATGGAATGTTTTTTTTCTACCCACAATTGGAAAATTAGTTCAAAGCTGATGAAAATGTGCAAGGGTTTTTCCCTTTTTAAGTTTTGGGATTCAGCTGCATAAAATTACAATTTTGCCCTTGAAAATTCCCGATCAATCGCGATTGCCATCTCCTGGTCGCGATTGCGTGGCATCTTAGTGCGATCGCCCTATTCTAACTTTTATTGACTGACCGTGATTGTGATTCTCAGGCTGCACGGTACTTGAGAGTCGTTTGATCTTTATCTCCTGCTCCTTTTTGCCCACTTTTGTTCTCTTCTAGCTTGATCTCAACTTTTCATCATATTCCCTACAAGATCACAAAAACTGAACATTAATGCATTTAAATGGAGGATTAGTCTCATTTACACAATTAAATTATTTTAGTATGTAAGAATTTAGATATAAATGAGTTTACCACTCATCAACACCCCCAACTTAAAACTTTGTTTGTCCTCAAGACTCACTACTCTGTACTCAATGAGACTAATCAACTTATAAGCCCACTCTTACAACTAAATGATTACAATGATTCCAAACTTGATTAGCACCACCAATTAGCCCTCAAGCATGGGAAAAACTATTTGTGCAACTCCCCTCAAAATCAATCACACTTTCAAAGATGCAAAAGACTTTTAAGAACAATCAAGTAACAACTACTAACTCTCTAGAAGTGACTCTCTATCAATAGCGATACAACTATACTCCTTTACCTTATTTTTGAAATATGAAAACTTCACCAACCTCAATTAGTTTACATGCCCCCTCACGAAGGAAAGTCCCAATACAACAAATTTCAACCATACAAAAAGGGACATATATGCAAGCACTCACACTCACAAAGAATCTCTTAATGCAAACAAGTATTATGTCATATGCTTTCCCTTATTTTCAATCGCCATTAACTCAAAGATACTTGGTTGGAGATCTCGAAGGACTTTAAGCTTGTAATGAAGTCTAGGGGAAGGGTAGGATAAACCTTTGGGATAAAAGTGACTACACCCTCTTTGAACTCCACATAAGACACTATTAAATCAAACTTTGGGTCATGGGCCACTTCTTTCATTCTTAATTTACTCATGTGCCTACTTTTACCACATTGACTCACCCATTAATCAAAAATATTTTCTTTTCATTTCTTCCCTTTGCACAATCATTTTTTTCTTTCCCTTGTTGAATCTTTTCGTATTCTTAAGTATTTGTTCTAACTTTAAGCTTTTAGGCAATCTCTTATAATACCGTGGCCCAAGATCACCTCTTCCAAGATTTACCACCACCAACTTAAGCTTTTAGGCTCAAGTTGCATCTTCAAGTTCAAGAAGGGTGGGGTTCAAACAAGGGATAAAGTTTGAAGGGTCCAAAGCTTATAATGCGGTTGCAAAAGAAAGGTCCAAAGGCTCAAAAGGGGATACTAGGGATTCCATTCTAGGATGGGTAGGTTTTTTAGGCTAAAGTGGTTTTTCATGATTACAAAGAAGGCCTAAGACCATTCCTCCAACCATGTGTAATTAAGATTTGCTTTGAAAGACCAACGGGGCAAGTTCTAGATGATACAATTACACATGAGAATAAATCAACTAAATTCTCTTCACATGGCATACAAACATTTCAAGGATGACCAATTGCATTTTCTACTAGAGACAAAAGGAGTTATTTACAATACACTACCTACTAAAGAATTTAGATTAATAAAAGAGGATAAAGAATTGTTACGCAATTATTCACGTCCACGTTCTTGATTTACACAAAAAAATATGGATGAAGGGGAGTGCTCGTTTTGCATTACACCACATAATATGGCTATCGTTAGTATAAAATCAAGCCGTAATCTCACATTTTGGCTCTCGCAAAGGCAAACCATATGGCTACTCAAACTTCACCATAGGAATAATGACAATCCCAAATCTATAATGCCACGGGTACTCATACATCCCATGCATCTATGACTCAAATCCCCAACACGACAATTTTCCCTTAAGAATGTCGTCACTCAATCTATCATAGGAAAAGGTTCATCCAACATCATTATTCAAAGAAATAAAAATCTGCAAATGAAAAATAAAAGTGACTAATCCACAAAATGTATGCACCATCAGGGCACCTAATATTACAACCCATATTAACTTAAATTATCCATAACAAATAAAGATCAAATCGTCTGAATAAAAATAAAAACATCCAAATAAGCATCCAAAATAATATTGACCCATAAATCACAAATATGAAATAAATATGAATACGGGCATCCCCAACTAAAATCTTGTAGTGTCCTCACTGCATAATTATGAAAGCATAGAAAGAGTTTAAGGGGCTCCCTAAAACTGTATCAAGCACTGCCATCACTAGTTGTCGCCTCATTATCATCATCAGTCTGTGGATCATCATTCTCAGACCACGGAGCTGGGACCTTATCATCAGTATCTGCTCTAGAGGAAGGAAGTCTATATTTGGGCTTTAGGACCTTCCACAAGACCTTAACCCCTTTCTACATACGGGTGAAAAATTCTTCTTCTCCATTCTCCTCATCCTATCATGAGAATCCTGTATCTCCCGATATGAGTATGCCAAGGAAGAGTAGGCTTGATCAAGTATGGAGATGGTGGATCCCTGCTTCTTCTGATCCACTGAAACCTCTCATAGTTAGTCTGTGCAACATAGGAGTGAAGAGTGGTAGAAAGCTCTTCTGGCCCCATGAAAAACCCAGACATAAGCTCCCGTATTGCTATCATCACACTCGGGATCTCCTCAAATGACCCAGCTGCAGATGGATGACAAGGGTTGATGTCATCATCCACCGACTTACCCAAGTCGATCTTTCTTTTTTTCTCTTTGAAAGAGCACCCTTGCCATGTATTTTCAATGGGTAAATGGGTGTCTTTGGGGATATCCAGTTGTCCTCCTGGTACTACTCAACCTCCACTCTCTTGCATAATTTGGTGATCAAGAATGGAAACAGGAGCATTGGTCCATCTCTATTCTTGTAATGCTTGATGTCGGAGAGCTTAAATTGATAAACATTTAAAGAAATGTTGTCTAAGAGGCAAGCTACCATTTGAGCTTGCATAATCAGGATATAGGTCATATTGGTGCTCAGTGAAACACGGCTACAGATGATAGTCAACCAGATCTGAGCCTCAGCAGCGAACTCATTCCAAGTTATCCCCATTTTCATTGCAGCCCATGTGACTTTCTTTATCGGGCACAGTTTCTCAGCTAACCAGCTTTCTGGGGCACAGTCCTTTCCCTGAAATGCTATAATATTTCTGCGTTCAATATCCCATAGACTTTATTGATCTGCTCGGCCCCGAAATAAACTACTTTGCCCTGGATTCTCATAGCTGGTTCAAAGATGTTCACTACATTGAGATTAGTGTAGAATTCCCTGACCCATTTCTCATTGGCCCAGCATGAATCCAAGGTGAAATATCTCCAACCTGTGTCTATCAAACTCTCATAGAATGTCGGGAGTTTTTCAGGCAACTGCTTCATTTATATACCCCACTCAAGGAACAACTTTCTTTTGGCGAGGTCCTTATAATAGACTATCTAACACTCAGCGGCCATGAAGTGGGTTTGATTGTAGTTTTCCATTTGTAGCTTTAAGTACCTGAAATCAACACAAAGCATTAACAATCCATATTATCATGTGAAAACAATGTTATGTGACTTAGTTAAGCTAAAGAAATGGTTCCCGATTTAAATTTGGACTTAAAATGAGAATTTAGGATTTTGGACATATCCACCATACAACCCTCAGATTCTGCGATCGCGAGCCATTGGACCACGATCACGTTATCGTGATCGCACCCTTAGGACCGCGATGCAGTACCTGAGGTTGTTGGCCTAATATAATTTCAACTATAACAAGCCAAATTTTTACACCAATTTGTGTTCCTAATAAGTAAATGACACTAAGAACATAAAACACAAGACCTAAACACTTAATTATTCCTCTTAAACATGGAATAACCATTAAGGAACTCATTTGGGCATTTTACGGAACACTTGGTGTGCACCTACAATTCATCCTCATTTTGAACAGTTTAAGGTACTCAAGACTTCCCCAATGAGGTTCACACCACTACAGCTACCACCACATTAAACAATAGCAATTTAAACACGCATTAAGCACACAAATTTTAGATTTAGGTCATTGTCCTAAATATGTATTCTAAGGCCCAAATTAACATTAAAGAGGAGATTAGAGGAACATGTCGGATATTAGGTTGCAAAAGCGAATGCCTAGAACTTAAGAGCCTCTTAATAATGATGCAAATGGATGAATTTTTGGGTGTTTTGATGGTGAAATGGTGTGGGAACCTTTTGGAAGACAACTCCCATTTTATAACAACTCTTTCCAAAATCATGGTCAAGCAATCATGATCACAGTCACACAAGGATAGTGACCACCATTAGCTTACCGCGATCGCTGGACCTGAGGCTCAATTCTGGAAAAACTTAGTCTTAGGATCGTGATCGTGATCGTGTGACCGAGATCGGGACACCTGAGACCAATTTCATTTCCCCTGTTTTCAATCATCCCACACCAATTCAATTACACTTAACATATTACCTTTCAATTTCTCAAATGCATCTTTAGAGTGCCACAATTTCATGGATTCATAAAAAATAAACACAAAAACTATCTTAACAATTAAAATGCAAATGATACGGACCAATTTAATGGCAATGATAGGTTGTCTCCCATCCAGCGCCTAATTTAATATTGTGGCGCGATGTCCATCAATCTTCAAGTTGGATCCTTGAGATAAAGTGACCCAATATCCACTCCTTCATCCACAATATTGATCACAGAAACCACTTGTAGCGCTATTGGTTCTTTTGTGACTTTGCACATACTGAAAGAGACTTCATCATCATGCATCCAAAATTTTATTTCTCCATACTTTATATCAACTATGGCTATTTTAGTTGCTAAAAATGGTCTCCGTAGTATGATTCGTATCTCATGATCGATATCAGTATCAAGAACTACAAAATTCATCGAGAGGATGAACCGGTCAACCTTAACCAACACATCACCCAATATGCCCACCATTTTTATTGAACGGGGTGCCATCAAGAGTCTCATGGTGGTGCGTGTGGGGGATACCAACCTTAGCCTTTGAAATATGACATATGGCATCAAGTTGATACTAGCCCCAAGGTCACACAATGCCTTTCCAAATTTATGTATCCCGATGGTGCAAGGAATTATAAATGCACCCGAGTCTTTTTTTTTCTCCGCTATGTCATTTGACATGATAACGCTACAATTATGGGTCACTTCAATAGTCTCACCATCCACAAGTCTCTTCTTTGATATCAAGTTTTTCATTGATTTAGCTTACCCCGAGATCTCTTTAAGAGCTATTTGTAATGGAATATTTATTGAGAGGTTGCTAAGATTTGCAAGAAACTTTTTGAGCTTGACATTGTCATTTTTCTTCTTCAACCTTTGTGGAAAGGGTAGAGGAATTTTCATTGGTGGCAATGGAACGCTTTGAGTTTATTCCCCATTTTCTTGTCACTATTAATCATTTTAGGAGTTTCCTCTGCATCACCATTCTTTTCAACTATCATTGGTTCCTGATTACCCTCTTCAAGATAGTTTGAAGTACCATCACTTGACAATTTGAATTGCATTCTCTTCGCATTTATTTGGTCATCAAGATACTTTTCATCACCTCAACCACATGCTCACCAAGATTTCTACCACTTCTCAAAATTATGGCCATAATTGGGCATCATTCTTTGGATTTGCCACTGTGTCACTAGGTAGGCCTTAATTTGGTCTAGTAGGCCTTAATTTGGTCTAACATTGAGTTGGGTTAAAATTTGCCCCACTTGTGTCTCAAATTGCTTGATGTAAGCCGAATATGGAATGACCATTTAGTTAAGTTTAGAAAATTTGCTTTTTATCTCTCTTACCATTTTGTCAGTACCTTCAATACGCATCAAAATTCGAGCAAGCACATCCTTGGTTTTAAATTTTTTCGGGTCCACCAAGCTTGATTTATTTTCCTAGATACGATTGTAAGGGGATACATATATTTCATAACTTCTCTCATTGTCCGTTCAATCTCGGTCTATATTTCTTTCTCTATAACACCAATCACGATCTCAGTCTTGATCGTTCCAACCTTGAATCCTACCTTACCTTTGGTAGGCGGGGCGGGAACCCCCTAGATGATTTTCTAAAAACCATATCTCTTTATCGAGTGCCTTAGCCTCATCCTTATCATAACTTTTGGCACCTTTAGAAGCAACGACATTGATAGCTTTTATAGGTCCTCCGATCACGTGTTTAGTAAGAAGATCCAATTGGGTCATCACCTTGGCCATATTTTCATCCCTTTGTTCGTCCTTCTTTCTTTGCTCTTTGTTGACATAAGATACGGTGGGGGTCCTATGGCCACTTCGGAGTCCTGGATGTGCCATCCCTGGTTTTACTTAGTGACTTGCTCAAGTAGATTTGTCATGACACCATATGACAACTTCACAAGAGAACCTGTCGATGCATTATCCAACACCGTCTTATTTAGTTAGTCCAATGCCCTATAAAATATTTAGAGGAGCATCTTTTTTGGGACTTTATGGTTAGGGAATTGCATCAACTTGTCATTAAAGCGTTGCCACACCTCATATAAAGGCGCACCACTAAGTTGACGAAAATTTGTGATTTCGTCTCTTAGTTGTAGCATTTTAGATGGGAAAATATTGATCCAAAAATTCCTCCCTAAGTTTGACCCAAGATGTAATAGACCCCGTGGGTAGAGATCTCCCCGTTAAGGAGAACGGGAAAAGCCTCAATCGAATGGACTCTTGAGTAATATGGACGATATTAAATGGGGAACACACCTCAATAAAGTTTTTCAAATATAGATTTGCATCTTCATATGCTTGGCCCCCGAATAGACCTTAATTTGTAATACGTGGAGCATCACACTAGTGACATGGAATACCCCATTTTCCTCGGCTGGTGGAATGGAGATTGTACTTGCACGCCCCACATCATTAAGATGATCCTCATCTTTGAGGTGTCCATAAAATGAGCCTTCATTGCTCCCATTGTGACTCATGGTGTCGTTATTACTATGATAATCACCTAACAAAAGAATAAGAACAACAAAAAAAGTAATAAAATCACTACGAGTAACCCACGTTCACTAACAACACCACGCTAGTGAAAACTAAGCATCACTTTCCGACAACGGTGCCATTTTTGATAGCACTCAACTTACACCATTATTTTGATACAATGTGGTCACCCTCAATATATAACCAACAAGATTCGGGGTCGAATTCACAAGCAGTGTAAACTAGTTTTCGATACTTATGTGTGTTGAGAGTTAACTATGTGTTAACCCGTAATGCAACTAAAATCAAACATGAACGTAAAATGGGGGATTTGGTGTAAATTCGTGTTAAACAAAATCATGCACTAACACTAATAAGAGGTTGAACAAGTTAAAAGTGAATCAAATTAAGAGAAACCTTGGGGTTAAGCTATCTTAGGGGTTAGTCATGTATAGGTAATCAAGAGTTAGTCCAAATTTTAGTTAAGGGTTTGGGTAGGCAAGATTTTGGTTATTAGTGTTAGTCTTTCAACAAAACACTAAATTTCACTCTTGGATTCTTTCGAATATCTCATGAGCATGACAAATTCATCAATCCAGTACCTCATACTAGCATCCTTATTTCTAAGATGATGCTTATGAACATAGTCAATCCAATAACATCCCTATTTCTAAGATAATGTCATGAGAGAAGCAAATTCAAATTGTAGTTCACAATTACTCATCACCCATATCCCTCTTTTAATGATGATATGGGATCCAAGATAATTGGGATTTTCTCCCACAATTTTCAATTCAAAGCTAGTGTAATAGCAAAACCCAACATCCTTAACTAGTTATTTGGACTAACAATTAATTCCCACACAATATTAACCACCAAATTAGATATAACCCCAAGATAAGAATTTAGCTACTCATGAAACTAAAAAGAAGAGATATGCCCAAGTTGGTATTCAATGCATCCATTGAAAAACAAAGCAAGATCAAATCCAAACTTCAATTTCAAATTACAGCTAAAAATCCTTTGAAAAAATTACTAACAATTGTTCTTTCCTCAATATGGAATGTTTTCTTCTACCCACAATTGGAAAATTAGTTCAAAGATGATGAAAATGTGAAAGGGTTTTGCCCTTTTTAAGTTTTGGGATTCAGCTGCATGAAATTACAATTATGCCCTTTAAAATTCCCAACCAATTGCGATCGCCATTTCCTGGTCGTGATCGCGTGGCATCTTGGTGTGATCGCCCTATGCTGACTTTTATTGACTGACCGCGATCGCGACTCTCTGGTCGTGATCGCGTGGCATCTTGGTGTGATCGCCCTATGCTGACTTTTATTGACTGACCGCGATCGCGACTCTCTGGTCGTGATCGCGGTACCTGAGAGTCGTCCAATCTTCAGCTCCTGCTCCTTTTTGACCACTTTTCTTCTCTTCCAGCTTGATCTCAACTCATTTTCATCATATTCCCTACAAGATCACAAAAACTGGACATTAATGCATTTAAATGGAGGATTAGTCTCATTTACACAATTAAATCACTGTAATGTGCAAGAATTTGGATATAATTAAGTGGAAATTTTTTCACTCATCACCTATCATCAAGAAAACTTTAAAAGGGAATATCATACTTGATGCTCCTTAGTTGCTATCATCACTTTAAGCAAAAGCCAAAATATTTCTCCTATATAGCCTCCGGGAGTAGAACCTGAGTTAGAGAATTACGATGATTTATTCAAAAAAAGGAGTTCTTCATAGAATTCATAAATTTCCGTTATCCGTCACTCCTTCATGATTGCTCGAGATTCCAACCAATATCCACTTAATAAGGCACAAGTCCTTACTTCATTGAGTAACATTCTTCACAACAACAACAACAATAACAAACCTAGTGTATTCCCACAAAGTAGGGTCTGGGGAGGGGAAGATGTACGCAGTCCATATCGCTACCTCCGAAGAAGTAGAGAGGCTATTTCTGATAGACCCCCGGCTCAGGATAAAAAATAGTAAACAAGGGGATGTATGACATAGCAGAAAGGGCATAAAAAATAATAAAATATTAATCAAAGAAATACAAAATACGAGCGATAAGGTAACATGAAATAAGAAAATAGGAACTAAGAAATTATGAATGGGGCACCCATCTAGAAGTAACAAACACTCACAAACCAAATAAACCTATGTACACAGTCCTAAGGTTGCTAACTCAGCTACACAAGATCCCTCCCGATGGCTTGCTACAACCCACACCCTCCCGCTATCCTTCAACCCTTATTCGCGACCTCCATACCTTCTTATCTAGGGTCATGTTCTCAGTAAGCTGTAGATACTCCATGTTATGTATAATCACCTCCCTCCAGTATTTCTTCAGCCTACCTCTACTCATCCTGAAGCCATCCAATGCAAGCCTCTCACACCTACGAACTAGGGTATTTGCATCCCTCCTCGTTACATGCCCAAACCATCTCAGTCTTTCTTCCCTCATCTTGTCCTCCACCGAAGACACTCCCATCTTCTCCCGGATAATCTCATTCCTAACCCTGTCCCCTCTGGTAAGCCCACACATTCAATGCAACATCCTCATTTCTTCTACCTTCAATTTTTGGATGTGGGAGTGCTTGACTGACCAACACTCTGCTCCATACAATATAGCCAGACGGACTGCCACTTTATAGAATTTGCCTTTAAGCTTAAGGGGAACCTTCTTATGACACAACACTCTCGAGGCGAGCCTTCACTTCATCCAACCTGCTCCAATACGGTTAGCGACATCCCCATCATTCCCCTGAATTATAAACCCAAGATACTTAAAACTATCCTTCTTACAAATATCCTGGAGTCCAACCTCACCACCACATCGTCCTCCTGCCCTAAGTTACTAAACTTGTATTCTAAATACTCCGTCTTGGACCTACTCAACCTGAACCCCTTAGTCTCAAGGGTTTGCCTCCAAACATCCAATTTGTCATTCACGCCCCTCCGAGTCTCATCAATGAGCACTATATCATCCGCTAATAACATCCACTAAGGCACCTCGCCTTGAATACTCCGCGTCAACACATCCATCACCAACGCAAATAGAGACGGACTAAGAGTCGATCCCTGGTGCAACCCTGGCGCGACCAAAAAATACTCTGAGTCTCCTCACGCCGTCCTCACTCTGGTTTTCCCTCCATCGTACATATCCTTAATAGCTTTAATGTATGCTACTGGGACCTCTCTCACCTCTAAGCATCTCCAAAAAACCTCTCTCAGGACTTTATCATACGCCTTTTCCAGGTTGATAAACACCAAGTGTAAGTCCCTCTTCCTTTCTCTAAATTGCTCCACCAATCTCCTCACCAAGTAGATTGACTCTATCGTCGAGCGACCTGGCATAAATCTAAACCAATTCTCCGAAATGGACACGACCCTCCTCAATCTCCGCCAACCACTCTCTCTCAAATCTTCATAGTGTGACTCAACAGCTTAATACTTCTATAGTTGTTGCAACTCTGAATGTCACCCTTGTTTTTATATAACAGAATCAGCGTACTCAATCTCCAAGCCTCAGGCATTCCTGCAGTCTTAAAAATGTCATTAAATAAATCCGTCAACCACCTTAGACCTGCCCCACCAGCATACTTCCAAAAATCTACCGGAATCTCGTCCGGCCCCGTCGCCCTACCCATCCGCATCCTACGAATAGCCTCTTTGACCTCCTCAACCTTAAAATGCCTACAGTAGTTGAAATCACGGCCCTCCTCTGAGTGCTCCAGTTTCCCTAACTCACTACCTCTGTCCCCCTCCTCATTCAAAAGACTATGAAAGTACTCCTGCCATCTCTTCTTAATATGAACATCCTCCACCAGAACACTACCATCTTCCCCTTAATGAACTTCACTTGATCTAGGTCATGACCCTTCCGCTCCCTAGCTTTAGCAAGCCTAAACAACCTTTTTTCTCCTCTAACCCTGCATACAAGCTCTCAAATGTTATTGACTTAGCAGCTGAAACTGCTAACTTAGCCTCCTTCCTAGCTACCTTGTAAACCTCTCTATTCACTCATTTCTCATCTTCATCTTTACTCTTAATCAACTTAGCATACACCCCTTTCTTAATCTCCATTTTCTTCTTTACTTCTTCATTTCACCACCAGTCCCCCTTATGCCGACCTACCCGACCCCTTGAAACACCCAACACTTTCTAGCAGTCTCTGTGTTGCAGCTGGCAGCCCTATCCCACATAACATCCATGCCCCCTGCCCTTCTACGCCCCTATACCCGCCATCTTTTCCCCTATCTCCAGTACACTAACTGGCGTCAAGCTATCCCACTTAATTCTAGGTCGATCCTCCCCGACCCTTCTCTTCTTGATAGACAAGTCCATCACTAGAGGCCTGTGCTGGGTCGAGAGGTGCTCACTTGGAGTGACCTTACAGTCCTTACATAACACCTTATCCCCCTTCCTAAGAAGCAGGAAGCCAATTTGAGTCTTGGGTACCGCGCTTCGGAAGGCAATGAAGTGATCCTCCATCTTCGAGAAGCTCGAATTCACTACTACCAGCCCAAAGGCCCTTGCAAAATCCAACAAGGCAGCTCTCTCTCCATTTCTAACATCAAAGCTAAAACCACCATGCACATCATCATAGCCTCCCGGTAAGACCCCAATGTGCCCATTAAAGTCCCCTGCTATAACGATCTTCTCCGAGCTAGGCACGCTTCTCACCACCTCGTCCAAAACCTCCCAAAATCTTGCCTTTACCTCCTTTTCCAAGCCTATCTGTGGTGTATAAACACTACACACATGCAACGAAAAACCCCCAATGACCAACTTAATCTTCATCAGCCTATCACTGACCCTCTTAACCTCCACTACCTGTCATCTAAGCTCCTCATCCACTAAGATGCCGACTCTATTCCGACGCCTCTCACTCTCTGAGTACCAAAGCTTGTACCCATCCACATCCCTAGCCTTAGATCCTACCCACCTAGTCTCCTGAACACACGCAATATTAATCCTCCTCTTCTTAAGAATCTTCACCAACTCTATAGACTTACCCTGAAGGGTCCTAATGTTCCAAGACCCTACCCTCAACCTATCTTCTCTCGTCTCTCGCCTTCCCCTCACACCCCTTCCCGACCCAGCCCTAACGCCCGACCTATACCCCCTACCCACCACTGCCCTTTCCTTCTCACCCCTCCCACCATAGCCCTCACCCCATCCCTCCCGGACATTACCCTATTCCACCATTGGCCCCTTAAGCCACTACTAAAACACCAAAACAAAGCCCCAAACTGACACCCAACAGACAAATCAACCTTATGAAAATAGTAAGAAAAGGCACGCACAAAGTACACTATCCAAAATAGCAGCTAGAACAACACGAAAATATACTCACAAAAAATAGGAAATAAGAACAGAAAGGAACAAGAAACAAGAAACAAATCGGAGACAAATAAGAAATAAACAAGAGAAAAACAGGAAACAAACTAGTTCAAAGTAGGAAATAAGAATAGTCACCAATATTCTCACAAGAAACAGGATATAAGAACAGAAAGAAACAAGAAACAAGAAACAAGAAACAAACAGGAGACAAACAAGAAACAAGAAACAAACAAGAAGGAAACAGGAAACAAATTAGTTCAAAGAGACCAAACTATAGGAAGTGACTAGATATCAAGGAATAGATGTCACCAGTACGCCTGTGCGCTGCTGGTTTCCGTCAAATTTTGATGTCGAAATAAAGTCGCCGGAAAAAAATCGTTGGTGCTTCGCTGGAATGTCGTCGGAGCATCTTCAGGGTGTTGCCGCTGGACACCTACTGATGTCTTCCGACATGTTTGACCGCTGCTGCTCAGCTTGATCGTCACCGGAGTCGAGCCGGTGGGGGGTTAACCTTACCTATTGCCAGCGCGACTACACCATCGCCGGCGTCAGAGTCTGCCGGTCAGATGAAGTTGGCGTTACGGTGAAACGTTAGGGTGAACGTTGAGGGTGTAACGTTAAAAAAAAATATGAACGTTCGTTTCAAAGAAAATTAATCATTTTAAAAAAGTTACTTAGAGGATAGACTATTATAGAGAAGTCTCATTGAGTAACATTCTTATAGTAAAAAAGTATGCATAAACCCAAAAATGTTGAAATCAAAATAACATGACATTATGCGAAAAACAATAATTACAAACATAATATCTAATGATTTGATCAAATAACATACATATAGAAAAAATCAAAATTAAAAACACAAAAATTATTGAGAGGATAATATCTTCTTGACGACTATATTATTTGTTGGAAGCACAAATGCCTCAATTTATAAAGTTTAAAATTTTTCCTAAAAAAATCAAATATGAAAAAAAACTTTTTCATTAAGAAAACTTATTCTATATAATTTTAATTATAATAAAAAAATCATAGCAGCCACACAACAAAAAAAGGACTCCTGACTTTTTTTTTTATTATTTAAAAAAAAAGAACAATGAGTACTCAAAATTCAATCTAAAAGTAACTAGTAGTGGTAGACCAACTAAAGTGATTAGTCGTATTTAGAGTTATATTAGGATACCACAATCATAAAAGACAAACCGATTCGTCCTTTTTCTTCCATAAGTATATTAGAACTAAGAGTGTACAGACCAAATCGTCAAGTCAAACCAAACTGAAGAACCAAACCAAACTGAGGGAAAAAAAACGACTTATGGTTTGGTTTGGTTTGGTTGGTTTGGCGTTTGAAAAAAAAAACGACCATTTTTTATTTGGATTGGCGTTAACCAAAAAAAAGTCAAACCGAACCCAAATCAAACCGACATAATATATATATATGTGTGTGTGTGTGTGTGTATGTATTTATATATGTGTATATATATATGTATATATATATGTATGTATGTATGTATGTATATATATTCATGTATGTATGTATATATATATTCATGTATGTATGTATATATATATGTATGTACATACACATATACATAAATGTATATATATGTATGTATATATATATATGCATATATATAATTTAAATTTTTATACATAAAATATTAATTATAATCTACTTTTTAAATAATTTTTCAATTAGTTTTATTAATTTTCAATATTTAGAAAGTAGTTGTTTGTGTGTGTGTGTGTATATATATATGTATGTATGTATATATATATATGTATGTACATACACATATACATAAATGCATATATATATATATATATATATATGCATATATATAATTTAACTTTTTATACATAAAATATTAATTATAATCTACTTTTTAAATACTTTTTCAATTAGTTTTATTAATTTTCAATATTTAGAAAGTAGATGTGTGTGTGTGTGTGTGTATATATTTGGGCATTTAAGTTGTAATATCTGTCCATTAATTGCTAATAAAATGATTCAAAACCCAATATAAACTTAAAACCAAAACTTTTCATTCTTCAACTTACTTTTTAGTTTCAAGAGAGTTTTTCGCTTCTCAATTTTTCATAATCATGGTTTTTCATTAACATATGAGTAAAAACATACTTGATCAAGCCTTCAATCACAATATAATTATAAAAAATAAAGATTATAGAAAAAAATCAAAAAAATCAAAAAAATCGAAAGAACCGACTAAAACCTAAACTGAAAAAACTGATTTTAAGTTGGTTTGATTTGGTTTATAGTTTTAATAAACCGACATAATTGGTTTGGGTTTTTTCAATAAAAAATCAAACCAACCCGACCTATGTACACCCCTAATTAGAACGTAACATATTTGATTTGTATTAGGATACAATTTAATTATTTTTAAAATAAATTAAGAAAAACAATGATTAGAATTCTTAAACTAATGCAAAAAATATTAGTTATCATTAATTTTGATGACTTTTAATAAGGAAAAGTTTTACCATAAATATATTTAATTAATTTTTAACTCTTAAATATTTAGAAAAAATAGTGAAAAGACGATTTTGTCTAAAGCAAAAAAATTTAATGAAGGAAAAAAGTTCAAACTATATTTCTAAGACCCTTCACCACTTTTAATATTATATATATATATATATATATATATATTATGTAAATTATATAGATCATAGATATTAGTATTTACCTAAAATACTAACTAAGGGCTCATTTGTTTGCACTTAATGGAGGTCTGAATCTGAATGCTTCAGACTTCAGACTATTAAGCGCATTTATTTCTTATTAAGATTTTAGCACTTAATAAGTCTGAATAGGTCTTAATCATTCAGATCTAGAATCAAGTCTTAATAGGTTTGAAGAGTTATTCTGGTGTTGGATAATATTCACCGCCACTCTATTCATAATCATTAGTCACCACCACTAACCACCTCTGCCACCGCCACCATTGTCAACCACCAACCACCACCACCATCACAATCACCATCGACAATAAATATTACTACCAACCAGTATTGTCAACCGCTACCACATCTACTACCTCTATTATTTTAATTATATTTACTGCCACCATCGCCGTCAACAGCACTGGCATCATCGACCACTACCGGCCAATCCCTACTATCGACCAACTCATCTATCACAACTAACACCACCGCTAACTGCCACTAATACATCACAACCTCCACACATTCTTTGGCCGCCACCCCCATTATCACTAGTAACGCCACCTCTACCATCACTTAAACCACTACCATCGCTATAATTTATCTCTACTAACAACCATCTCCACCATCACAGCTAACAACATCTCCAACTAGTGCCAACATATTGTCAAACCATCATGCATTCATTTTTCATCCATCACAATCAACACCTCCAACTACTAACATCAAGAAATGTCCCATCACAACCACCACCACCACTATCAACCGCCACCATCATAACAGTTACTACAATACCAACCATCAAACTATCACCACTAACATTACTAATCACTAACATCAATCATTGTCACTGCAACCACCATTATTAACCATCTCCACTATCACTTACAAACATAAATATTTTTTTAATTAAATAATAATTTTGTTGTATTAAATTACATACTTTTATGATATATAATTAGTTTTTTATTTGAATTCTATTTTTTATTTTATTCTATACACAAATAATTTTTTTTTGCACATTTCAGATGTTGAAAAACAAATAGTCTTAATCATTCAGTTTTCAGATCTAGAGACAATATCTTAATCATTCAGATTTAGACCTCTGAATCTTAAAAAAAATAAATGCAGCCTAAACCTAATATCTTTAAACTCCGTACCCCATAAAAACCTCAACCTCCCAACACCATCACTCCTTCACGCCTCCCTCAAACCCCAGACCCCTACTTTTCTCACCAACTGCACACCACACAAACCTTCTATAACATACAACACACAACACTAACCGTCTATTTGGATGGTGGTTTCCCATGGTATGGTATGGTTATCAAGAAAAAACTATTTGTTTTATTATTTTCTAAAAGGTATGGTATGGTATCTTTTCATGGTTTGGTAACAATGAAATATCTCAATTTATAGAACCGTCGATTTGGTGGTATCCCATGATTTTCTTATTTCTTTTTTTAATCATGCCCTTATATAATACTCCCTCCATTTCACAATAAGTGAATTGTTGGAGAAATTTTAGTGTTTCAAAATAAGTGAATGGTTCACAATTCAAGGTAAATATTGGAAATTTTTTCCAAATTTACCCTCCATTAAATGTGCATTGGGAGTGATGTATCATGTGTCTTTGCTTTTTGAAGAGGGTAAAAATGGAAAAACATGATAAATTTATGTCTTTGCTTTTTTGTCTTAACATGTGTGCCAAAATCCAACAATTAACTTATTGTGGAACAGAGAGAGTATTATCTAATCCTATTTTACATTTACTCTATATTACTTCCAACTCTAATATGTTTTTATTTTTATGCCTTTCTGCTCAATTTCTCCTCTGCATTGTTCTCCATCATTCTCAAACGTTGTAATCACAAAATCAATTCCTCTCTATTTCAAAAGGTAAGCAGAAAACTTATTTCAATTTAATTCCTCTTTGTTTTTTTCTAATTATTCTTTCAATCTCTTTTTTTTTTAAATAATAATAATTTCTTAAAATTAAATCTCTACATATAGCACTAAACAAAGAATTTTTTATCGCTAAGTCAAAGGATTTTTCTTTATCCATGTCCTCCGACAACTTCAATCAGATACTTTTGATCCTACTGAGGTTAAGCACTATGTTGTATCTTACCAGGATATGATAATGCAAATTTGAAGGCCAATAAGCCTCCTGCTATTTCAAGAAAGTTTAGTGATAAGTCAAATCTTAATTTATTAATCCGCATCCTGTTGCAACTTTAATTAGATATCCATCATGCCAATGCCACTAATATGGTGAGAACTAATATCTTGTGAAAAGGCAATAACATTTCAATTAGTCCTTCTGCAGTGATGTTTATGAAATATTTTGTTAAGTTCAGCAGTTGGTTACTTGAAGCAAGGTACTTTGAGAGCCCAAAATTTCCAATAGTAATTAAAATAAAACAAAGTATTAGCTTGCATACCTTGTTGTTTTTCTCATTGCTAACACTCTATGGACTTTCCACCAACAATAAGAAATCAATGTCACATATAAGTTATAACATTAATTTCTATATCAATACTCAACTTTAGGGTCACTGCTGGACGTACGAATCAAGAAAAGTTTGTACACAACAACTACGCCTTTGATCAGCTATATGAATCTCACTGCTTTATTTAAAATTGAACTCATGTCATTACCACACTAAACCGCGTAAGTCTATGGCTGATTAACTACTGATTTGCTAAGGTTAAAGTGCATAAAATTTAATAAAACAACAAATAAATGCTCCTCTCCTTATTTTTTTTCTTTCACTCTCCACTTTTGTATCGCAGTTTACATGATTATTTCATGAATGTAAAGTCTTAGTTTTGTTAGAATTTTCATGAATTTAACAACATAATATATTTACAAGGCATGATTTGTGATAAATTTGTAGAAAGAAAATTATTTTATTAACAATTATTGATAAATTTAACATTTATAATAATTAGGGGCATTTTAGTAAACTTACCCATTAAGATACAATACCATTCATAAAAATCAAATAACAATATTGTTATTAAATAGCCGTGAATAATACAGTCCATCCAAACATTGTATTGTACTATACTATACAGTACCATGCCATACCATACTATATCGTACATTATGAAACCATGTCAAACCACCATCCAAACAAAGTGTAAAGGACAACAACGTAGAAGAAGAAAAATATTAAAAAATAGAGAATATAAGAGAACACAGAAAACAACAGTTAGAGCAAAAAATGTAGTAAGACTTAGAAAAAAAGACAAATAAGAGAAGAAAAAAAGAAAGAAAAAATCAGAAAACCAGAAATACCTTAGAAGGTTGTTGAGATAATACCGTAATTTATTCATTGGACCCAGTTGGTTCACCTGTTTCATCTGATTGCTATATTATATTCATCTGCTGGAGTGAATTACTTGTGCCAGCCTCAATATTATCAATCTCAACACATTAATTTCGTCTCATATTCAAAAAATATTTGTACATATTATTTATTTCCATTTGTATCTCTAGATTAATCTTTTGTATCCTTATTTAGGCTAATATCCTACTTTATTTAGAAGTGTATTTCGTTATCATTTTTTACTTTATTTAGGAGACCTCAGGTGTTTAAGTTTGATTTTGCTTCTGTTTCTTTCTTGTATATATACATAGGACATTGTACAAAGTTATCATTCAATTAAGAAAAGGAGAAGAAATTTTTTCACAAATTCTTTGTCTTTATTTTTTGCAATTCATTTAATTCCTTTCAATTATTACATGGTATCGGAGCAAGGTAATCATCTTGTCTCAAATTCTCATCTTTGTGTCTCAATTTCAATCATCTTATCTCAAAGTTTTCATCATGTTCAATACCCAAAATAATCTAATTTTTGCTTACCGTAAGAAATAAGTCCATACAGTGGATAAATGTTATAGAATTCATGGGTTTTCCGCTCATTTTAAATTTACAAAGCAGAGAAAATTTCAAGAAAAAAGTTTAAGTCAACAACAATTTCGACACTGCTAAGGAACAGGTGGGTAGTAGAGTTCCAAACATTAGGTCATTGACTCAAAAAATTATGAAACACTCGTTGGAGCTTCTTCAATAATTTAATACTGTAAAACAAGGTAGAAATACTTCTCAAGTTTCTGCCAACATGAAGGTTGCAAGTAAAACTAAAATTTTCAATCCTTGTGTACACCTACTAAACATTGACAATAATTCTTGAATATTAGATAATGGAGCTACTCAGCATGTGACTCACAATAAATTCATTCTTTCAAATTTTAAGGCCTTGCCTAGAGCACTTATGGTGAATCTTCCTAATTCATACAAAGTAAGGGTAACTCATTCAGGAACAATCTGTGCATTACCAAATCTTGTCTTAGATAATATTTTGTATATACCTTCTTTCAAGTACAATCTCTTAGCTGTACAGAAATTACATAGACAACTCAACAATTATGTGATATTCACTCCTACTTCTTATTTTATATTTTAGGGTCCTTCTCTGAAGAGTATGAAAATTGGTAGAGAAAAAAGAGAACTCTACATACTCAAATCAAGCCAGTCAGATATTTTTCCAAATGCTCAAGTTAATAAAATCTCAAGTCCTAGTTTAGGTCCTAATTCAGTTTCTTGTAATAGGATTTTCAATTCTAATTTAGTTTCTCATTCATGTTTTTCCTTGTTTGATTCCAAAATAAAGGAGAAATTGTGGCATTACAAATTGGGGTATATGCCTTTGAATAATATGAAATTTTTTAATTTTCATTCCATCTCTTCCTGTCAAAATTTTGACACTCCATGTGTGATTTGTCTAATTGTAAGACAAGCTAAACTACTTTTTCAACAAGCAACAGTTGAAAGCATCCCATATCCCTCATGTATCACTTCTACTTTACCTTCTGCATCTACCATTATGGACCAAGTACAACCTTCTGTTCCTCCTACTGTCATGAACCAGGTACAACCTCATGTTCCTTCTCCTGTCATGGATCAGGTACATCCTCTTGTTCCCCCCCCCCCCAAATAATATTTCCTCACTTAGGAGATCAACTCAAAAACATAAAATTTCTAGTCATCTAGACTATATTTGCAATTCTGTGCACCTGGCTAATATTAGCTCTTTTTGTTTCTCATCTCTTATCTCACTGGTCTCTTTTTCTGTCATAACTCTATATTCCAATAATTAACATATACTGAATTTCTTGCCTAATATTTAAGAATTTGTCAATTATAATCAAGATGTGTTGCACAAGAATTAGAAAAATATTATGGACAAAGAGCTTCAAGATCTTGAGTGGAACAACACTTGGGACGTGGTCCAACTACCCCCGGTAAAAAGGCTTCACCTTGTAAATGGGTTTACAAAGTCAAACAACATAGTTATTGTAGCATTGAAAGGTTAAAATCTAGGTTAGTGATCAGAGGAGACATTCAAAGGGAAGGTATTGATTTTAATGAGATTTTTTCTCGAGTTTTCAAAATAACTGCTATTCGATGTCTTCTATCTACAGTTGTAAAAAGAGATTGGGGGCTCTATCAATTGGATATTAATAATGCCTTTTTATATGGAGATCTCTATGAGGAAGTGTACATGAAGTTTCCTGATGGGACAGTTCCACCATCACCATCTCATGTTTGCAAGCTTAAGAAGTCTATATATAGACTTTGTTAGGCCTCTATGCAATGATACTCAAGACTCACAACTTCTCTTAATTTTAAAAGGTTCACTCATTCTCTTAATGATTATTCTCTGTTTATCAAGAAATTTGACTCCTCTATTTCAATAGTAGCAGTATATGTCGATGACATTATTTTTACATGTAATGATAATGCAGAGTTGCACGCATTAAAGCTATTTCTACATGAAGAGTTTAGAATCAAGGATTTGGAAGATTTATATTTTTCTTAGGCATGAAGGTATTGAGGGAACCTCATGGCATCATACTTTCACAACAAAAGTTCAAATTGATCTCCTAAAAGAATTCAATGTCACACATATGCCTCCTATTTCATCTCTTCTTGATCCTATAGTAAATCTAAGTATAGATGATAGGGATATTATCCCTAATCCCACTATATATAGACATCTTCTTGGTAAGTTAAATTACCTTACTCACACAAGGCCAAATCTTGCCTTCACTGTTCAGTATCTTAGTTAATTCATACAAGATCCTCGTCTACCTCATCTTACTGGTGCATTACATGTTCTTCGTTACTTATCAAAGGAACTAGGTTTCGGCCTTTTTCTCAATGCCTCTTTCTCTTTTAAGTTTCTTGCTTTTTGTGACTCAAATTTGGGAACATGCCCAAATTCAAGAAAATTGATTAGTGGATTTTATTTATCACTTGGGGGTTCTCCAATATCTTAGAAGTCAAAGAAGCAAACCTTTATTTCTCTTTTCTCTGTAGAGGCTGAGTATCATTTTATGAGGCACGTTGTTGTCGAGCTCACATGGTTGGTTCGTATCTTTCAAGATATTTCCACTCTAATATCATTTCCTATGCCTCTCCTTTTAGATAGTCATGCGACAATACATATTGCTAAGAACCTTATATTTTACGAGAGAACAAAGTATGTTGAGATTGATTGTCATTTCGTTCGGTAAAAGTTTCTGGATGGACTTATTTCACTTTTATTTGTTCCATATTCCTTTCAATTAGCTGATCTATTCACAAAATCACTCATCGGTCCTCTTCATCACAGTGTTTTTGGAAAGTTGGGTGTCCGTTCGTCCCCTCCAACTTGTGGGGGAGGAGTGTTGAGATAATACTTAAATTTGTTCATTGAACCAGGTTGGTTCACATGTTTCATCTGATTGTTATATTATATTTATCTGTTATAATGAATGCAACCTCAATATTATCAACCTCAACATTAATTTCGTCCCATATTCAGAAAATCTTTGCACATATTATTTATTCCTTTTGTATACTCTTGGTAAATCTTTTGTATCTTTATTTAGTCTAATATCCTACTTTATTTATGAGTGTATTTCTTTATTATTCTTTACCTTATTTAGGTGTCCTTAGGTTTTTATGTTTAGTTTTGCTTCTGCTTTCTTACTTGTACATAGGACATTGTACAAAGTTATCATTAAATCAAGAAAAAGAGAAGAAATTTTTTCGCAAATTCTTTATCTTTCTTTTCCTCAATTCATTTAATTCCTTTCAATTCTTACAAAGGTTGTTGGTTTATTTTCCACAAAGATGTTCTTGTTTCAATTATCAGTTAGTTTGTCACACAGGTTTTTACTAAATTTTTTAATATTTTTTCATTACAATCTTGTTATCGAAGCATGAACGAAATTATTTAGATGATTTCACGTGTTGTTTAGTATGCAAAGTTGATTATTTATGTGGTGTCTAGTTGTTCCTTCACTATTTTAATAGTGTGTCAACTCTTGCTTTGCTTTGATTCATGAGTATTTTGTGCATTGACAGGTTAGCGGGTTATTTACAAAAGTGTGTTTCATATTTGCTTACTGTTTATCTTGATCTAAATCAATGCTTATTATAACAAACTATAAAGGTTAATTGTATTTGAGGTTAAGTGTGTTTCTGGACAAATTTGCTAATATTATAGTATTACAATTTCATACACTTTCGACAACACAACTTTGAATTCATCTTAAAGATAAACCACAATGGAAATGGTCATAAAACTTAGAATTCAACTACATTCATTTTTTTTAAAGAACCATATTTAATTTTCTTGCATTAGTTTCTATCAATTTCTTTCAACTAATACTAATTTATCGAAGATCAATTTGACATATTCACAATAATGTTTTGATGGGTTTAATTACTATAACAAGATACTAAAATCTAGTTAAAATATTTGATTAAAGGACATAGGAAGTTGAACAACTTAATAGGCCATAGAATCTTTTGAAAATTATGTTTTAGTTAATCTCTACCTTAATTTATTTACTTGGGATTTAAAGTTAAAGAAAATAAAATTTAATTAAGCATGTCTAGTATCTTGGGACTTTGAGCTAAAAGTGACAAAAGAGTTTGAAAATGAGGTCTAGGTGATACAAGTCTTAATAATTGAGTGAAGGTGACAATTACTTTATTATGGATTAAGAAAGTTGGGTAAGTTTGAGAATAGCCCACAAGTTTTTAAATTTATACTTTGATCCAAATATTTATTTAATATAACGAGAAACGGAGGAAAAAAGGCACGTTTCTCTCTGTTCTCATCCATTGTTGTTTTCTCTCTCTTAGCAATTTTTGTTGTCCATTGTTGTTGCTGCTTTATTCATCATCTTTTGCTTTATTATCATCATCTTCAACTTTATTATCATATTTATCTTCTTCTTGTTGACCATTGTTGTTGTTGTTGTTACCGCTACTGCTGCTATTTGACCAATTTCTTAGGTCAATTTTTTTTCGTACATCACTTTTCTCTTTGGCATTACTTCATAGGAGACTGGGGTAAGTCAAATTATGATTTTTAGTTGAATTTTCATCTGGGTAACTACTATTGTGCTATTTTTTCAACAATAGATAGCACGCGAATAAGAATGCAACATAAGAGTCATCTGTTTAAACAGATCAATCATTTGTTGCGACAGACGAGACATTTGTTTCAACAGAAGACTTATATGTTGGATTCATGTTTATGGTTTTATAGTGTCACAACATGAATCAAACAAATGGGTCATCTGTTACAATATATGACCCATCTGTTGTGACAGATTAGTTATCTGGTGCATCATAATAAATATCTGTTGTAACATATGATCCATCTGTTACAACAGATTAGTTATCTGGTGCAACATGATAAATATCTGTTCCAACAGATTAGTAACCTATTGTAACAAAACCTGAACTCGATTCCAACAGACGTGTCATCTCAACAAGGTAAATATTTGTTGCAATATATTAGTAACTTGTTGCAATAGAACCTGAACTCAATTCCAACATACGCGTTGTCTGTTGCAACAGGTAAGTCATATGTCACAGCAGGTTAATTATCTATTACAACATGTCACTCATCTGTTGGAATCAACTTCAAATGTGCCTTAGTATCCCAACAGGCACTTCATCTATTGCAACAGATATATAGTCTGTTGCTACATATGATTCACCTACTACAACAGATGACCCGTTTGTTGAAATCAACTTTAGGAGCATAACATGAATCCCAACAGGTAAGTAATATGTTGCGACTGATCACTTACCTGTTGCAAATTATTTTTCACCCGTTGCAACAGATTACACATCTGTTGGGATTCATGTACGGCATTATGAAATCACTATTAACTTACTTTTTTTAACAAATGACTTTATTTAGATACTACTAATGGAGGAATCAATAAAAATAGGGGTAGATTGTCATGGTTAATGGATCGAGAAGAGAAATCGATATGTATGACATTGGAAGGAGGGTGAAATACTAGAGACGATAGCTATGACAGTCCAAAGTAATATTTTGTATGATGATTTTTTGAACTTAATCATTAGCTATTGTGGATTTAATTGTCAACCGAAAGAACTCGTCATCAGCTACATGCGCAGCTCTTTTGAAAGTCAGAGGGTACTACCTTTCAAGATAACCGATCAGGTTCGGTTACGTGCTTATCGTAGTGGTTTATCCAGGACGGTGTTAAGGGTGTACGTGGTTGAAAAGACGAGAGAGAATGAGAACCAGAATATAGAAGAAGATCAACAATAAAACATCTTTAATGATAGGTTGGATGATCTAGACATGAATATTCCAGGTGATGATCAAACACCTACGCCCGTTGATGCAACCAATACGGTGGGCAATTCTTCTCGATCGACACAGTTTGACAATTTTCAAGACGATGAGACTGACTTTTTCACTGAAATGTCATTCAAGGACAATAAAGAACTATCTACCACTTTATTTATTTCTTGCTTGAAAAAAAATTTCAGAATAAAGAAGGTGATTAATTCGAGCAGTGTCTTTTGGTACAAATATGCTAATCCGAATTGCAAGTGGTGGTTGAGAGCAGTGAAACATGTAAGTGATGAAATATTCATCATTCATAACCATGAAAATTATCACACATGTGGTTCAGAGCACATCTCGAGCCAAAATCCTCATGCCACATCAAAGGTCCTCGATGAATATTTCAAGAATAGTTTCCCCGATGGCAAAGGTCCTTCTACAAGGGTTATGGCCAATCAACTCCTTACGGAATTGGGTGTCCTGGTAAGTTATTGGAAGATATATACGGTCATGGAGATTACCAAAGACTTGGTTAGGGGGACACACGAGCATGGGTATGTAGTCCTGGATGTCTACCATTACATGATTGAGTCCACAAATCCTAGAAGTAAGACGGCATTGCATGTTGATAAAAATGGAAGGTACATGTACTTTTTGTATCCTATGGTGCTTGAATTCAAGGTTTTCGACATTTGAGAAACGTATAGTCGTCGACGGTACCTTTTTAAAGAGCAAGTATAATGGAGTTCTGCTGGTGGTGGTAGCGCAGGATATGGAGATACACATCTTTCCTGTCACTTTTTATGTAGCAGACAAGGAATGTGATGCCTCTTATGAATTTTTTTGAACAACTGCGAAATTGCGTCGAAGATGCCGAAGAGTTGTGTTTTGTTTCGGATAGGCATCCAAGTATTCCAAAGATGGGTTCAATTTTCTTCACTTCAGCTTACTTTGGTTGTTGCATCAGGCATCTTGGAGAGAACATTCAGACCAACTATCACAACGAAAGGGTCGTGACCCCTTTTTATAGAGCAACTAAAGCATATATTAGAGAAGAGTTTTTAGAAAATTTCAATCAAATAGTGGATGTGCTTCCCATGGCAGCAGAACATCTCGTACGCGTTGGTTTCGAGAGATGGAGCCGGACATTCTGTCCGGCAGATAGGTACATTCTTATGAATTTAATGTCTTGTTTGAGTTACAAGTTTAGTATGATGTCGTACTAAGTGATTCTTTTGTATAGGTATAATATTATGACATCAAACATAGCTGAATCGGTGAATTTATTGTTTGGCGATGAAAGAGAATTTTCCATCAAGGCTCTATTTGAAATAATAAACAAGAAGTATGGATAATTTTTTAATAAAAGGTGTGTGCAGTTCGAGGGTACAAGAAGAGCCCCATTTGTTCTAGAACTTGAAAAAATAATATCAACAAATATCAGTCTGGGGAATAGGTTATTATCTCATCAAATAGCAGATTACAAATTCAGTATCACCGGTCATGGTAATGTTGCCACGGTCGATCTTCAACAAAGATCTTGTACGTGCAGAGTTTTTGACTTGGACAAAATACCCTGTCCACATGCTATGGCAGTGCTTCGAGCTCAATACGGTGCAAAATATGGACCTAAAATTTATAAGCACTCCTCTCCATATTATTCGGTGGAAAATATAAAATGGCATATGTGGGCATATTACTCAGGTGCCTCTCGAAGAATCCTGGATTGTTCTTGCAGAGCTTTTAGGGAGATTAATACCTCTTCCATATATTGACCCAAGCACTATCAAACCAGAAAGAAAGCCGTATAAGATGAGGCGTGGAGTCGGAGAATCATTTCCATCAAGAAGAAACAAGTGCTCCGTATGTAAGCACGCTGGTCACAAAAGAACTACATGCCCGGATCGTAATCCACCATGATCATTGTAATTGCAAAAACTAGTGTTGTTGTTTGTTGTGGACTTTTATATATTTAACTCATTGTTGTGAACGTAATATTATCATTTATTATATATAAAATATCTTTTTAATAACTTGTGCATCAATTATAGAGGCAAAACATGAACTAAATACAACAGACCATAATAACTTTCAACAGATTACCCATCTGTTGCAACAGATGGACACTAGCTGGAAGAACACAATACAGTTCATCAAATTGGAATGATTTCCTCCAACAGATAACAAATCTGTCACAACAGATGCATAATCTGTTGACAGAAACTCAACCAATGATCAATCTGTTCCAACATATGGTTCATCTGTTGAAAAAACTCAAAAGCTAAAATTGCTAGCATAAAATATCCTTTTTAATAACTTGTGCATCAATTAATAGAGGCAAAACATGAACTAAATACAGCAGACCACAATTATTTTCAGCAGATTACCAATCTGTTGTAATGGATGGATATTATCTGGAAGAACACAGTACAGTTCATCAAACTGGAATGTTTTTCTCCAACAGATGACAAATCTGTCACAACAGATGGATAATCTGTTGACAAAAATCCAACCGATGACCAATCTATTCCAACACATGGTCCATCTGTTGAATGGACTCAAAAGATAAAATTGCTATTGCTACTGGATTTAAAATTGCTCTTTACCTCCAACCGTCGACATATTAACATGTATTTTTAGAAAAAATAGACAGAATGAAAATTGAATAAGAATTAAAAAGCCAAAGTCGACTAAAAATAAATTTTTCATTAAACGAAAAATAAAATACATTAGGTATAGATCCGCTATAGAAAAATTAAAATACATACGCTAAAACAAAAAACACATTCTAATTATTATTATTATTAGCATCAACATCATTATTATTGCCAGCCGGCCAATCTTCAACCGGCAGCGGCAGGGACCTCTTCAGCCTGTGAATCTTTCGGAGCATCATTTCTCTCACGGCGCCCAACTCCCACTGCAGGTCATTAACTTGCCTCTGAAGTTCCCGCACTGTGTCACATAGAATAACAATGTCCCAAATAGGATCAACCATATCTAGAACACACATGAATTGAAAAAAAACGTAGACACAAAAGTAAAGAAAAGAGTCTGAATATAATACAATGTATACTACCAACTGATAGATTTACACAGGAAAAAAACTTACCTCAATGAGAAAGGAATATGGTCTTTGAAGAGCAGTGGTTGAAGATGTCATACGAAATAAAAAAAATGCAAGAATAAATAAAGTAGAGTATGATACAAGTAGACCACGAAGATGGACGCATTTGAGAAAGTAATAAACCCGGGGCTTGGAGTGTGCGAGTGAAGGACTTAAAACACACCAAACCGACCCTAATCTTACACTTGGAGTGTAAAGAGGAGCCTTGGAACACAACAAGGAAGCCCTTAAATACACTTGAAGGGAGCCTAGTTCTTAAAAGGGCATTTTGGATATTTGTATTTTATTTGTAACCTAGTATAAATAGAACATTGTATGGATTTTAGACTTAGATTATTCATGATGTTGTAAGTCTTGAAACAAAAAAAAACATAATTCCTCTCTCCTTGAGGCACCAAAACTGAAATTAGGCATATAGAGTGTGGAATCACTCTTGTTGATCTCATGGCTTGGAAACGTGATGCTTGGGAGGTGGATTCTGACCTTGTGTCTTCGTAAGAGATAGTTGAACGTTGTGTGTAGTGTTAAGGGTCCAAGAGTGGAATATGCTCTTGGGTTCTTAAGATTATACCTTCATTAAGTCTATCTAACTATTCCTTTACTTTTATTGTAATCTTGTAGTAGTTTGTGTTCTTGTAACCGTTTCTATCTCTTGTTAGTAAAACCGTGTGTTGTTCCTATCTTGTTATTATTGTCCATATCGCCATATTGTTTCTGTTTTGGTGTATTTACACCTTCAATATCTTGTTGTTATTGTGTTTTCATTGTTGTTGTAATGAATCCGCGAGTGGTCACCAAAGGGATCCTCGGTTCTTCAAACTTGTGGACTGATTTGGTGTTTGTTTTGTGTTTCCCTTGTGCTTCTTGTATCATTTGGTATCAAATAATGGCTTGATATTGTTCCTACAAGATCAATCTTGGGCTTGCTTGATAGAAAATTAAAAAAAAAATGTTAGAAAACTGAAAAATAAAAAAGAAGCAAATCTGTCCATTTTGTGTTCTTGACCAAAATTGTGTTATTGTTGTGTATTGGCCGAGATTTTTACTTATTTTGTTGTTTTTAGTGTTATTTTTCTTTATCTCTAACACTCTTGAGTCTAAATCTAAGTTTGAGCTTACATTGTTGGTGTTGTTTTCGTGAACATAGGGCTTGGCCGAATTGTTGTTGAAACATTATTGTGGTGGACTATTTTGGCCTTGTGGTCTTCATCTTGTTGTTGTTCTAAGCTTGTCCACGTGATATTGTTGTTCATTGGTGGCCTAAGAACCATTTTGTTGAAATTGAAGTTGTCTTGGCCAAGTGTTGAAGATATTATATTGTGAAAATTGGAAGTTGGCCGTGTAAAAATTGTGGTATTTTGGAGATTGTTGTTGGTTGTTCTTGGTGGTTGTTGATGTTGTTCTTGAAGTTCTTCACAACCTTCATAGCTTGTTAATATAAAGTGAACATTAGATCTATAAAGGTGAAGGAAAAAGGGGCGAAGCTTTGTTAGTCTTGAAAGACTTACCATCACTCATCAAATAGTCAATCACATCTCAACCACTTTCCAACAACTTTCCATAAAACAAGGGTCCATGTTATAAGGAGAAGTACAAGAAAGTCAAAGTCTTGAAAACTTGAATTTGAAAAGGCTCCAAGACTTGTTTTAATTTCCCTACTTAAAACAAATTCCACCAATTCTTAAATTGTAAATTGACCAAGACTTGAGATTGGACAACAAAAAATGTTAAAAACCACAACCAATTACATGTTGCCACATCATCATTGTTACTGTTCACGCAATAATTTTGGCTCAAATTTCAGATTTTCTTAGTTTCTTTTTATTGTTTCGTAGTTTTGTTTGATTGGTCCGAACGCTAATTGACAATCTAGTAAACTCCTACTAGATTGTAAATTAGTTTTGTGTCCGTTTGTTCGTGTTAACGTTCTTTGTGTGCTTTTCTCTTTTGTGAATTCATTGTATCTTGTTGGTTCAAGTCCGTAAAAAAAATTTCTTTGAGTCAACTCGAACGAAAATCTATTCCGAACCAAGGTGGACTCCTCCCTCAATCATTCACAAAGTACAAGCCGACTTTCAACACTTGTGAAACCAAGTGTGAGGTAAAAATTGAGAGTGATAGTGTGGTGAGACATTTTTCAGCTACAAGTTTGTTTGTTTTGTTATTTGTTATTATCTTTTCTTTTAGGTACCATGGCTACCACCAATATTGATGCCACATTTGACCGCATCACCGACACTATTGAAGACATGAAATGGCACGTTGAAAGGCTACGCCAATTGGTATCCACACTTATCCCAACAAATTCAAAACCTAAGGTCCAAACACCTTACGGTGAGATCTTCCCAAAGGAAGTTGCTGCCCAAACTTGTGAAGGACTTTCACACCAAGGTAAAGACGAACATACTCATGAATGTTAATGTAAAATAGCTATCTCTTACACTTTGGTACATGTGGATGATGAACGTGTGACTAATAAGCCATTGAGTGTGAGTAGTAGCTTACCTACTGTATGAGTATATTGATTCCTTACCACTTGTAGATAATGTAAATATTGTGCACATGGATACACTAGTTGATCCTATAGATGACCGAATCGACTCTTCTAGTAAGATCGATTTGTGTCCACCTAGTGTTGAAGTTATTGTGTTGAATGAAAGTACATCGTCGTATGAAAATTGTGTTGACCAACTTTTGTGTAAAACTTGCCCACTACTTGAGAATATGAGTGATGTGATTAATGAGTCTCAAGTGAGTGAATAATTTGAAAATATTGGTCAAGAAAAAAAGAGTGAACCCGTGAGCCTATGTTGTTGTAAGGATTCTAATGTTTGCTTGGCTCATAGGGTTAATCGTGTGCTTAACATATCTTTGGAACTTGATAATGATTCCTTAGAGAGTGAAAGTTCCAAATCTGTCTGCGGGTTAGATCATTCACTCTTTAGGTACAATGTCTTGTTTGAAGATAGTTTAAACACTTCTAATAGACCTAGTGGTGAAAATGATGGTATAGCTTTCCTTAGAAGCTATAGCATATATGCTAACCCACTATTGTGTGACAACATTCCTCCTAAAGATGAAAATTTATTCTTGGAAGATGAGAGTACTCTTAAGGGTAAGGAATATGTGGTCTTGGAAACTACTTCTTCTTCTACTTTGTGTGGCTTTTCTGAGGACACCATAGTAGAAGTAGAATTGAGTGTCATCTTTCTCTACTCTCTCTTTACTTGTGATGATATGTATGCCAATGTAGAGAGTAGTCCGTGTGGTTGTGGTAAAGACTACGGGAAATGGGTGTGTTGCTTAGACCCGTGTCTACGGCCATTCTTTCCATTTGATCCCGGTGCCATCTTAGAGTGGGAAAGACTCACTCTCGGCTTAGGTGCATTTCTTTTGGGTGCTTATCATAGCCAAGTCCTTGGTGAATTTGTCGATGGCTTCATAATGTTTAACACTAAGGACTCTTGGTTATATGTCAAATATGAACCACCTTGGCATGTCGAGATTTGTTGTTGGCCGAGACTTGAACTCAAAGGGTCCTCGATTTCTTTTTTTTTTTAGTGTGGGCTGTTTTGAGTACATACCATTATTGTTTATTTTTGCTAATCCTAACCCTTATGCCATGAGGAAGTGTGCTTGTTTGTCTCTCTTTGATTTTGCAGGGCATGGATTCGAGGTCGAATCCTTTTTAAGGAAGGGAGGCTGATACAAGTACGACTACGAAGATGGACGCATGCGAGAATGTAATGAACCCGGGGCTTGTAGTGTGCGAGTTAAGTACTTAAAACACACCAAACCGACCCTAATCTCACACTTAGAGTGTAAAGAGGAGCCTTGGAACACAACAAGGCAACCCTTAAATACACTTGAAAGAAGCCTAGTTCTTAAAAGGGCATTTTGGATATTTGTATTTTATTTGTAACCTAGTATAAATAAAACATTGTAGGGATTTTAGACTTAGATTATTCATGATCTTGTAAGTCTTGAAACACAAAGAAACACAAGTCCTCTCTCCTTGAGGCACCAAAACTGAAATTAGGTATAGAGAGTGTGGAATCACTCTTGTTGATTTCATAGCTTGGAAACGTGATGCTTGGGAGGTGGATTCCAACCTTGTGTCTTCGTAAGAGATAGGTGAACGTTGTGTGTAGTTTTAAGGGTCCAAGAGTGGAATATGCTCTTGGGTTCTTAAGATTATACCTCCATTAAGTCTATCTAACTATCCCTTTACTTTTATTGTAATCTTGTAGTAGTTTGTGTTCTTGTAACCGTTTCTATCTCTTGTTAGTAAAATCGTGTGTTGTTCCTATCTTGTTATTGTTGTCCATCTCACCATATTGTTTCTGTTTTGGTGTATTTACACCTTTAATATCTTGTTGTTATTGTGTTTTCATTGTTGTTGTAGTGAATTAGAGAGTGGTCACCAAAAGGGTCCTCGGTTCTTCAAACTTGTGGACTGATTTGGTGTTTGTTTCGTGTTTCCCTTGTGCTTCTTGTATTGGAGTAGAATGAATATTAAGGAGGGACCTATTTATAGAGTATTGAATCTGGATGTGTCAGGCCAAAAGGCACGACTGTTCGGCTCCATTGTATAAATTACATTCAAACTGCTGGCATTTTATTTTTGTGAAAAGTCGTGACTTTTCTTTTACATTAATACTTTTTACCTTTTCAAAATGGTTTGAGACTTGATTACAGTTGTTATTATTGAGTTGTTGCAACAGATGGACTGTATGTGCAACAGATGAGATATTTGTTGCAATATATGGATTATCTATTGCGACAGATAGACCATCTGTTGGAGGATATGTTTTGATTTCTTCTAATAGCTAATTCATCAGTTGCAACAGATGGAGAATTCAATTCATTTGATGTTTTGAATGTGTTAGATAAAAAGTCACGACTCTTCACCTCTTTTTTAATAGTCATCACATGCGTGCAGATAAATAAACACTGTCTGACATATCTTCATGGGGTAGGAAGAATAAGGTGCGTGCAAATAAATGGATCCACTTTCATGTGTAGGAGTTATATATTATTGATCAGGCTACCATGACAGACACACATAAAGTACAATGATGTTGTGAATGCAGTTTTTTACCGTTTAGAAATTGATCCTTCAAACAAGATACTACATTGTACAGTTTAGTTTGATAGGTGCGAACTGATAAGGCCGAAAGGTTCCAAGATGGTGGTGTCGATACCCTGTTATGATATAATGACGGTTTATGCTTATGTTTTTGTGACAAGTTTGGGGAAGCGTTCAAGTTCTTGGCGGCAGTGTAAATATCAAATAGTGGTTGGACCAATTTTAATGGCGCAATGAACTTCTTGAAAGGCCTCTGAAGCCTCACACTGTAGCAAATAACGATGGAACCAATAGAAATTCCCTTGGCCCAAGTTTATATGAATGGGTTGCTCGAGGAGACTATTATACAGTAGAAGGTGCTTGGGAGAATACCTGTGCGGGAAGGGGGAGGTGGAGAAGACCATATATCATCTCAGACCTTGTTTAAGAGAAAACACAGGGAAGCAAGTAAGGATCTTTTAGCGAATCTGGCCAATGAAATTGACATGAGAAATAAAAAAACTGAATGAGCTTCAAATGTGGAAGTGTATCCAAATATAAAAATTCGTCAGTCATTCTTGAAAAAGAAAAATAGTCAAGAGGACTGGAGTTGGCCACTTTGCTAGAGACTACAACTAACGAGCATGACCTCAATGAAAACTCACAAAGTGCAGGACCAAAACTCTAAGGAAGAAGCTTCGCAAGCACAAGAGATTGGTAAGATTTTCAGTCAAGAATGAAACTTGAACTAACAACTCCAGAAGTAAAAAAAAAAAAATCCAAGGCGTCAATTTCTGAAGTCTAACTTGCATCCCATGCCATCTGTTTGTGGGTATGATCAGGTCAATGACAGTAGAAACAAAAAGGTCTGAAGTTGGGCAGAAATCCCATGCCTTGTTGTTTCCACTGCCTTTGACCTGGCTAGAGCCATAAATAGGAGGCATGGGATGCAAGTTTAACTTGAGAAATTGCCACCTTGGCTTGATCCCTTATTTTTAAATTGGGAGTAGTTGGTTCAGGTTTCAATCCTGAACGACAATTTTACCACCTTTTATGCTCGCGAAGCTAATTAGAGGTCTGGTTCTGCATTTTGTGGGTCTTCATTCAGGCCACGCTAGCTAGTTGCTGTCCCCGAACAAAGTGCACAGCTCTAGTCCACTTGAGTATTTTTCTTTTTTCAAGAACGACTGGTGGATTTTCATTTTTGGATACACTTTCACATTCGCAGCTCATTCAGTTTTTTCATTTTTCATGTCAATTTCTTCAGCCAGTTTCACTATACTTTCCTTCCTACCTTGTGTTTCTTCTTTAATAAGGTCTGAGTTAATATATGGTCTTCTCCACCTCCCCCTTCCCGTACATGTATTCTTACAATAACCTTCTTCTATATAATAGTCTCCTTGAGCAACCCATCTATATAAATTTGGACCAGAGCAATAACTATATTCATTTCCATTCTTGTTTGCAGCAGTGCGAGGCTTCGAAGGCCTTTCAAAAGTCCATTGAACCCTTAAAGCCAGTGCAATCGCTATTTGAATGTTTACACTTCCACCAAAAACCTTAACCCTTCTCCAAACTTGACACATAAATATTAGCAAAATCTTCATTAAATCGTAATAGGGTATCGACACCACCTAGTTGGTCCCTCATCTTTACCAGTTTGAACCTAACAATTTCAACTGTAAAATGTCATATCTTGTTTGAAGGTTAACGCCTGATAGGTAAAGAACCAACATTCACAAAATCATTGTACTGGATGTGTGTTTTCACGATATGTTGATCAGTAATACATTAATCCCACATATGAAGTGGTTTCATATGCAAGCAGTTTATTCCTCCTAACCCATCTCTACTCTAGCCTTTAATGTTGGTCGGGAAAAAGTTGGTCCAGTTTCACTTCCTTTTATCTGCAAACAAGAGAAATACATTTGATGACAAACAAGAGAAGAACAAAAAAAAACATTACAGAAGGGTAACACAAAATTGAATGAATCAACAGATGGCCACTCTGATGCAATAGATTCCCTATCTGTTCAATCGATGAGGCATCTGTTGCAACAGATGGATGACATATTGCAACAGATGGGTCATCTATTGGAATAAATCAAACCAGCCTTGCTACTGGTTTGATTTCTTCAAACAGTTGCTCCGTCTGTTCCAACAGTTGATTCATCAGTTGCAACAGTTAAGAAAACTGTTGCAACACCACCACCAACAACATCAACAATAAAGAAACAACACCATATGTTCCAACACCATTAACAACAAAAACACCATATGTTTCAATACGACCATTACCCCAACAACAACAACACCAAAGTAACAAACAAAAGACATAAAAAAAAACTATACTGACAACAAGGCTTTTTAAGTTCTCCCAACATATGACTTTTTTCCACATATTTTAATAAAAACAATGGTTCGTTCATTCAAGACTTAAAAGTCACTTTTCCTTTAATTTTCTCAATAAATAGGAAACTGGTAATGGGTATATCATTAATAGCAACAAATATAAATATCTAATTTAAATAACATACAAAGAAGAAGACGAGAAGAAAAGAGCAATAGTGAACCATACCTACAAAGTCAAAAAAGCAAATGGATCAGAACATCCAGTTCTGTCGAGAAAATATATTGATCGATTGAGATCCGAAAGGATCCTTATCTGAAAGAAGAGAGAAAAGAGAGAGAAAAGAAGAGAGAGAACTGAGAATAAAAAAGAGAGATGAGTTGAGTTAATTTATGGTCTAAGAAGAGAGTATTCTAGATATGAGTTTTCAATCTTCATTAATAACTTTTGAGGGGCACGAGGAGACGGTGACATTGAAAATACCAGATAACACTACTCAATGAGGAGATTTTTGAGTTATTCAAGTAATATTTTTTATCGCCTTACTAAAAACTTGGCTATTAGCTGCATAGGTTAGCGAGAGACAAATTATATGTCGCTATTGCAAGGGACTTTGCGATGTTGTTCCTCACACAAGTCAAATATTTTACTTTTAAGTTTTATTTAGAAGGCGGAGAGGGACATCCCTCACTAAAATATGTTGATAAAAAAATCTAATTTTAAATTTATTATAACGAGGATCCTCCTTCGCTAAATAATAATAAATAATTCATATTTCAAAAACAAAAATAAAAGATAATTTTCATTATTTTTTGGCTGGTACCATGATGTATTATTAAAAAATAAATAAAAATGAAATATAAGTTATCCAAGGAGTTCGTCGATATGGTACACATAATTATTTTCTGATTTTCTTTTTCAATGTAGTGAAGGAATTCTCTCACTAAATTAATTTTATAAAATTAAGTATTTAATAAATAATCATATTATAGATTTACAAAAAAATAATAGCAATGATATCAATTGTTTGATCCCTCAATAATTGCTTTAAAACTTTTTTTTCATACTTTAAAATTACATTACTTTTATACACACACACACACACACACACACACACACACATATATATATATATAGTGAGGGAATTCTCTCACTAAATTAAATTTATAAAATTGAGTATTTAATAAATAATCATATTATAGAAATGCGAAAAAATAATATCAATAATATCAATTGTTTGATCCCTCAATAATAGCTTTAAAACTTTTATTTTTCATACTTTTAAATTACATTACTTTTATGTACATTATTCTATATAATAAAGGGAATTAAGCAGGCACGTCTTCAACATGCCTGCTTATACAGCTTGCTTCAGCTGCTTCAGTCGTAATTTTACTATATCATCCCTAATTAATTAGTATAAATTATTTAAGTATTAAAAAAATAATATTTAATAAAAATAAAATAATAAATTAACTCTTGATGTTTTGTGCTACCTTCTTCAGCTGCTTCAATCGCAATTTTACTATATCATCCCTAATTAATTAGTATAAGTTATTTAAGTATTAAGAAAATATTTAATAAAAATAATAAAATAAAAATAAAATAATAATTTAAATCTTGATGTTTTGTGCTACCTTCTTCAGCTGCTTCAATTGTAATTTTACTATATCACTCCTAATTAATTATTATAAGTCATCTAAGTATTAAAAAAATTATAATATTTAATAAAAAAGATAAATTAAACATAAAATGATAAATTAACTTTTGATGTTTTAACTTATCTTGATGTCTTATATGAGATCCATTTAATTTTTTTTCATAGTAATTTTGTTATAGCACTTCCAATTAGTTGTTATAAGTCATTTAAGACATGTCTGCTTCTTTGTTTCAATCGTGATTTTATTATATCACCCTTAATTATTTTTTATGATCATTTAAGCATTAAAAATAAATAATATTTCATAAAAAAAAAAATACAAACAAAATGATATGTCAACATACAACATATTGTTGACTATCAAAATTATATTAGTGCCACAGAAATTATGATGAGACAGAGGAAGACATTAAGTAATATATATTATTTAAAAATGAGAAGACACATAAACTGGGAAGAAGAAAGTATTAATATCTTATTGAAAAAGTATGCTAAAAGCATTATAAATCACATAATTAACAACTTAAAAAATATAAAAGATACAAAATATTTGTTTGACTCTCGTAATTATATCAGTGTCACTTCAATTGGAATAGAAGAAAAATATTATAAATCACAATAATTAAAAAAATTATTTATTTTAACAATTAATTATTTAAATTATATTTGTGTCACATAAATTGAGACAAAAATATAACATATATTGGGCCCTTCGACGTCTAGTAACAATATATATATTCACACACACACGCACACACTTTAAAAAATATTATAATTGAATGAGTAGCTCAGATAGTGATAATTAGAATGTTTTAGTGGTATTCATCGTAAAAATTGATGATTTATTAGCTTATAATTTGATAATGGAAAAAATGTATTAGTGTTATAAGTAATACTATTATTAGTAATTGATTAGCTTATGATTGATATTATAGTGAGTAGAAGCGTATTAATGACATTCTTATGTAATGTTATTGATTGATCGTCTTATAATTTGATAATTACACTAAGTTGATATGCACTATGAAATATTATTAATTGATTAATCTATATATCTATATATCATAATTGTGAAGTGTACTTGTGTCATTTTTAAGAATACTATTGACAACTAACTTATAAGTTAATAATTGTATTAAGTAGAAATGTTATTAGTGGTATCATTAAGTAACGTTAATGATTGATTAACTTATATTTTGAAAATTTTACCAAGTAGAATTATATTAATTAACATACCTATGATTATAACGATATATAAAAGTGCAATTTTTTGCGTTTTCCTCTTTGTATTTACTTGTTCATACTCTAATAAATAGGATAGCAGTCCACCGCCTTTATCCACTTAAGCGGACTTAAGAAAAATAAAAAAATACAAAAATGAATTAGTGATATTTTAAATAAGCTATTGATTGATTAACTTATAAATTAATAGCTACACTAAGTAAAAATTCATTAATAATAGCTTTAAGAAATATTATTGACTGATTAACCCACATCAATAACTTCAGCAAGTAGAAGCGTATTCGTGATTTTCCTAACAAATGTTACTGATTGATTAATCTATAAATTGACAATTATACTAAACGAAGTGTATAGTGAAATGCTTAAGAAATATTAGTGACAACTAACTTATTCTGGCTCCTTATCTTTTACTTGCCACATTTTGCACTATAAGAGTCAATTTAACAAATCTCTGAAGCCAAATTGATTTATATTAATTTAAAATTTAGAAGCCAGGAAACTATTAAAAAATACAATAAGATTTAATGTAATTATTTTAATACTAATATGATGAAAAAATACATCTTAAAAATTGATAAAAAAACAATTCGATTTTTAGTAATATTCTCAATAATTATTCCATTAATTAATATTAGTAATTGATTGATTAACATTTTATTATATATCAATTAGGTGTGTAGTAGAAGTTATTTAATTTAGTAAAAATAAAAATTGTAAGGATTTGGCTTAAATCCTCAAAATAAAAAAACGCGCCTGTTCCTTCTTCTTCCCCCCATTATTTCCCCCTATTTTTTTTTTAGATACTTTTCACAATAGAATTTGGGTGAATTCTAATTAATAAGAAAACCCTACATTCTCATCTTCCTCCTGTTGGTCGCTGGTTAAACTACCGCCGAAGCTCCCGAGGTCACCTTGCTGGTCGCTGTTCGGACTCAGGTTATTTTCTTTTTGTTGATTGAGACCCTTTCTTTCACATTACCGATATTCTTTCACCTTGTTGAATGGGTAATTGCGTGCCTTTTGTTTTGGAAAGATATTTACCCAACTTTTGTTTAGGGTAGTTTCATTAATGGTAGATATGTTTGGTCCCTTGTTTTTTATGGTGTTTTTTTTATATCAATACTTTGTGGTTCCTTATTTCAATTTTTTATATGAAATTTTAGTTTTTTGATTCGGTGTTCGGCTTAAGGGTAATGGTTCTTTGGTGCACCAAAAATCAAATTTTTATTAATAAGATTTTTGATTTATCTGTTTCATAATGTTAATGTACTGTATATGTTGTGGATTAATTCTCTACTTGATGAGATTACGTAGCTGTTGTGATTTTTGATTAATAGTTGTGATTCCATTTATTATCTACCTTATACAAAAAAGAAGCTGTGATTCCATTTAACTAGTAAGATAGTGCTCTTCTTGCTTAAAGGGTTTTACGGTCCAGAAGAAAATTGAACACAATTATGAATTTTCTATTATACCAGAAACAAGCAGTTACAGACCTTGAATAAAATCTTTCCACTACCCAGCAAAGCACATGGGTCTAGGGCCGGAGCCCGCCTTTGGCAAGAGGAAAATTGTACTATTATGCATGACTAAATTAATCTTTTTTATGTATATATATATATATTAGATGTTGAACCCCTTCGACTAGTATTTCTTCAAACTTTGAATTCTTTTAGTTGGAATCCTGGCTTCGCCTCTGCATGGGTCTACATTTAACATGTTTGTTCATGAATAACCCTCTAGCATATGTATGCTTAGTACCCCAAAGGGAAATTTAAAAACTCTCAGATTCAATGAACCTTTGGGTTGACAGATGCGTTAGTCACTTCCTTGCTGTTGAGTGGCCATTTTGATTGGGAAAGGTAGCTCAAAGATTGGGAAGAATAAAGTTCTTGTGAGTTAAAACTCTAGAATGACTGGTAATGCAAGCAAGACTCAATGAGAATCGATACTTTATCATGTTTTCCAACCAGCAGTTTAAGTATCAAAATTGATGGAAGTCCCTTTTTAGAACCTTGCTCTGTCTTCATTGAACACTGTACATTATTGTCAAGAATGTAAAAGGGAAAAAGGACCACAATGGTTTAATGAAGAAAGTTGATTATTAGCTAAAATCTCCCAATTACGTTTCTGACAAACAAAGAGAGAAATCCAATCATAACTAAATGAATCTCTATCTCCGTCTCTCTCCATCCATCCTTCCATTTGTCCGTCCCTCCATCCCAGAAGTAGAGTTAGTTCATACTTACAATTGACTCTGTTTATTTTTCTCAGACAATAACTCAACCTAACCTGGATAAATGTTAAAGGAAATTTCAACTGATATCTGGTTAATATCAGTTCTCTAGTCTGACGGATGTCCACACTGGTAATGCAAAGTTCAATCAGAAAACTTGATTCTGCGCCAAGTCAAGCTAGTCCTCTCAGATGAATGTAATTTTATGTGGTAGAATGATATTCCTAATCGTCAAATAAAACTTTTATTTTTATATATCAAGTGTGAAATGATAAATTCTAGCCGTTGAGTGTAATTTTCTCTGCCAGAACAAATTAATTGACAGTTTGTTTAAGAATTCATCAATTGACTGCACATCATTATAAACTTGTGTGCTACTTGTCCCTAGAATAGTGATAATGATAATGACTGTGCCATCAAGTGATGGTATTACTAGTATGAGATTCTAAATAATTTCATATTGGATAATGCAGGTATAAACAAAGTTTATCTGAAATATGCAAAACTCGATAAGGAAGGGATGATAACAAAAACATCTATAATGTTGGGACCTGGTGAAACTGATAATGAGCTGAAGGAAGCCATGGCTGATCTAAGGGCCATAGATGTCGATATTTTGACACTGGGTCAGTATTTAGAGGTGAGCTAAAGAGTACCCGTTTCCAACCTCTAGATACAAAATGGCTTTACTGAAAATCCTATGTAACTACTTATGGTGACAACTAAGTGGACATTGGTAATTATTTATACATTTAGACGGTAATAAATTATTTATACACTTGTGGTTCACTAAGTTTCTTTCATTTGCGTGAAACATCTCTTGGTAGACCAGCTACTCGTGAATAGGTATGAAACAAGATCCGTATGAAAATTAGAGATGGAAAAGAAGTCTAGTTTGAAACACAGGCAGAGACTATGTATGTATGTTCAAATATTATTTAGAATTTATTTTATATCATTTATTATATACTAATTTTACTTTTAATGTAGAATCGATACGTTCAAGTTGAAGAGCTCAAAAGTAGTCGTCCGATAGATGACCAAGGCAATCCAATCATGCCATTAGAGGAAAAAACTCTCTTTTGCTGGTTGAATATAATTGTTGGGGGCATGTATAAGGGAAGGACATACGACCTTTGCTCAGAGAAAACCTTTCACCGCCTCTAGTATGGATTGCAAGGTATACGAAGTTCTGCCACCATGCCAGATGAGCAGCCAAAGAAGATGCGATAGAAAGTTCGGGAGCTTGCTAGGACGTATGAGAAGGAACAAGAAAGAAGGATAGAGGAGGAGCAGCATAAGACGACACTTGAGTCAGACGTCCAAGTACTCAAGGCTTAAGTAAATACCTTAATCAAGCCTTCCTCGTTCTCTGCCCTCAACTCTGATGATGATGATGGTTGAGAGTATGAGGAGGATGGAATGGAATATTATGTGTTGTTATTTCAGTTTTAGATTCTATAATTTTGAAGTGTTTGAAAGAATTTGTTTTGGTGATTGTTTGCATACTTTTTTGATACTTGTTTGCATATTGTTTAAGTTGGATGAATATGTATGATGTTAGGTTGCTTAATTTTAATGTTTGAATTGATTCGGAAGTCTTTCTTATTGTTTTGTTGGTTGTTATTGATTTTATGTTGATTTTTTGTTGAAATATTGAGTTTTGGTGAAGTAAAAAACTAAAAATAACACCAGATTGGCAAGGGACTTTTGTAGCGATATCCCTCAAAATATCCAAATGTCAAATAAATTTTTTATTTAACTTAGAGGGATATCCCTTGGTATATTTAAATTTATAATTTTTATTAATTTTCACTTACCAAGGGTCGTCTCTCACTAAATAATAAATTAATATTATATATATATTTTAATATTGCAAGGGACGTCCCTCACTATATTATATTTTATATTATATATATATATATATATATATTTTAATATAGCAAGGGACGTCCCTCACTACATTATATTTTTCTGGAAAATTGTGAGATCAAAATAGCGATAGGTAAGTGTGGGAGTTAGTCACTACTTTGCGAGCGTCTCTCTCATTAATAATTAGCAAGGCTTAAATTAGCGAGACACCTTGTAGTGATGGCTGCCCTCACTAAATCGCATGGCTAAAACAAGACTTTTTAGTATAGTATTTTATCTTTTTTATCTCGAACAAGAAATACCTAAATTGCTTTTCAAAAAAAGATCTTAAAACATCTAAGTCATACTTTGCAACAGATGACAATTTCTGTTTGAAAATTTCCAAAGCTCGGTCATCTGTTGCAACAGATGACAACGCCTATTTGATGATTTACAACAGATGGATAATCCGTTGCAACAGATGACTTAATCTGTTTGATAAATTCCAACAAATAAGTTATTTATTATAACAGATTGAACATTTATTTTTATATAATTTCAATTGAGTTCATAAGTTCAACTAATACCTAAATTGATTAATCTAGGATTGGGGTGAGAACTATAATTTCAATTGAATCTTTTGGCAATTGCATGATGAGACGGTATTGCATTCCTCTCGACCAGAGTCATCGATCGATCACTCTGAGCTGAAGCTATTCTTATTACCTAATATGTTCAACTAATACCGTAATTGATTAATCTAGGACTAGGGATGAGTTCTCATAGAGTCAACTACAACAAATGACAACGCCTATTTGATAATTTACAACAAATGGGTAATCTGTTGCAACAGATAACTTAATTTGTTTGATAACTTACAACAGATGGGTAATCTGTTGCAACAAATGACTTAATTTGTTTGATTAATTCCAACAGATAAGTCATCTGTTGCAACAGGTTGAACATTTGTTTTTATACGATTTCAATTGAGTTCATATGTTCAACTAATACCTAAATTGATTAATCTCGGACTTGGGGTGAGTTCTCATAGGGTCAACTACAACTTCAATTGAGTCTTTTGAGACGGTATTGTGTTCCTCCCGACCAGAGTCGTCGATCAATCGCTCTGAGATGAATCAACTCTTATTACCTTATATGTTAAACTAATACCTTAATTGATTAATCTAGGACTAGGGGTGAGTTCTCATAGGGTCAACTACAACTTCAATTGAGTCTTTTGACAATTGGATGATGAGACGGTATTGCGTACCTCCCGACTAGAGTCGTCGATCGATCGCTCTGAGATGAATCGATTCTTATTACCTTATATGTTCAACTAATACCTTAATTGATTAATCTAGGACTAGGGGTGAGTTCTCATAGGGTCAACTACAACTTCAATTAAGTCTTTTGGCAATTGCATGATGAGACGATATTGCGTTCCTCCTGACCAGAGTTTTCGATCGATCGCTCTGAGCTGAATCGATTCTTATTACCTTATATGTTCAACTAATACCTTAATTGATTAATCTAGGACTAGGGGTGAGTTCTCATAGGGTCAACTACAACTTCAATTGAGTCTTTTGGCAATTGCATGATGAGACGGTATTGCGTTCCTCTTGACTAGAGTCGTCGATTGATCGCTCTGAGCTGAAGCAATTCTTATCACCTTATATGTTCAACTAATACCTTAATTGCTTAATCTAGGACTAGGGGTGAGTTCTCACCTCCAATACCTTATGTGTTCGGTACATCCAATGCACTTTTAATTTTGTGACATGTGTTCAATTAAACATGTAATGATTAATATTTACTTAACTAAAATAACCTCAAAATCAGGGTAAACCCTCCTAATTAACTATATGATTCTTCATTTCCTTATTGGCTGCAACAAGTTAGGCGATATTATTGTTGCTTCTTTTGGAGACTTGTACCCTATTTTTTAAGTTTTTGGGAGGCCAAAGCGTTTTTTCCTTTCAAAATGTGTTTATTTTACATAAAAAAGTGAGATATGTTGATAATTTTTTTTGGAAAAAATAAGTGTTTTGGGAATAACAGAAGTTGTTTTGTCAGAAGTTCCAAAAAAATTATCTTTCCCAAAATACTTTTTTTTTTTGAAAAATACACTAAAAAGCACCTTTAAAAAAATATCAAAACACTAATTTCTATTCGGAAATACTTTTAAAAAATACTTATCAAAATAAGTCAACTTTAAAATTAGTTTGACCAAACAAGCTACTACTAAAAAAAAACATGATTTTAAAACTTGAAGTCATGCTAATTACCAATAGTGTAATCACTATGTTGAAACCCTTGGGGGCACCACACAGTGAGGGACCAGGTCCCTCAAAATCAATCACAGGTACAAAACATAGTAAACCAACCAGGAAGTAAGAGACAGTGCATTAAGAGTAAGAACGCAAGATTTTAACGTGAAAACCTCCTTGCTCAAGGAGGGAAAAACCACGTCTTGCTCTCACAAGCACCTCAAAATCCACTATAATCAAACTCTTGATTATAACCTTCAATGAACCTAACTCTAGGTTCCTTTCACTTGTAATAACTCCACTACAAGTTCATTTTGACAACTCTGCCAAGGACACACCCAGATATTGATTAATTCTAACCAATATCCACCTTAGGTAACTCTACCTAAGCTCTCTATAAACAAAGAGAAAAGTTCATTACTCTTATAACATGGGTAGTTCGTTTATAAATTAGATCTCACTCAAGACACTCTCTATTTAAGCACACACATAGCTAGGAACTTGAACAATGTTAAATATGTAGTTTTTGCTGCATTTCTTTCACTCTTTGGATTTGCAAAAATCATTTGATGAAGCAACATCTTTTTCCTTTTATAGATGAGTAGTGATTAGGGCTGAAATATCATTGGACCAGGTGTCCTAATCAGTACGAGCAACACCTGTCAGTTGTTACACAAGAGGACAAAACTGTGCAGTCACGCGTGCCAACTGTATTATTGCCTCGAACATCCAGGGACCTGGTCCCTTGTAGTCATCTGCTCATTATCAAAACTAATTTTCTCCCCTTTTAATGATGACAAACCAACCACAAAGTTTTTAGCATCAGTACATATCCATCATATTTATCAGTATGATTACCACTCTGAAGATGAATGTTTCCCGTATCATCATGCTTGTACCATTATGCAACACAAGGACCTGGTCCCTTGTTGTCATTTGCAGCAAAAACTCAGAGCACATTTTCTTTCCATTTCACTGTGCCTTATCATACTTTCCCCTATCAGCATGCATCCTTACCATACTTCCCTCTATCAGTATACACCATACATGAGCGCGCGAGCACATACACACATAGACCTTATATATATGAAGTCAGTATTCCCTCTTTTAGCATCATTGAAAAGGATTAACAGTAAACCAAAAGTAAATATAAGTACAAGCTAATTAAATCATGGCTACTGGGGTAATACTACCATGAAGAACAACTTAAAATAAAAGAGACAAATGAAGTACACATGCAAGATTCATGCATTCATAAAACATAAGTCAGTACCAGTACAATCATACCAAAATAAACACATACAATAACTGTCTTCAAAAGCCAATACAAGAAGCAAAATATGAGACTGACACAAAATTGATTAGAGGATAGGGACAACATGGCTTAGGTAGAAGGAGGTTTGGGGAAAAGGGATTTAAGCAGCATCTCAATTCTTACATTTTTAGCATTGTGGACATCCAACAACTGTTTGATGAGAACTTTTACTTCAATATTCAGTTCTTGAACTTCACCAGTCAGTTCTACCACTTTTGCCTGATGTTTTGCATTTTCAGTAGTAAGTTCATCAGCGGCTCCAGGTCCCTCAGAGGACAAATTCTGATTCTACAACTTCAGGTGCACTATTTCAGCATCTTTGGTAGCCAATTGGATCCTTAAATCTTCTATTTTCTTTCCCAATTTTTCTTGAATAGCTAGCAACTCAGACACTTGAGACATAGATCCAACTTTGCCCTTTATGCATTTATTCTCCACAAGAGTTGTCAGGCTGATCATCTGCTTGGCTGTTTCAGGTGTTCCCTTAGTTCCATACATACCATAATGTTCAAATACCTTGTTTAAGAGATATCCATATGGTATTCCATGTTTGCCGTCTTTTTTGTAAAGCAATTTATGCATATGCTCTATTATTAGTGCAGGAAGACTTATTGATTCAAACATGCTCAAGGATTTAATAAAAAATAAGTCAACATTGGAGGCAATTGTTCTCTTTTCAGACCTTGGCAATAGGACCTTGTTGATAAACTCGAATACCAGCTGATAATCACTTTTTAGAAACTTTTTTTTCACTGCAGCTGTTGAGGTCTCTCCTACCTTTGATGACTCAATTATGAAGTCAATGATAGAATGTTGATTTACTAAAGTTCTTACTCCTACAATAGGTATATCCAAGATTCTCCCTAGTGTTTCTTCATCCATATTAAGAACCTTTCCCGATACTTGTGTAGTCAAACTCAAACCATCATTTGAGAATTTCATGGAGTAGTAGAATTCTCTCACCTCTTCTTCAAAGACAATAGGAGTTGGTTCTTATAGCAAGTGCAACTAACCCTGATGCCTCACATACTCTACCATTTCTACCATCCCTGATTTTTCATAAAGTTTTGGAGCAAACACTCTCCCAGACAGAACCTTCTGTGTTCTTAGGTTCTCAATCCTCCTTTATCTGGACATGTCTTTCTTTTCCTTATTCTTTTTATTTCTGTTGGGCTCACTACTTGGCTTTTTTTCTTCATTAATTTTTATCTTCTTGGGACTAGGTCCCTTAAAGTTTTTTCTTTTCTTGACAACTATATGTTTCTGCCTCATTCTAGTAGAGCTACTAGTCTTTGACTTAGAGGACCTGGTCCTCTCATCATCCTAAACTTCCTTTCTTGTTTCTTTAGTAGTAGTAGCAACTATTGAATCTGTGTCTTTCTTTTTTTCAACCTCCACAACTTCTACATTTTCATTTTCCTCTACTGCAATAGATTTCTTCATCCTTCTTTTTTTCATGGTTGAAGCATTGTTGGCCTTCATGGTATCTTCCATCATTTTGTTTTCATAACCTCTTGTAGAATATGTTCTAGTCACTTTCACCTCAGAGTTCATCATTTTCTCTTTTACTCTACTTTTCTTAGTTTCTTCACAGTTGATGATAGGCGGATTTACACGCCTATATCAATACATTTTGCCCATATTTTAGCCTAGTTTTGAGAACAAATTATATATTTCATGCACTTTTAGTCCTTTTTCCTGTAAGTGAGCTAACGAACATGATTAGTAAAGTTTCAGGTATAAATGATGCATAATTCAGCATTTTATGGCTTACTTGACGCTAAAGAAAGCTCACGAAGGAAGGAAAGGGAGTTTACACGCCTAAGGACCAAAACTGCTGCATGGAAAATCTGTCCCGGGCTAAAACATCAATTCTGAAGACTTTGGGGACTTACAGACACAAAGCTGGATTTTGACAATGATACATTAACCTAGTACAATTAGGTTATGTATTTCATTATTTTATGTGGATTATGATAATGTTACCTTAACCTAGTACATTTGGGTTAAGGATTTCATTAGTCTAATAGGATTTGGTTATTTATTTCATTAGCTTAGTAGGATTAGGATATGGGTATTATAAATACCCTATCATGCTAGAGATTTTAGAACATCTTCTTAACTTCTCGTCTTACAATTCAATTCTATTACTCTACAATTCTTCTAATCCTTCCATTAATTCTATTTTTCTTCTTCTACTCTTCTATTCTTAAATTCCACAACAAGAGAATCGTTACTTGCTAAGGAATCACGCCTCACGCCTATCACTTGATCTACACGCCATTACTCAATATCGTGATATAATAACAATGTCAATCGTGATTTCCTTCGCATTCATGGGTAACTAAACTTCTCTGTTGGGGTTATGGAAGCCGTATGAGATACTATCTATTGCTGTGAGTTTGTGAGTTCGAGGCACGTATATTGCTTATATCATTATTCTCTTCATCTTAATCTACATTCTTTGCGGTTGCAAACGCAAGAATACGCCAGTCTAACATTTAACTTGTTCGAGAGAAAAGTTATTTGTCTGGAAAAGAGATAATGTCAAGGTAGTAGGACACCCTTTCCTATTAAAAAGCTAGTGCCGTAACTGGACTAACCTCTTGGAGAATTCGTACCGTTAGACACGCTTTAAGCTCGAGAGAGTTAAAGTGAAATAGTCCTTGTTTAGGTCGAGAGACGCTTGGATTTACCATCGACTACAATCCTCTATAAGCAATTACATGTCAGAATTCTACACACTCATAGCCAATAGAGACGTATACCTCAGAAGGTGGACATAACCCCAACGCTTCAATTCTCATTGTTTACAACCAACGTAACAATCTCTCTCTTTTTACTTTATTATTTTCAGCTTTTGTTTACATTACTTGCAAAACAAGAATCCCCCCTTCTTACGAGACTTGCACCAAAAGTTTAGTAATTTTACTTGTTGGCCAAGCTATTCCCTGTGGGATCGACACCCAACCCAGGTTGGGTTCTATATTTGCTAACGACCGCTTTACACTCAAACGAGAGCTGTAGATTTAGCGTTATCAAAAATTGGCGCCGTTGCCGGGGAATACAAGTGTCAATCAAGTTCGTGATAATCACTAGACCCTTTGGTCAAAGATTCTCGTACTTTTACGTTTAGTTTTTGTTTTTGTCTACTGCAGGTTTTTATTTTAGTGCATGCCCCATACTCGAAGTTCTGGTCAACCGTTATTACCAATCAATCCTGAACTACAACGCATTGGTAGAATGGAAGCACAAGATGAAATCGCAAGGATGGCTGCTCAACAGGAACAAGCAAGATTGGCTGCCCTTGCCGCAACCCAGGTTCAACAGCAGAACATTGATAACCCTGCACGAGCAATAAATCCTGACGATGAGGATTTAGGTGATGACGAGTTACTAAACCCTAGGCGTGATGCTGAAATCGTAACACCTGCCAACAGAAGAGGTCGACAAGCTCGGTATAGACATGATCGCCAACCTATGCAGCCAGCTTTTGACGATGATGATGATGATCTTGATGGTGCCGGAGCCACTGGAGCTATAATTCCACCACCATTAGCGCCCGGAGCCAAGTTCAACATCACAAACACCATGATTCAGTTATTGCAACTCAAGGGATTATTTGGTGGACTAGCAGGCAATGATCCGAATATGCATCTCATCAACTTTATTTCTACATGCAAGTCTTTTGACAATCCTGGTGTTGGTCAGAATGCAATTCGATTACGTCTATTCCCATTGTCTCTGTCTGGGGAGGCAACACTATGGTTGAATGGGCTGACTCCTAATTCAATAACAAATTGGAGGCAATTGAGAGACGCTTTCCTAGAAAGATTCTTTCCGCCATCCAAAAGAGCACAATTGAGAGATGAAATCAGCAACTTTCGTCAGCTTCCCACTGAAGCTCTTCATGAAACATGGGAGAGGTTCAAGACAAAGCTAGCGAGATGCCCAAACCATCACATGACTAATGTTCACCTCATGGAGATATTGTATAGAGCCTTGAATTCAATAACTAAGCCAGTGGTGGATAACACAGCTAGAGGATCTTTTATGGACCTCACCTTTGGTCAAGCAAGCAATATGCTAGATCGCATGACGAAACAAAGTAGAGCTTGTCATACCAAGGATTCCGAGGTAGCAAGCCCCACTTTATCTATAGGCATGACTGCAGACCAAAGAAGAAGACAAGAAGAACGTGATCAAGATATGGCGCACATGAAAACACAGATGGATCTTCTTACAAAGCATTTATTATCAGGGAAGACCGAAAAAGTGAAAGCTGTGGCGCTAAAAGGAAGAGACGGATCTGATTTGGAAGAAGAGGCCAACTACTTGAACAATCAGGGGGGTTTCCGAGGGAATACCTAAGGAAACCAAGGTCGGAACTATTATGGTAAATCTGGAAACATGGACCAAGGTAGTTGGAAGAACAAGAATGAAAAGAGTGGTTTGTACGTTCCCCCTGGTAGACGTGATACCACCACATCTAATTCTGGAAGTATGGAAGACATGATGGCTAAATTATTGAAAGGAGTGGAAGCAACTAGCGCGGGAGTAACGGAGGTAATAGATGATTAGTCCTCTATGAAGCAATTAGTTGATTCACATTCCACTTCAATCAAGCAAATAGAGCAGCAATTGAGCCAACTTTCAGCAGCACTCAATCAAAGAAAGGCTGGCACTCTACCTAGCAACACTGTGCAAAATCCAAGGAACGACGGATCATGCATGGCTATTACTACCAGGAGTGGTAAGGTGCTGGAAAATTCATCCCAAAGCAAGCAAGTGGCCAAAAATAAGGAAGATGATGACGCCATAGAAGCTGACCAAGACGTCCATGACGTCACCCCTAGTAGGTTGCAGCCTGAAACTACCAAAATTCGGAAGCAAGAGGAGAAGAAAGCCGTGGAGAAAACAATTCCATATCCACCACCACCTTTTCCTCAAAGATTGAAGAAGCAGGCAGATGATACAAGGTTCAGCAAATTCATGACGATGTTAAAGTAGCTGACTATTAATGTTCCGTTGGTCAAGGCGCTGGAACAAATGCCTGGGTATGCTAAATTCATGAAGGACCTGTTGACAAAGAAGCGGGCAGTAAGCTATGAGCCGGAAGATAATATTCATCATTGCAGTGCAATTGCCACAAGATCCTTAGTACAGAAGAAGGCAGACCCTGGTGCTTTCATTATTCCTTGCACGGTTGGATCTATGAATTTTGCTAAGGCATTGTGCGATCTGGGTGCTAGCATCAATTTGATGCCACTATCCGTCTACAAGAAGTTGGGGTTAGGCGATCCGACACCAACCAATATGAGGCTCGTGATGGCTGATAGGTCGGTAAAACGACCTGTGGGTATCTTGAATGATGTGTTGGTGAAGGTTTCTTCCTTCATCTTTCCTGCAGACTTTGTGATTTCGGATTGCGAGGTGGATTCTGAAGTTCCCATAATCTTGGGACGTCCTTTCCTTGCAACAGGAAGTGTGCTTATTGACATGAGAGATAATGAGCTTTTATTTCGAATGAATGACGAAGTGATTCATTTTGATTTGTGCAAAGCGATGAAGCAGCCAAGAGATATGGATGTGTTCTCTGTAGCTGATGTTTATTATGAAGGTAAGAAAGCATTATCTGTAGAGAAACAGCCTACTGTTGAGCCATTGTCTGCTGCGCTGCTGAATGTTGATCATGAGGATGCTAAAGAATATGAAGAACTTATGGGTGCTTTAACAGAAATAGAGTCCTATTCCCATACTCCTAAGCAACCGGACCGTGATCTTAAGAATCAACCGTCACCAACAGCGAAGACTTCCCTTGAAGAGCCACCAATGCTAGAATCGAAAGAGCTCCCCAATTATCTAAGGTATGTGTTCTTGGAAAGTATAAATATACTTCCGGTGAGTGCGGATGATTTAAGTAAACAGCACGTAGAGGCTATCATCTCTGCTCTGAAGAGATACATGAGAGCTATGGGTTGGACTATTGATGATATAATTGGTGACCCTCCGGGGAGACGTATGAGTCTTCTCGAAGAAGATTGCATGCCTACAAGTAAGCCTCATTGTCATCTAAATCCATTCAGAAAACGACCAACCATCTATCTCGACGAAGTCTAAGTACTCGAGGTAACTATGTCGAGCCACGACAATAAATAAGGCGCTAGATGGGAGGCAACCCATCGTTTATCGTTTATCATTTTTCATTTTTCATTTCGTTCTAGTATGTGTTTTGCTTTTGATAATGAAAATCCAAAAATAAGAGTCGTGCCACGACCAAAACTAAGGCGCTTGGTGGGAGGCAATCCATCGTACTAATCGTTTTCATTTGGTTTTAAGCAAAAATAGGTGCAAGAGGTAGTCAACGAGGAGATTGATTTCAATTGACGATTTGGATGCATTGTATGGTAAAGTTGGTAAGTTAGGAAGGGTGATGCATAAGGCTATGGATTGAGCCTTTCTCACGCCAAAATAGGCTTCGAGGAAGGCTAGGCCTTGGTAAAACTAGGCCACGAACGATGCACAACCTATCCTATAGCCTAAGGTCTCGGAATCTAGTGTGCTATACACTATGCGCCGCCTATTCCTAGGTATGCTTTTGACTATGCGCCGCCTATGATATGGCATTTGGTCTCAGTATCTCATATGCCATAGACTATGCGGCGCATATGTATACAAATGCCATAGACTATGCGGCGCATATGTCCCATTATGCCATAGACAATGCGCCGCATATGTCATATCTATGCCAAGCATTATGCGCCGCATATGTGGGATTTTTGTCTCCAAAACCGATTGTAAATGGGTCATAACCCGACCCATTCTCTTCCTATATAAAGGGGACTTAGTTTTATAACACAACACATTGCAAAGTGACCTAAAGGTGCCGCATATTCATCCAAATCCTCTCAAAATTTTCTTTTTTGCTCTTCCAATTCACAAAACCACCTCCAAAAGCTTCAAGCAAGTAAGTACTCTCTTATTCTTCATTTATTTCTCGTAAGTACTACGTTGCTATGTCTATTATAAATTGCTACATATTGAAAGATTGTTGGTGAAGTTCATGTGTTTGGAATGTTAATGCAAAATCATGTGAGTGAACGTATACGTTAGAATCATCTTGACTTGTTTCTGACTTGAATTTGGTTTTAATAGCATTGTCATACTATTTGCGGAATTGCTATAGTCTTGAACATTGTTTAAAATTGCTACTTGGATACTTACATGTTAGGCTAGCCCGTTCATCGGGATAAGACTTATAGTGCCTGCCGACATAGGAGGTTGTGATTGTTGAAAGTAACTATATTATGTGGTAACCCCTATGTAGTAGTGTTGTTATATCTAACATGAAAGTAATGCAATGGCTGCAAGTAGTGATACATCACTGATTTTCTTGCCGGAATACAACTCCTAAAACGTATGTCGACGAAATCTGAGTAATCGACCACTTTCACTTCACTGATTTGTGTCAACAAAACTAAGTGTGGGGTGGTACCCCTACTTCTTGTGCATAGATTGTATCCATTGATATTTTGCTACCACTAACACTATTTCTAGTCTCAGGTACAATGGCACCTAAAGCGAGACAAGGCAAGGAGAAGGCTACCACCTCCCAAAAGGGCAAAAAGAGAAGTCGCAAGGACCAAGGAGAACCCTCCTCGCTGCAAATACCTCGACTCACGCTTGGAATTAAGTGGGATACTTATGAGGAACTTCTGAGGATGACGACTCTGATGATGATTCCAATGCAAGGGGTATGACCCCAGACATAGAGGATAAGTCCGACCAACCAGGTTCCTCGTATTTATTTTTCACTGAGGATAGTGTCCCAACTAAGTGTGGGGTGGTGGTATTGCATGCTATACTTCTCTATTCGCATCTATGTTTGTTTGCTTTTGTTTCATTTTTATTTCGTTTTGTTTTTTTTAGTAGTTAAATTTTTTTTTTTAGCTTCGCACGAAATTATTTTGATAGGTAGCATGAGATTATAACAAGAGTATGTGCTACAATTGTGACTATTGAGACGTTTAGGCTCTAGTTGTGACTCAATATGTGATATTGTGTGATTCAATTCCTTCACTTGTTGGGTCGAGAGTCTATATTACTTCCAATCAAGTCGACCATGTGCCTTGTGTGTGTGAGATAATAGTATATTCTATGTATGTGGTTGATGCTAGAACTTGCCTGGTATGTATGCAAAGCGAAAATAAGGAGTGTAAGTTTAGGATATGATTTAGGCATTTCTTTGGCAACCTATACATGTTTACCTTCAGTTTTACCTACCCATGGACATCATCCTAGTTAACCCTTTTGAGCCTTTAGCCTATTTCTTTGACAACCTTGTATGTAAGCCTAATCCATTTCTTTCAAGACCGTAATTTGATCCCAAAATCTCTAAGTGCTTTAAAGTGAAAAAGTCATGTGACAACATAAAAGGAAATTGGGTGAGTATAATGCTATAAATTGGAATGGTTCTTGAATGTGTTATGAAAAAGAAAAAAAAATGCTATCATAAGAGGTATGTTGTGAAAAGAAAAAGGAAAAGAAAGCTGAAAAGTGAGTTGTGCTTAAAATTAAAAAAAGAGGAGAACAAGGGTGGTAGAAAAAAGAAAGAAGAAAGGTTGAAAGAAAAAAATGTCAATGATACAAAGTGATGTATTAAAGCGCTTAGGAACTTAGTCACTATTCCTGGCCAAAATAGTCCTACCCGTCCCTTAGCCTACATTACAACCATCAAAAGACCTACTTGATCCTAATCTTAACATTCCAACATTTAGTAGAGTATTACATTAAGGGCAAGCCTATGGTCATCAGTCGCTACATATGAATTCTTTGTGAGAGTGAGAGCAAAGACATTTTGATACCCATGTTTGAAAAATATGCTATATTTGTGAGTGATTATGGGTACTATATGGTGAGACACACATGGTTGATGAGTTTTGGATAGTTGTATATGATTCTATGCACTTTAACGTTTGCATGCGAGTTGATCACCATCACGAGTCTATACTTGAGGTTAAACTGTTTCTACTTATAATCGGAAAGCTACTCTTTGTTGATAATTGTTGTGCTTGTCTTGAAGAATGTTTTGTGTTGTTGCTGTAAAAACCCTAAGTTGATGTTTAGAAGGACATGATATGTTGTTCGAGGACGAACAAAGCTCTAAGTGTGGGGTGTTGATGATAGGCGGATTTACACGCCTATATCAATACATTTTGCCCATATTTTAGCCTAGTTTTGAGAACAAATTATATATTTAATGCACTTTTAGTCCTTTTTCCTGTAAGTGAGCTAACGAACATGATTAGTAAAGTTTCAGGTATAAATGATGCATAATTCAGCATTTTATGGCTTACTTGACGCTAAAGAAAGCTCACGAAGGAAGGAAAGGGAGTTTACACGCCTAAGGACCAAAACTGCTGCATGGAAAATCTGTCCCGGGCTAAAACATCAATTCTGAAGACTTTGGGGACTTACAGACACAAAGCTGGATTTTGACATTGATACATTAACCTAGTACAATTAGGTTATGTATTTCATTATTTTATGTGGATTATGATAATGTTACCTTAACCTAGTACATTTGGGTTAAGGATTTCATTAGTCTAATAGGATTTGGTTATTTATTTCATTAGCTTAGTAGGATTAGGATATGGGTATTATAAATACCCTATCATGCTAGAGATTTTAGAACATCTTCTTAACTTCTCGTCTTACAATTCAATTCTATTACTCTACAATTCTTCTAATCCTTCCATTAATTCTATTTTTCTTCTTCTACTCTTCTATTCTTAAATTCCACAACAAGAGAATCGTTACTTGCTAAGGAATCACGCCTCACGCCTATCACTTGATCTACACGCCATTACTCAATATCGTGATATAATAACAATGTCAATCGTGATTTCCTTCGCATTCATGGGTAACTAAACTTCTCTGTTGGGGTTATGGAAGCCGTATGAGATACTATCTATTGCTGTGAGTTTGTGAGTTCGAGGCACGTATATTGCTTATATCATTATTCTCTTCATCTTAATCTACATTCTTTGCGGTTGCAAACGCAAGAATACGCCAGTCTAACATTTAACTTGTTCGAGAGAAAAGTTATTTGTCTGGAAAAGAGATAATGTCAAGGTAGTAGGACACCCTTTCCTATTAAAAAGCTAGTGCCGTAACTGGACTAACCTCTTGGAGAATTCGTACCGTTAGACACGCTTTAAGCTCGAGAGAGTTAAAGTGAAATAGTCCTTGTTTAGGTCGAGAGACGCTTGGATTTACCATCGACTACAATCCTCTATAAGCAATTGCATGTCAGAATTCTACACACTCATAGCCAATAGAGACGTATACCTCAGAAGGTGGACATAACCCCAACGCTTCAATTCTCATTGTTTACAACCAACGTAACAATCTCTCTCTTTTTACTTTATTATTTTCAGCTTTTGTTTACATTACTTGCAAAACAAGAATCCCCCCTTCTTACGAGACTTGCACCAAAAGTTTAGTAATTTTACTTGTTGGCCAAGCTATTCCCTGTGGGATCGACACCCAACCCAGGTTGGGTTCTATATTTGCTAACGACCGCTTTACACTCAAACGAGAGCTGTAGATTTAGCGTTATCAAAAATTGGCGCCGTTGCCGGGGAATACAAGTGTCAATCAAGTTCGTGATAATCACTAGACCCTTTGGTCAAAGATTCTCGTACTTTTACGTTTAGTTTTTGTTTTTGTCTACTGCAGGTTTTTATTTTAGTGCATGCCCCATACTCGAAGTTCTGGTCAACCGTTATTACCAATCAATCCTGAACTACAACGCATTGGTAGAATGGAAGCACAAGATGAAATCGCAAGGATGGCTGCTCAACAGGAACAAGCAAGATTGGCTGCCCTTGCCGCAACCCAGGTTCAACAGCAGAACATTGATAACCCTGCACGAGCAATAAATCCTGACGATGAGGATTTAGGTGATGACGAGTTACTAAACCCTAGGCGTGATGCTGAAATCGTAACACCTGCCAACAGAAGAGGTCGACAAGCTCGGTATAGACATGATCGCCAACCTATGCAGCCAGCTTTTGACGATGATGATGATGATCTTGATGGTGCCGGAGCCACTGGAGCTATAATTCCACCACCATTAGCGCCCGGAGCCAAGTTCAACATCACAAACACCATGATTCAGTTATTGCAACTCAAGGGATTATTTGGTGGACTAGCAGGCAATGATCCGAATATGCATCTCATCAACTTTATTTCTACATGCAAGTCTTTTGACAATCCTGGTGTTGGTCAGAATGCAATTCGATTACGTCTATTCCCATTGTCTCTGTCTGGGGAGGCAACACTATGGTTGAATGGGCTGACTCCTAATTCAATAACAAATTGGAGGCAATTGAGAGACGCTTTCCTAGAAAGATTCTTTCCGCCATCCAAAAGAGCACAATTGAGAGATGAAATCAGCAACTTTCGTCAGCTTCCCACTGAAGCTCTTCATGAAACATGGGAGAGGTTCAAGACAAAGCTAGCGAGATGCCCAAACCATCACATGACTAATGTTCACCTCATGGAGATATTGTATAGAGCCTTGAATTCAATAACTAAGCCAGTGGTGGATAACACAGCTAGAGGATCTTTTATGGACCTCACCTTTGGTCAAGCAAGCAATATGCTAGATCGCATGACGAAACAAAGTAGAGCTTGTCATACCAAGGATTCCGAGGTAGCAAGCCCCACTTTATCTATAGGCATGACTGCAGACCAAAGAAGAAGACAAGAAGAACGTGATCAAGATATGGCGCACATGAAAACACAGATGGATCTTCTTACAAAGCATTTATTATCAGGGAAGACCGAAAAAGTGAAAGCTGTGGCGCTAAAAGGAAGAGACGGATCTGATTTGGAAGAAGAGGCCAACTACTTGAACAATCAGGGGGGTTTCCGAGGGAATACCTAAGGAAACCAAGGTCGGAACTATTATGGTAAATCTGGAAACATGGACCAAGGTAGTTGGAAGAACAAGAATGAAAAGAGTGGTTTGTACGTTCCCCCTGGTAGACGTGATACCACCACATCTAATTCTGGAAGTATGGAAGACATGATGGCTAAATTATTGAAAGGAGTGGAAGCAACTAGCGCGGGAGTAACGGAGGTAATAGATGATTAGTCCTCTATGAAGCAATTAGTTGATTCACATTCCACTTCAATCAAGCAAATAGAGCAGCAATTGAGCCAACTTTCAGCAGCACTCAATCAAAGAAAGGCTGGCACTCTACCTAGCAACACTGTGCAAAATCCAAGGAACGACGGATCATGCATGGCTATTACTACCAGGAGTGGTAAGGTGCTGGAAAATTCATCCCAAAGCAAGCAAGTGGCCAAAAATAAGGAAGATGATGACGCCATAGAAGCTGACCAAGACGTCCATGACGTCACCCCTAGTAGGTTGCAGCCTGAAACTACCAAAATTCGGAAGCAAGAGGAGAAGAAAGCCGTGGAGAAAACAATTCCATATCCACCACCACCTTTTCCTCAAAGATTGAAGAAGCAGGCAGATGATACAAGGTTCAGCAAATTCATGACGATGTTAAAGTAGCTGACTATTAATGTTCCGTTGGTCAAGGCGCTGGAACAAATGCCTGGGTATGCTAAATTCATGAAGGACCTGTTGACAAAGAAGCGGGCAGTAAGCTATGAGCCGGAAGATAATATTCATCATTGCAGTGCAATTGCCACAAGATCCTTAGTACAGAAGAAGGCAGACCCTGGTGCTTTCATTATTCCTTGCACGGTTGGATCTATGAATTTTGCTAAGGCATTGTGCGATCTGGGTGCTAGCATCAATTTGATGCCACTATCCGTCTACAAGAAGTTGGGGTTAGGCGATCCGACACCAACCAATATGAGGCTCGTGATGGCTGATAGGTCGGTAAAACGACCTGTGGGTATCTTGAATGATGTGTTGGTGAAGGTTTCTTCCTTCATCTTTCCTGCAGACTTTGTGATTTCGGATTGCGAGGTGGATTCTGAAGTTCCCATAATCTTGGGACGTCCTTTCCTTGCAACAGGAAGTGTGCTTATTGACATGAGAGATAATGAGCTTTTATTTCGAATGAATGACGAAGTGATTCATTTTGATTTGTGCAAAGCGATGAAGCAGCCAAGAGATATGGATGTGTTCTCTGTAGCTGATGTTCATTATGAAGGTAAGAAAGCATTATCTGTAGAGAAACAGCCTACTGTTGAGCCATTGTCTGCTGCGCTGCTGAATGTTGATCATGAGGATGCTAAAGAATATGAAGAACTTATGGGTGCTTTAACAGAAATAGAGTCCTATTCCCATACTCCTAAGCAACCGGACCGTGATCTTAAGAATCAACCGTCACCAACAGCGAAGACTTCCCTTGAAGAGCCACCAATGCTAGAATCGAAAGAGCTCCCCAATTATCTAAGGTATGTGTTCTTGGAAAGTATAAATATACTTCCGGTGAGTGCGGATGATTTAAGTAAACAGCACGTAGAGGCTATCATCTCTGCTCTGAAGAGATACATGAGAGCTATGGGTTGGACTATTGATGATATAATTGGTGACCCTCCGGGGAGACGTATGAGTCTTCTCGAAGAAGATTGCATGCCTACAAGTAAGCCTCATTGTCATCTAAATCCATTCAGAAAACGACCAACCATCTATCTCGACGAAGTCTAAGTACTCGAGGTAACTATGTCGAGCCACGACAATAAATAAGGCGCTAGATGGGAGGCAACCCATCGTTTATCGTTTATCATTTTTCATTTTTCATTTCGTTCTAGTATGTGTTTTGCTTTTGATAATGAAAATCCAAAAATAAGAGTCGTGCCACGACCAAAACTAAGGCGCTTGGTGGGAGGCAATCCATCGTACTAATCGTTTTCATTTGGTTTTAAGCAAAAATAGGTGCAAGAGGTAGTCAACGAGGAGATTGATTTCAATTGACGATTTGGATGCATTGTATGGTAAAGTTGGTAAGTTAGGAAGGGTGATGCATAAGGCTATGGATTGAGCCTTTCTCACGCCAAAATAGGCTTCGAGGAAGGCTAGGCCTTGGTAAAACTAGGCCACGAACGATGCACAACCTATCCTATAGCCTAAGGTCTCGGAATCTAGTGTGCTATACACTATGCGCCGCCTATTCCTAGGTATGCTTTTGACTATGCGCCGCCTATGATATGGCATTTGGTCTCAGTATCTCATATGCCATAGACTATGCGGCGCATATGTATACAAATGCCATAGACTATGCGGCGCATATGTCCCATTATGCCATAGACAATGCGCCGCATATGTCATATCTATGCCAAGCATTATGCGCCGCATATGTGGGATTTTTGTCTCCAAAACCGATTGTAAATGGGTCATAACCCGACCCATTCTCTTCCTATATAAAGGGGACTTAGTTTTATAACACAACACATTGCAAAGTGACCTAAAGGTGCCGCATATTCATCCAAATCCTCTCAAAATTTTCTTTTTTGCTCTTCCAATTCACAAAACCACCTCCAAAAGCTTCAAGCAAGTAAGTACTCTCTTATTCTTCATTTATTTCTCGTAAGTACTACGTTGCTATGTCTATTATAAATTGCTACATATTGAAAGATTGTTGGTGAAGTTCATGTGTTTGGAATGTTAATGCAAAATCATGTGAGTGAACGTATACGTTAGAATCATCTTGACTTGTTTCTGACTTGAATTTGGTTTTAATAGCATTGTCATACTATTTGCGGAATTGCTATAGTCTTGAACATTGTTTAAAATTGCTACTTGGATACTTACATGTTAGGCTAGCCCGTTCATCGGGATAAGACTTATAGTGCCTGCCGACATAGGAGGTTGTGATTGTTGAAAGTAACTATATTATGTGGTAACCCCTATGTAGTAGTGTTGTTATATCTAACATGAAAGTAATGCAATGGCTGCAAGTAGTGATACATCACTGATTTTCTTGCCGGAATACAACTCCTAAAACGTATGTCGACGAAATCTGAGTAATCGACCACTTTCACTTCACTGATTTGTGTCAACAAAACTAAGTGTGGGGTGGTACCCCTACTTCTTGTGCATAGATTGTATCCATTGATATTTTGCTACCACTAACACTATTTCTAGTCTCAGGTACAATGGCACCTAAAGCGAGACAAGGCAAGGAGAAGGCTACCACCTCCCAAAAGGGCAAAAAGAGAAGTCGCAAGGACCAAGGAGAACCCTCCTCGCTGCAAATACCTCGACTCACGCTTGGAATTAAGTGGGATACTTATGAGGAACTTCTGAGGATGACGACTCTGATGATGATTCCAATGCAAGGGGTATGACCCCAGACATAGAGGATAAGTCCGACCAACCAGGTTCCTCGTATTTATTTTTCACTGAGGATAGTGTCCCAACTAAGTGTGGGGTGGTGGTATTGCATGCTATACTTCTCTATTCGCATCTATGTTTGTTTGCTTTTGTTTCATTTTTATTTCGTTTTGTTTTTTTTAGTAGTTAAATTTTTTTTTTTAGCTTCGCACGAAATTATTTTGATAGGTAGCATGAGATTATAACAAGAGTATGTGCTACAATTGTGACTATTGAGACGTTTAGGCTCTAGTTGTGACTCAATATGTGATATTGTGTGATTCAATTCCTTCACTTGTTGGGTCGAGAGTCTATATTACTTCCAATCAAGTCGACCATGTGCCTTGTGTGTGTGAGATAATAGTATATTCTATGTATGTGGTTGATGCTAGAACTTGCCTGGTATGTATGCAAAGCGAAAATAAGGAGTGTAAGTTTAGGATATGATTTAGGCATTTCTTTGGCAACCTATACATGTTTACCTTCAGTTTTACCTACCCATGGACATCATCCTAGTTAACCCTTTTGAGCCTTTAGCCTATTTCTTTGACAACCTTGTATGTAAGCCTAATCCATTTCTTTCAAGACCGTAATTTGATCCCAAAATCTCTAAGTGCTTTAAAGTGAAAAAGTCATGTGACAACATAAAAGGAAATTGGGTGAGTATAATGCTATAAATTGGAATGGTTCTTGAATGTGTTATGAAAAAGAAAAAAAAATGCTATCATAAGAGGTATGTTGTGAAAAGAAAAAGGAAAAGAAAGCTGAAAAGTGAGTTGTGCTTAAAATTAAAAAAAGAGGAGAACAAGGGTGGTAGAAAAAAGAAAGAAGAAAGGTTGAAAGAAAAAAATGTCAATGATACAAAGTGATGTATTAAAGCGCTTAGGAACTTAGTCACTATTCCTGGCCAAAATAGTCCTACCCGTCCCTTAGCCTACATTACAACCATCAAAAGACCTACTTGATCCTAATCTTAACATTCCAACATTTAGTAGAGTATTACATTAAGGGCAAGCCTATGGTCATCAGTCGCTACATATGAATTCTTTGTGAGAGTGAGAGCAAAGACATTTTGATACCCATGTTTGAAAAATATGCTATATTTGTGAGTGATTATGGGTACTATATGGTGAGACACACATGGTTGATGAGTTTTGGATAGTTGTATATGATTCTATGCACTTTAACGTTTGCATGCGAGTTGATCACCATCACGAGTCTATACTTGAGGTTAAACTGTTTCTACTTATAATCGGAAAGCTACTCTTTGTTGATAATTGTTGTGCTTGTCTTGAAGAATGTTTTGTGTTGTTGCTGTAAAAACCCTAAGTTGATGTTTAGAAGGACATGATATGTTGTTCGAGGACGAACAAAGCTCTAAGTGTGGGGTGTTGATGATAGGCGGATTTACACGCCTATATCAATACATTTTGCCCATATTTTAGCCTAGTTTTGAGAACAAATTATATATTTAATGCACTTTTAGTCCTTTTTCCTGTAAGTGAGCTAACGAACATGATTAGTAAAGTTTCAGGTATAAATGATGCATAATTCAGCATTTTATGGCTTACTTGACGCTAAAGAAAGCTCACGAAGGAAGGAAAGGGAGTTTACACGCCTAAGGACCAAAACTGCTGCATGGAAAATCTGTCCCGGGCTAAAACATCAATTCTGAAGACTTTGGGGACTTACAGACACAAAGCTGGATTTTGACATTGATACATTAACCTAGTACAATTAGGTTATGTATTTCATTATTTTATGTGGATTATGATAATGTTACCTTAACCTAGTACATTTGGGTTAAGGATTTCATTAGTCTAATAGGATTTGGTTATTTATTTCATTAGCTTAGTAGGATTAGGATATGGGTATTATAAATACCCTATCATGCTAGAGATTTTAGAACATCTTCTTAACTTCTCGTCTTACAATTCAATTCTATTACTCTACAATTCTTCTAATCCTTCCATTAATTCTATTTTTCTTCTTCTACTCTTCTATTCTTAAATTCCACAACAAGAGAATCGTTACTTGCTAAGGAATCACGCCTCACGCCTATCACTTGATCTACACGCCATTACTCAATATCGTGATATAATAACAATGTCAATCGTGATTTCCTTCGCATTCATGGGTAACTAAACTTCTCTGTTGGGGTTATGGAAGCCGTATGAGATACTATCTATTGCTGTGAGTTTGTGAGTTCGAGGCACGTATATTGCTTATATCATTATTCTCTTCATCTTAATCTACATTCTTTGCGGTTGCAAACGCAAGAATACGCCAGTCTAACATTTAACTTGTTCGAGAGAAAAGTTATTTGTCTGGAAAAGAGATAATGTCAAGGTAGTAGGACACCCTTTCCTATTAAAAAGCTAGTGCCGTAACTGGACTAACCTCTTGGAGAATTCGTACCGTTAGACACGCTTTAAGCTCGAGAGAGTTAAAGTGAAATAGTCCTTGTTTAGGTCGAGAGACGCTTGGATTTACCATCGACTACAATCCTCTATAAGCAATTGCATGTCAGAATTCTACACACTCATAGCCAATAGAGACGTATACCTCAGAAGGTGGACATAACCCCAACGCTTCAATTCTCATTGTTTACAACCAACGTAACAATCTCTCTCTTTTTACTTTATTATTTTCAGCTTTTGTTTACATTACTTGCAAAACAAGAATCCCCCCTTCTTACGAGACTTGCACCAAAAGTTTAGTAATTTTACTTACTTGTTGGCCAAGCTATTCCCTGTGGGATCGACACCCAACCCAGGTTGGGTTCTATATTTGCTAACGATCGCTTTACACTCAAACAAGAGCTGTAGATTGAGCGTTATCAACAGTCCATATCAGAGGCACTTCATCCCCATTATCCTCATTCTCCTTATTTGGAGGTAACAATATATATTTTCTCCTATTTACTTCATTATTAACACCTACTTCCTATTCTACTCCATCAACTGAGTTTTTTTTGGTGTCATATGAAAGCAGGAGTAAGTTTTCAGCTACCAGTTCTCATTTGAGGAAAGATCAACCCTTTTCACCATAATTTCTTTACCAAATAGCTGAGCAAAAATAAGGTTTGAATTTGAGGGTGTAGGAAAATCAACTGTTTTTAGTGTTTCAGAGGATTTAACTTTTTCAGATTTTCCAGATGACCTAGGAAATTAAAAGTTTTCAGGTAGTTTTGAATTCCCTAGAGAAAAAGGAGTTTAAGGTTGAGAAATTTATTGTTTTATTGGTGACCCAAACACTTGGTTTGTATTATCTATCATGGTTAGCTGAGCATTGTCTACTAAGGTTAAGGAGAGTTCAATAGGGACTGACTCGATTGTGGGTTATGGACATTATAAGGATGATTTAGTTAGAAGAATTAACTCATATTGTTATTGGGGACTAGAGGTGATGTTTTCCATGGTTTCAATTTCAGAAGAATCAAGATATTTAACTTGGGGATGTCCAGTTTGACTCTCTAGAGTTTTTATCTACTTCATGGTAGTTTCCCGGGTTTAAGAAAGTAGTAATGTTATCCATTTGATTTTGGAGCAGAGATGAGCTGGGACTAGTTTTTTCTTAGAGAAGACTTGTAGATTTGGAAATATGATTTGGACAAGTTGAATAATAATGACAAGAAGGTCTGATTTAGCAATTTTAAGAAGTGACCAATGTCATTAAAAGATGTTCCTTTTGAGATGGCATGACTTTACCTAACAAGTGCGACTCTTAATTTTGCAAAAGACTTAATGGCTTAGAGAAAAGAAAAATACATGGCTTTTCAGACAACATTTTGTGATTACTTAAGCATCATGTAGGTACTAACCTGACAGATGGGATCGGGTCCCTCTCTTTTTGACTGAATTCTATACTTGTGTGTTTGCTTCAATTATTCTCCTTCTAAGCTATTCCCATGGATGTATACCTGCAACGATAGGGAGATGAGTTAGATTAACATGCACCTACATTATCATGGATATCTGCCTCCTGAGCATAGCCAAATTTTGAAAGATACACTAATTCACATATTATGTTAGGTTGGATTGATCAATCCATGCTCTAGCCTCTGCAGACCCCTTTTTTCTCAGAACTTATTCTCAAGAAAGATTTGAGGATCAAGTCCCAGACTTGACTTACTCACCTTGTTGGAATTTTTTTTTTCTAAGATGAATCTTCTAAGGACCAGGTCCCTTGAAATCAACTATTTCAAAATATGACACCTCCATCTTGGAGTGCCTTGAGAGAGAGAGAGAATACAGTCAGATCTTCTAAAATTAAGCACTGGACACTCAATTTTAATGAATATTCCTGAATGCAATCTCCTTTATCCAACCTAGAACCATGATCACTTGTTTGATTTAGGAACCCACTTGAGTTTAAGTTCCCAGTAAAAAGATAATGGTGTGATCAAAACATTCTTGTACCATATAGGTATAGAATTCTTCTCCATCTTATTCAAATACTTGAACCCATTTGGATGTGTATTCTTCTACTGAACATATCTGAATTTGTTCATTCCAACACTTATCCAGCTTTGACAATTCCCCTTAGTGTGCCTATCTTTCCCACAATGATTGCACATAGGTTTGGGAGCCTTATTTCTAGCATCATTGATAGTCTTTCCTTGCCACCTAGCAGGTTGGAATTCTCCTTGATATCCCATTCCTTTGCCATCATTAACACCCTGACTAATCAGATTAGATGAATATGTAAAGAAGCAGTCCATTTAAGAGACTTGTTCAACTCTTCTCTTAAGCGGACCAGGTCTCTCTCTAACTCTTTATTCTTGTGAAGTGCAGATATAAGATGTTTTTGAGAATCCCTCAGTCTTTCCTCAAGATCAATTTAAAGACTTGATGTTTCTTTCTTCCCTTTTTCATCTACCTTATTTAACTTCTTTAGATTACTCATCAAACTCAGATTTGCAGATTTTATTTTTGTGAACAACTCTTTAATTCATAATTTGCAAAGTTAAAGAAATCAAATCATGCTATTGATTCTCTATTTTTTCCTCTAAGGCATTCTTCTCAATATTTAGTTTATATTCAGAGTCTATCAACACACTTGCAAGCATTTTTATCTTTCTAGTAGTGTAATTATCTAGATTCTTCTTAATATCAGAAAGAGTTACCTCTTTTTCTTCTCCATCTTCCGAGTTGGCCATAAATACAACCAAGGAATCATAGATAACTGACTGTCTTCAACTTCTAACATAGATATATCTCTAGTCTTCTTATCTTTATCAGATTCACTGAAGAATCTGATACCAGCTACCAGTGCTTGCTTTATAGCATACTTAACTGCTTCCTTCATTTTTGAATTTTTAGGGACCTGGTCCCTGTTCTTTTCCTTATCATCTTCATCCTTAAGATACCCTTGGTAATCCAATTTGTTCCATGGACAGTCTTTAATGAAATGCTCACGACTTTCACATTTATGACAAACTTTAACATTGCTTCCTCCTTTGCTGCTGCTTCCTCTTCTTTGAAATTGACCACCCTTCCTCATAGCCTTGATAACTCTCTTTACCAAATAGGCAACATCAGTGTGTTCTTCTGCTGAATCAAGTTTGGAAGCTTTTAATGCCAGGTATTTTTCCCTTTTTGCTTCATTCTTCTCCACCCCTTACTGTTTTTTGAGCTCATGGGTTTTTAGATTTTCAATCAGTTTATCCATAGTGAGGGTCTTCAGGTTCTTTGCTCAGTTATGGCATATATTTTGCTTTCCCAAGACTTGTGAAGAACCTCAAGAATCTTCCTCACTTGCTTGTATACTTGAATCACTTCTCCCAAGCAATGAATCCATTAGTGATAGAAGTGAATCTTGTATGCATTTCCTATACTGTTTCTCCTTCTTTAATGGTGAAGGTTTCATGCTGAGTAGTCGACATGTATACTTTAGAATCCTTCACATTAGTATAACTTCATGTGAATACCTCAAGCAATCCCTGATCTCTTTGGCAATTTCACAAGCTGAGATCCTGTTATATTCATCAGGCCCTATACCACAAACTACCAATTTCTTAGCCTTGTAATTCTTCTTAATTTTATTTTTGTCATCATTATACTCTCTCCTACTTTTAATAACCATTCTAGTTATTTATCCTTATCTGAATTCTTTAATAGGAACATAAGGTTCATCAGGGATTATGTCCATCAGTTTACTATCTCAGCCATAATAAAGTCAAATATCCTGGTTTTCCACTACCCATAATACTGCCCATTAAATATTGGTAGTCTAGTGATAAATTGCCCTTCTTCTAGATTAGGTAGAGTAGCCATGCTAACCGAGATACTCTAGGTGTGAACCTTTTAGAGTGAATTGGCTCTGATACTAATTGGTGAAACCCTTAGGGGTTGTACCATACAGGGAGGGATCAGGTCCCTTAAAGTCAATTACAGAAAAAACACAGTAAACAAACCAAAAAGTAAGAGACAGTGTAGAAAGAGTAAGAACACAAAACTTTAACGTGGAAACCCCTTGCTCAAGGAAGGAAAAACCACGGCCCGCCCTCACAAGCACCTCAAAATCCACTATAATCAAACTCTTGATTACAACCTTCAATGAACCTAACTCTAGGTTCCTTCTGCTTGTAATAAATCTATAACAAGCTCATCTTGACAACTCTGCCAAGGACACACCCTGATATTAATTAACTCTAACCAATATCCACCTTCGGTAACTCTACGTAAGCTCTCTCTAAACAAAGAGAAAAGTTCATTACTCTTATAACATGAGTAATTCGTTTACAAATCAGAACCCACTTAAGACACTCTCTATTTAAGCACACACATATAACTAGGAACGTGAGCAGTGTTGAATATTGAGTTTTTGCTTCCTTTCTTTAACTCTTTGAATTTGCAAATACCATTTGATGAAGAAGCATTTTTCTTATTTTATAGATTAATGATGATTAGGGCTGAATATCATTGGAACAGGTGTCCTAATCATTACGAGCAACACCTGCCAGTTTGTTACACAAGAGGACAAAACTGTGTAGTCACACGTGCCAGCTGTATTGTTGCCTCGAACATCCAGGGACCTAGTCCCTTATAGTCATCTGCTCATCATCAAAACTACATGTAGCACACTATTTCTTAGGCTTTATTACTTCAATTTATAGGTCTTACTATAATCTCTTTCCAATAGGAAAAGATTGTCGAGATGGTGCACAAACATTATACCAAAAAGGATTTTTAGTAATAATTGATTAACGCAATAACTTAATTGCCGAGAAATATATTTTTAGAGCCAATTTCTAGTGACAAATACATTTTGAAAATCTTTCTAAAAATTGATCTTAGGAGAACTTAACCATGGTTTGAAATTCTAGTGACAATTACATTTAAGCACTCGTTTTAAAATTCCACCTTTATTTAAAGCTCGAAAGTAAATTCACCTTGAAATTTTATGGTCAAACACATTTTACAAAATTCAAATCTGAAAAAAAAAATAGTCATGGCGAAATAACTTTATTTTCAACTTCAAACCAGAATCAACATCTTTGCACTTTTTTTCCTATTGAAAAATACTTTTGAACAATTTTATTTCAAGCAAGTTTTCTTCTGACATACAACTCATGTGAATTTATATACATAATATAAAGGAGTGTCCTTTACTATAGTACTAAGCTAAATAGATATTTTCAAAGGCATCTATAAAATAGTATCTCTAAATGTTGTAGTTAAATAGACACACACTCACATCTAAACCATGCAAATTGATAGCCGATGTGCTCCATAATGCAAGCAAGCGTAGCTTCTAGCCATGTCAATTGTAATTTTCTGAATAATAGGCCAACTCAATTTGCATCTCCACCCAAAAAATTATCATATAGACTCTTAGTTTTCACCAATCACAAACAAATACTCCTCTGATGACCCTGCAAAGAGAATGTGGCAGTGCAACCTGTCAAGCCCAACAAATTGACATACATAACACTTGTAATTACCTTCAACTCATGAATAAACCTCGAATCCCCACCTGAAACAATTCTTGAACCTCTTCGGAGATTAGCAGCTGGCCGAGAATTAGGTTAAAAACTAACCAGAATTTTCTTTCTTCCTTCAATAATGTTCAAGCAAAACATTAAGCCCGACATAATCTTGTTTCGAGAAAAGACTTCGAAAACATTGAAGTGGATATTCATAGATAAGGACACAAGAAAATCAAATATGGTTCACACTTTCTAACTAACCTTTTCCCTAGTCAGTGTCATCCTATCTAAGGTTATGTCTTCAGTAAGCTGAAATTATTTCATGCCCGCTTCATACAATATCACCGATTTAATTCACCATTTTGTAGAACTCGCCTTTAAGTTTTGGTGATAGAAAAGTGTCCTTAAGTAAAGCCTGCTACACAATCACATAATCTCAAAATAAACCTTGATAATCACATAATTTTCTAGTAAGTATTAGAGTGCTTAGGAAAGACAAAATCACTATGGAGAAAAGATGTTGCATGATGAAAGAAACATAAGTAGCGGGTACCTAAACTTAAGAAAAAGCATTCGTTGATAAAGATCCAATGGAAACCTAAATATAAGACAAATAAAGTAAAAGGAAAAATAGCAGATATCAACAAAACATGGAAAATTTTATCTATTGCCCCAATTACTCCACATTATCAACCCTACTTTTGTGTAGATATTGTTTCTCGGAATCTTTCCTTCGATACATGAATAACCTCCAAGTACTCGATTTGAGATACAACTTAGTGATTATGAATTTGTTGAGTTGCATATCTAACTTGAAAGCCTTGGAGCATTCTTGCATTAACAATGTAAACAACTTAGGTCTATGCCATCACTGAAAAAGATCAAAAATCTGAGGTGACACTAGTATTAAGGAAGTACCTCAAGGCACAAAAAAGTTAGTCAAGCTTAAATTTCTAGAGATGGATGGAATAGATCTTGATGAACCGCCAATAAAGATACTACTTAGACTTTTCCAGCAATAAAAAAGGAACAAACATACAACACTCAACCAAATTCAAGGCACCTTATAAAAAAGTTACTAGCCAATAGCAAAGCATAATTGAGGAGAACCAACAAAACAATGCTAAGGAGTTGAAAACATGCTTATAGATACAACGACTATGCAAATAATGTGAGGTAGGGAAAAGATCTACATGCACTTTGTTCTCTCCTTGAATAGAATACCAAATTTTCTATCATTATAACAATTTTAACATATCAATGCAAACTCAATTTTACCTGAGTCGGGATATTTTAAACAACCTCTTTATCCCCATGAGATAGGGGTAAGATCTATGCACATTTTTCTCTCTCCTTGCCTACATAACTTCAATAGTAAAGAATCTTTTCAAAAAAATATTATCGCAACTTCGAGAGAATTGTCCGTGTGATGGACCGATACTTGAAGATGAGTACTTTATGAAAGGGGCACACATATAGATTACAAGGATATATGTATATTCTCTCGGTTAATAGAATTCTTTACCCAAATTTTTAATTCGCGGATTAAAAATAAAGAGTCATTTCATTTTGACTGGAAATTCAATAAGGTGACTTGTAAACCACCAGTGTATTTTAGTTATTATATGCGGGTATAGTTTATCTAAAAATGACATTCCTAAAAGCATATCTTTTGATGTTAGTTCATAATTACAAATCTCTTCTATTGTTAATATCTTACCCCATACTTGTATTTTTATATTTCTAGCTTTATAGGTAATTAAGCTTCCTTCATTATTAAATCCTTTGACTACTATTGGTGTTATGAAATAGCTATAAGAGATGAATTTAGCAGTATGGCAACAGAAGAAGAAGAACAAAACAAAGAAAAAGATACAAATAGAAATTTGATGTTAAAACTAACAATATGTAACATGTGCTATATAGATGAATATAAGTGTGCATTTAAAGAATACTACTATAAGGGAACATACAATACAAAAGAAAGTAAAGAAGTAAGAAGATTATATTTTAGTAAATTACTTAGGGTTTTATTTGTTCTAACCATTTTATCCCTAATATTATGTCTGCTTTTTGCATATCTTCCTTTATTTCAAATTCTATTTTTATTTTTCTAACTCCTATTATTTTTTTTTTCCAATTGTATCTTTAATAGTTATTAAACTTCTTGGTAGATCTGGGCATATATTACTATTAGATTACCCCAGGAAGTAAAATATTTACAGCAAGATGTAAAAATCTATATGTATTTACAACAAAATATAAAATAACGGGAAAGAATAAAATTAACAAAATACAAATAGAAAGACTTTTTGAACAATTTGTAAAAACAATTGCTAACAATGATTATAGTTAGTCATAGCTTCAGACTTCAGTTTAACTTCATTAGTCTTTAGCTTTTATATCTCATTTCCCATACTATCCACTTTCATTGAAAGCGTAGTTAGGGTTTTGAGTATTTTATTTAAATTCAAGAGAGTTAAGACAAGTAGATATGGAGGAAGTTCAGAGATGGATTATGACACTACTTAATCCAGAGAAACGATCAATTACCAGAGCAATTAAGGAAAAATTTATTTCAGATGAATTATTGACCAGATACTGTAAATTAATAGGGCATAAATATCCAGACCATCTATGTTCGAGATGTAACAAAGAAGATAACATTTATATAATCCATATGGAAAATTATCTATACATGAACAACAAATGTTAATTGATCACATAAATAACATAGGATTACATATCAAATATAGCACAATTAGAATAAATTATTACACAGTAAAATTACAACTACTACAGGATGAAATGATAGACTATGAATACTTAAGAGCTTGGAGAATAGATATGGAAGGAATAAAAGTAGTCATGGAAAAGAATTTAATATTAACTAACCATGCAAATTACCCGAATTATCCGCACTATCCGCACCCACTACAATTGGTATCAGAGCTATGTTCTTTAAAGTTAAAGAAATGATATTTGTATGTTAGTTATGAGATATATTTGTATGTTAGTTATGAGATATGTTAATTAATTATAAGTCGTGTTATCTTGTTAACTATGCTGTTATTTGTTAATTATGAGAAGACCATTTAAAAATATACAGGCTTTTAGAGAAGTTAAAAGAATTCTAAATAGTAATTATTCAGAATATAAGAAACTAAATAAAATAAAAAAAGACCTCCATAGATTAGATTACCTAATTACTTTGATATCCAGTATTGAGACAAAATTAATAATCCATTTAAAATCTAGAAGAATGAGGTATATATCACCTAATTATGATAAAATTAGATTTAGAGATCCACCAAAATATTACAAATACTGTACAAATGAATAATATAGATCAATCCCAAAAATATAAAGAACTAAAACAAATATTATCTGAGAAACAAAGAGAATTAAAAATAAAAAAAGAAAGACTACAATATAATATAATTATTGGAGTATGACAAAAATCAATAAAAGCACAAAAAGAAGAAATATCATATTTAGAATCTCTAATAGATAACCTAGAATACATATATCAACATGATTTATATACCATAAAATAGATAAAATGAATAAATAAGAATTCATAATAGATAAAAAAAAACATATGAAAATCATGAAGGATTAAAAATAAGAATAGTATTTTCTAATTTAGGAAGAAGATATAAGAAAATAGGTGAACATTTATATTTAATGTTAGAAAAAGAAGAATTAAAATTAGAAGATAAATTAACAGCTATGGTAAGAATAATAAAAGAAAATGAAGAAATAGATAGAAAAAAGGAAATAGAAAAAATAAAACAACAAACTACAGATGAAATACGAAAAATAGAAGAAATAAAAAATAATAGAATTGCTGAGTTAGAAAAAGAATTACAAATTTAAAAAGACTTATATGAAAAAAGACAAAAAGAAAAGGAAAAAGATAAAGAACAAAGATTATTAGATGAAATAAACCAATTCAAAGAAAAATTAGAAATAAAAAATGAAGACTTAGAAACCAAAGAATTAGAAGTAAACACAATAGACACTAAAGAAACAAACGATTATGATTCAGAAAATAGTGAAACATATACAGAAATTTTAGAGAAAATAAAAGACCTAGAAATTAAGGAAAAATAAGAAGCAATTAATAAAAATATAGAAGAAACAAACACAGAAGTAAATACTCTTGATACAAAAGATGATGAAAATATAATACCTAGTATATCAGAAATAAGAAAACCTACATATTATTATAAAGATAGGTTTAAAAGGTATAATCTAAAGGATGAATATAACAAATGGACACCAAAATAAATAATTAATAAAAATTATAACTTTTTAGACTTAGACTGTGTAATAGATGTAGATAAAATGATACAATTATGGATATGATACATAACAAAATAATTATTAGACAATGGTATAAATGCAACAGATACACCAGAATATATAAAAAGAACACTAATAGGAACAACAAAATTATGGTTTTTAAATTTAACTGAAGATAGTAAAAATGTATTAAGGGCTGATAAAAAAATAGAAGAAACAACAATAATTAAACTAACACCTATAGACATATTGAAAAAATATAAAATAGCTATAAGAGATGAATTTAACAGTATGACAACAGAAGAAGAAGAACAAAACAAAGAAAAAGATACAAATAGGAATTTAATGTTAAAATTAGCAATATGTAATATGTGCTATATAGATGAATATACGTGTGTATTTAAAGAATACTACTATAAGGGAACATACAATACAGAAGAAAGTAAAAAAGTAAGAGGATTATATTTTAGTAAATTACCTGAACCATTTAGTTCAAAAATAATAAAGAGTTGGGATGAAGCAAAAATAGTAGATACCCTAGGAGCAAGAATAAAATTTCTACAACAATGGTATAGGAATATATGTGAAAAATACAGAGAAGAAACAAAAATGGAAAAAATATTAATAAGAAATTTAGCATGTTGTAAGGATAAAATAGCACCCCAATTTGAATGTGAAGAAAAATATTATAAGAAAAGAAAAAGACAAAAGAAATATAAGAAGTACAGAAAGTCACAATATAAGTATAAGAAACCAAGAAAGAGATATTATGTAAAAAATTATAAATATAAAAGACCATATAGGAAAAAGAAATCTATAAAAGAATGTACTTGTTATAATTGTGGAAAACTAGGACATTTAGCTAGAGATTGTAAAATGCCTAAAGACCCAAAAAGGAAATAAATATAAAAAATAAAGATAGAAAATGCAGAATATATGCAAATAGATTATATAGATTACGAATTAGAAAGTGAAGATAGTATATATGAAATTTCGAAAAATGAAACAGATAATGAAATAGATAGTGAATCAGATGAATCAATTGACTGAAGAAGATATAAAAATAATAACAAAGGAAAAATATTTAAATGAAGAAGGAACATATCAGAAAATAATATTTGATAATAATATATTTGAAGAGATAAAAGGAAAAGAATTAGATTTAAGTGTAGAAAAAATATTTAAAATACCAACAATAAAAAACATATTTAGTAGACGAAAAGAAGAATACTACGTAGTAAGCCAAAAAGAACATGTAATAGACTGTAGTTATGCAAAAGGTAAAGCTAGTATACCACTAGTAACAAAAAGAATAATTAATAAAGAAATAAACGATATAAAAAGTAAAGACCCAATAAAATATGTTTACCTTGGAGGAACAGAAATATTAATAAAAGCATGTTTTAGAGAAGGAATAGATACACCAATAGAATTATATTTAGCAGATGATAGAATTATAAAACCCATAGAAAAAAGTATAATAATTGCTATAAGAGGAAATCTAATATACCAAAAATTTAAATTTATAATAAGAGCAAATTATTCAGTAGCAACAACAGATAAAAATATAGATAAGTCATTAGTGCTATATCGGAAAATATCAGGAATAGAACTAACCCCAGGAAGTAAAATATTTGCAGCAAGATGTAAAAATCTATATGTATTAACAACAAAACATAAAATAACGAAAAAAAATAAAATTAGCAAAATACAAATAGAAAGTCCTTTTGAACAATTTGTAAAAACAATTGATAACAATGATTATAGTTACAAAGACATAGATATAGAAGAAGATTTAGAAATAATAGATGATAGAATAAGCATAACAAAAAGAATAGCTTTTGAAAAAACAGAATCATCAGGATCATCGAAAAGAACAAATTATGAAATAACTTCAACAGTTAATTTAACTCAATATTATATAGCGGGAACAATAAATGAAAAATAATATTTAATACTCCTAAATACAGGACAAGAAGAAAACCATATAGCAAAATACCAAGTGAAAAATGAAGAAATAAAATCTAATAGTAATATATGCCCAGATCTACCAAGAAGTTTAATAACTATTAAAGATACAACTGAAAAAGAAATAATAATAGGAGTTAGAAAAATAAAAATAGAATTTGAAATAAATGAAGATATGCAAAAAGCAGACATAATATTAGGGATAAAATGGTTAGAACAAATAAAACCCTACAATATAGAACATACACAATTAACCATAACCTACAATAAGGAAAAAATATTAATAAAGAGAGCTTTAACATGAAAATATATGTACTTATGAAAATATTAGTAGAAGGATATTAGAATAGATATTATACACCTATGATAGATACAGGAGCAGAAGCCAACTTATGTAGATATAACTGTTTACCAGAAGAAAAATGGGATAAGATAAAAACACCAATTGTAGTCAAAGGATTTAATAATGAAGGAAGCTTAATTACCTATATAGCTAGAAATATAAAAATACAAGTATGGGATAAGATATTAACAATAGAAGAGATCTATAATTATGAACTAACATCAAAAGATATACTTTTAGGAATGCCATTTTTAGATAAACTATACCCACATATAATAACTAAAACACACTGGTGGTTTACAACATCATGTAAACAAAGGGTAAGAGCAAAAAGAGTTATTAATAAAATAAGAAAGAAAACTGATTGGATAAAAGAAAGTGAAAAAATCACACAAAAATTAAAAAATATAAAAAATACTGAAGACACAATAAAACTAGTTATATTTTCAATAAATAAAGAAGAAATAACTATATTTTCAATAGACAAGGTAGAAATAATAAAGAAAAAATTAAGACAACTATACAGTGAAGATCCATTAAAAGGATGGGAAAAATATAAGACTACTGTAAGAATTGAGCTAATAGATAAAAATAGTATAATAACCCAAAAACCATTAACATATAACTTTGATGATTTAAAAGAATTTAAAATGCATATAGATGAATTATTAGGAAAACAATATATACAAAAAAATAATAGTAAACACACTAACCCAATATTTATAGTAAATAAACACAGTGAATAAAAAAGAGGAAAAAATAGAATGGTTATTGATTATAGAAACCTAAATGCAAAAACTATGACATATAATTATCCAATACCAAATAAGATATTAAAAATAAGACAAATACAAGGATATAATTACTTTAGCAAATTTGACTGTAAATCAGGATTTCACCACCTAAAGTTAGACGAAGATTCTAAGAAACTAACTGCGTTTACAGTGCCACAAGGATTTTATGAATGAAATGTGTTACCATTTGGATATAAAAATACACCAGGTAGATACCAACACTTTATGGATAGTTATTTCAAACAATTACCTAATTGTATAGTATACATAGATGATATACTACTATATACAAAAACTAAAGAGGAACATTTAAAATTCTTAGAACAATTTGCAGGTATAATAGAAAATTTAGAATAAGTCTAAGTGAAAAGAAAACAGAAATAATGAAAAACCAGGTAAAATTTTTAGGAATACAAATAGATAAAAGTGGAGTAAAAATGCAATAACATGTAGTACAAAAAATAATAAGTTTAAAAGAAGAATTAGATACAAAAAAGAAATTACAATCATTTTTAGGATTAGTAAACCAAGCAAGAGAATATATACCAAAATTAGAAGAAAACCTAAAGCCATTACAGAAAAAATTAAGAAAGGATGTAGAATATAATTCCAACGAAGAAGATAAAAAACAAGTACAGAAAATAAAAATACTTTGTAAAGAGTTACCAAAATTATAATTTTCAGACGGAAATAAATAATTTACATATATAGTAGAAGCAGATGCAAATGAATATAGTTATGGAGGAGTACTTAAATATAGATATGAATAAGAAAAATTAGAACATCATTGTAGATACTAGTCAGGAACGTTTAATGAAACAGAAATAAAATAGGAAATAAATAGAAAAGAATTATGCTCATTATATAAATGTTTATTAGCATTTGAGCCATATATTGTATATAACAAGTTTATTGTATGAACAGATAATACACAGGTACGATGGTGGTTAACAAGAAAAATATAAAATTTAGTTACAACAAAGGAAATTCAGAGATTAGTATTGAATATATTAAATTTTACATTTACAATTGAAGTAATTAAGACTAATAAGAATGTTATTGCAGATTACATATCAAGACAAAGCTACCCAAACTGATATTACAGAAGACGATACTCTAGAAGAAATACTCAAAACCCTAACTACGCTTTCAATAAAAGTGGATAGTATGGGAAATGAGATAGAAAAGCTAAAGACTAATGAAGTTAAACTGAAGTCTGAAGCTATGACTCAGATAACTCAGCAATGTGCAGAGAAATGTCGATCGAAAGATAATAAAATTCCAGAGATAAAAGGAGACGTTAGGACACTCCAAAACCCCCATAATGTTTATCAATCTACTTCTACAGGTACAAGCAAAGGAGTTAGAAGGAACCTAAATATGAACATGAACAAAATATTTGACAGGTCATTTATACCAAAAATACCAAAAGACCCTTTGTTTATACTCCCACAAACTATTACATATTTAGATAGCCTAAACCAAGACAAGAAAACTTATAACCACATAACCGGATCATATATTGAAAACATCCAAAAGATACAAACTTACTTAAACCTTAAACCCTAAACCCAGAGCTATAAGCATTTAATAACCAAATTCAGATTATATAACCCAAAAACTACAAGGATACAATAAGTTAATTGCATTACCAAAAACTAACCCAAATCTAGTTAAAACCTGTTTCAGATATGGACTACTCAATATTGTATATACCCAAGACGGAAGTGAACTATCTACTATACCAGAAATATATAAAGCAATTACCACTTACAAAAAGATAACCAAGGGCAATCTATTTTTTGTAAAGTTCTATACGGCACCAGCAGAGATATTGTATGATGAAATTAAACAAGTTATACAAGTTGTGAAGATAGGAATGACCTGAGATATGATCATAATGACCCGAGATATGATCATACCCGAAAATATTGAACAACAAGTTAAAATATCCAAAATAGATATACCAGATTTTTATGCAAATAAAAGAATTATTGGAATATCTACAATTATCCAAGAATTAGCAAATAACTACCTAAACGGAAATCCAATATGGAGTTATTATTCAAGAGACCAACTAATGATCTATTCAAATTCAAGAGAGTTAAGACAAGCAGATATGGAGCAAGTTCAGAGATGGATTATGACACTACTTAATCCAGAGAAACGACCAATTACCAGAGCAATTAAGGATGAATTATTGACCAGCTACTGTAAATTAATAGGGCATAAATATCCAGACCATCTATGTTCGAGATGTAACGGAGAAGATAACATTATTCCAGAAGTTCAACTAGAATAAAAGAAGATAAGGACGCCATCTAGAAGATAGACAAAAGATAGAAAGCAACGAAACAATGAAGAAGAAGACAAAAAGACAAGATATTAAATTTATGAAAATGACATATGAATTATTAGATAACTTTTCTTGACTTTGAATACGTAAATTATTATATAGCATTTATTAGTTTTTTGACTTTTCTTTGGCAAAGTGCTATTATTAATTTTGTCTTTTTTGTAGGATAGCTTTAGGACTTTTTGTAAAGTTACTTTAGTCTTTTTTACTTTTGTAAAGATGACAAATGTAAAGTAGGAACAATTTAGAATAGTATACACGTTTTCTCTTTTAGGTTATAAATAGAAAGTCATTTGCTAAGTTAAGGCAAGACTTTCTACACGGAAAGCACGGAAAGAAAGCCTTTTTGTATACAACAATCCTCTCATATAAACAATAAAGATATTCAGTTTTACACTAAGCTATGGATGAGCAAAGTACAAAATTATCAAAGCTACAAGAACAGGTATATTCATTTACTATTATGAATAGCTAATTCATAAATTCCTGACAATCATAAGTATAATAAAATAAGCTCATGTTAGTTACTTTATAGTAGAGTTATTCAAGGAATAATATGTTTCAAAGTTTATTAGCAAAGAGGAAAAGAAAAAAATTTCCTAGAACTATGCCATCCTAAAGGTGAAACTGGTAAGACAAAGAAGCCGTGATAGGGGAGTAACCAGAGTAGAGACGTTGTTTAGGGGAAAAGTATCCAGATTACCATGCTAATAGTGACCGAAGAACACGTTATTTAAGAATAATCTAGTATATAGTGATCTAAGATGATTATATTTTGTTATGTATATGATTGAAAGGAATATTTTGAAAAATAGCATCATATGAAAAATGAATACTTACTTACTTACCTGATGAAATGATAGATGAATTTAAGATACATGTTTTATATGTACTTAAGGATATAGAGATAGTAGATATAAAGAAAATTATATGGGAAAAAATATTTGATATTGAAGATGAAGAATTAGAAAATTGGATAGAAGATGAATTAGAACAAATACACTTAAATGACGATAGCTACTATTCATACCTAGATAATTACTATTCAGACGGATATTATACAGATTAAAAAATATTAGAATATATTAGAAGAATTAGAGAAAGACAAAGTTGGCTATATGAAGAAATTAATTACAGAAATCAGCTTACAAGAAAAAGAAGACAATTAGAAGAAAGATTACTTGGAATAAAGTTAACCTTAGAAAAAGGAGGTACAAATGATAGTTTATATAATCCATATGGAAAATTATCTATACATGAACAACAAATGTTAATTGATTACATAGATAACATAGGATTACATATCAAATATAGCATAATTAGAATAAATTATTACACAGAAATTTGTAAAATTACAACTACTATAGGATGCAATGATAGACTATGAATACTTAAGAGCTTGGAGAATAGATAACCCAATTTTAAGTGTCGACTCTGTAAATAAAATTTCTTTTTGAAACGTCACTTTAATTGGAGAAATCTTTTTAAACCAATTCTTAGCGAGGTGGGTGAAAAAAAAGGCGTGACACCTTAATCATGTGATCCATTAATTTGATGCTATTAGTATACTGCTATCAACAACATGGATTATTGTATTTAAATGATTGATTCAACAATCTAAGTACTTCATATATTTCATTTTTGCTTGGAATTTCTTTGTTCCCTTCTCAATCTCTTTGAGAGGGACCGCAAATTTAACAGAGGAGGAAAACAAACTCGCTAAGCTAACATTTTAGTAAAAAAAATTTATCCAGTATTTTTCCACCCCAAATATGCTATATGAAAGCACAAAAGGCGTATTCTAAATTTTTTTTACGCGTGTTTGAATTTTGGTTAAAATATCTTTGTCTAGTAAAAACTCAACACAATAGAAAGTAAAAAAAAAGTCAAGTTTAAATTGACTTAGAGTAAAAAGAAGAAAATTAAGATGAGCTCCAAATTACATATCTTAAACTCTCCAGAGAAAAATCTTCTTTACCCACTTAATAATTTAAAAATCTTGTTGGAAAATTACTAAGGACCCGTGTGGCCGTGAATATTGTTCACTTTTTTTTTAGAAAACTAGTTTAGGTGTACGCGTCTCGCGCGTGTACCTCAGTTCTACTAAATAGGATATTTGTTTAAATAATAAAGATGAATACAATAATTAAATTCAACATCTTTTGGAGAATTTATTTAATTAAATCTAACCTTTGTCAAAAAAATTTGTCAAAATCGATCGACATTAATCTACCACCTGTAAACTGCAACAAAACTATATGATGATAGAGACATCAAAACAATATAATTAAGTCTAACCTTTACACAAAATTTTTTCTCAAAGCCGTCCGACACTCATCTACCATATGTAAACTATAACAAAATAATACGACAATAGAGATATCAAAATAATACAACTAAACTTAACCTTTGCGCACACACAATTTTTTTTCTTCAAAATAGAGATATAAAAATAATACAATTGAACCTAACTTTTACCTAAAAAAAATCTTCAAAGCCGACTGACATTCATCTACCACCTATAAATTACTTGAATGAAAATAAAGAAGATATATATACACACACGTTGAATTCTATTATTAAGCATCTACCAATCTAGAAATGCAATCGAATCAAGTTAAATGAGCATCAATCATATTTTCCCAATAAGTAAATCGATTTCTTCTCTAGTTTAACGTGCATCTCAATATTTATAGAAGTATTTTTTTTATACAGTCCTATTTTATGAGTATATTTCTATCCTATTTTAGCATTATTTTTCTAATTGATCACTACAAAAGAAAATATAATATATTATAGATATATATATTGGTTCCGAAAAGTTTTTTTTTTTTTTTTTAAAACTGCCATACGTTTTTTTTAATATAGATTTTGGTTCTTATTTTTTTTCCTTTCCATAAATAGGTTTTCCCTAAAGAGGTGCTTGATCCTAAAAGTTTTTCCTTAAAAACCAGCCATACGATTTCTCCTTTTTAATATATAAATTTTGGTTCTTATTTTTTTTCCTTCCAATAAATAGGGTTTTCCCTGAAAAGTTGCTAACGAAAATTTTTACACATTTCGTTTAATTCCTTTTTGATATGAGATTCTTCTTTCTTTATTTTTTTCCTTCTATATTCTAAATATTTGAATAATAATTTAATGATAATTATTTTTAAAAAAATAGTGAAAAGATGATTTTGTCTATTGAGGAGTATTTTAATGAAGGGCAAAAAGTTCAAATCACTTTTCTAAGGGGCTTCACACTTTTAATATATTATAGATTATAGATATGGATTATTTCACTTTATTTGAAAATCAGTGTTTGGCCAAGCAAATTTTAAATATAACTTCACGTTGTATTTGAAATTCGAAAAACTAACCAAAACCTTGTTTTCATTTTTTTTTAAATCCTAAATTTTCCTTTTTACTCTCCTGATTTCCCATGAAGAAAAGGGAAGAAAAAAGAAAAAAAATCCTAAATATTTTATTTTCATAAAATAACCCTATTTAAATTATATTACATGTTCAAATCATATTTTCTATAATTTTAGAAAGACATTTAAATTTTTAATATTAACTTAAAAAATTAAAGCTAAACACAACTCCAACTCCAACTCTGAAATGTATAAATAAAATAATTTTTAATTTTTTATTTTCATGGCTAAAACGCCTGCTAAAAAAACTTGGGGCATTTAGTTAAAAGTGACAAAAGAGATTGAAAATGAGGTATAGGTGACTCAAGTCTTAATAATTGAGTGGAGGTGACAATTACTTAATTATGGATTAAGAA